>CM067515.1:6468737-6533737 GCA_034509495.1 Acestrorhynchus altus
GCCACTGATTTAGTTGAACACATATGAATTAATTTGCATACCCCCAAGGACTTTAGTAGCCTGATTCCCAGAGACAGCCATTTAGTGTTCGTTCACATTGTACTAGGACAGCGATATAGGCTGGCGACAGTGTAGTCACGTTCACATTCCTAAAGCTTTTAGCCAGAACAGAACAGAACAACGGTGAACTGACTCATCATGCAGCTTTAATCGTGGTGGGTTGAGCTCAGTTAGACTCCTTCTCAGTCCTCTTGAAATGGAGGTTATAACGAGTGGAAAGGAATTGGCAAAGGGAGGAGGTATAGATGTTCCAGCATCTGAAAGGATGCTCCTGCTGTCTGGAACATTAGGGAAGCTTTTCGTTCTTCCTGCTTTCTCTCGCGTTCTTTGTCTCCTTCTAGAAACTTTTTGTTGAGTATCTCCTCTAAAATTGCCTCGAGTGACCGCAGTTCACCACTTTGCCGTTTTCCAGTCATACCAGTTGCTTTCAGCTGCACAATAGTGAAGTTGTAAATGTTTCTGTTGCGCCGAAGCGACCGGGGAAGCCTTTTCATTGCGACCCGACTTAGTGAATCACCGTAGCCTTCGACACCTTGGTAGGTGAGTGCAGGTAGTCTTATCAGTAGGCTGATGGGTAAAGTAGTCCCTGGATATCTGTGAGTTGTTTTGGTTTCCTCTTATCTTCCGACCGAGTTAGAGAAGTCATTATGCTATCTCTCTGACTCGGGCCCCAAAGGTTAGAGTGGAGGTGGTCAGATAGCTCTCCTCCACCTATCCCTCGGCTCCCTCCTTCCCTTTATCCTCCTTGCTTGTCCTTCACCCGCTCTTCACTCCAACTGCACTCCCATTTCACTTGCCCTCTACTCTTCTTGGCCGGGTGTGTTTCGGGCTTGCAGGCTTGCGTGTCATCTGCATGGTCTGTTGTTTCACCAATACACTCTTGAAAATAAAGATTTGGCGGCTTCAGACCCTTTTTTTGGGAGATGGCCAGTTGGAGTCCTGATGATGCCACAGCATTAGCAGGCCCACATACTCTCAGGTATCGCCAGTATATATATACAATTATTGACATCTAAATAACTACAAAGCACTGACTGAAGCAGGCAATGTCATGCAGACAATGCCAAAAACAGATGAAGTAATGTATCACTGTTAGTCCAGCTGCTTTCTTCCTTTTAATTATGACCTATTCTCATCCAAGGGGGACAGGGACGGGTTGCCCTGCTGCAAACCAAATTTTGCTCCAAACATCCAATTAAAAACTTTCCTGAAAAACTTCTGTCGAACTATTATGTAGACATTCTGCAAAACAACAAACAATGCCTGCAGCACTGAATTAGGTCAGTTCCCATTTCTCATTATAATTCAGGAATGGGATAATCAATTATTGGCTTTATGCAAGAGAGCAACTGAAGAGGCTGCTGGGTCATGCGCCTTAAAACAGTTATCAGGGCCTAAAACTTTGGGCTTAGGACTATGTTGTGAAAAATGCAGCAGACATTCCATGTGTAATGGAATCAAAATGTATGACATGCAGTGCTATTTGTTTCATTTGTTGCTTTATTCATTTTTGGTGGTACATGTACACGAAAACATGTATCTTAAAATGGTGAGCATAATAACAAGTCAAATTTCTGTTGGCCAGTCCTCCAGAATTATTTATACGGTGTACGGAGGCATCTACAGGGATCAATTGATGGACAAAACTAAAAATGGACAGAACTGGACAGCAGCGATATATTAATGAAGTTCAAAAACAAAAGCTCATCCTATGTTTCTGCTGAAATCAGTGCTTTTAATAAGACCCAGTCTCTTCCATTATTTGCTGCACTAACAGCATTTTTCTCTTCTGGAAGGCTTTGCACTGGATGTTACTTTTGAGATTTGATTACATTCAATTTCATTCAATCTAAAATTTATAAAAGACATAAAAGTATGATGATTGAATATAGCCAGCCACGTTAGTCAATTACATTATAATGCATGACGTGCATTGATTTAACCCACACAACTACACACAATGCAAACTGCTGTAAAAGACAATAACTGGTGAACAAAACTGGGTGCATTTCATTACATTTACAAAAACAGTAACAATTATTTAATGAAAATTATGTATTAGTATGTATTTATATAATAATAAAAATAATATGTGTAATAAATGTTTATCAATTATGTAACTAATATGCAACCACTGATTTTTCAGAAAATGATTAAGCCTAATTCTAGGCTATATTTTCATTTTAGTCTCCCATTAGTGAAAATAAAAGAAAGCATTGGTTAGAGGGCAGTGTTTGATCCATGACCCTCAAAAACGCATTCACATTCTCATCTTTCATCTGGATAACATATGAATAAGTTCCACATCTTCTTTATTGATTTTGCTTCAACAAGAGTACCAAAACAACATTCTGGATGTGTAGAAAAGGCCCTCCACATTTCGCTCCTCCTCCACTTGCATTCTAGTAATTTGGGTCACTGTAAGTGTCTGTTAGGAAACAGTGTTCTTTTCAAACGGGGTCCCAACTGTGCAATCACATTGTATCAGAACATACATGGTTGACTGGCTGCCAAGACTTTTAGCAGTTAAGGTTTTCTTGCAATCAACAGAGTTAGAGTCAAGACTAAAATTGGGACAGGTGAGCTGATCAGCTGCTCCTGGAGGTTCCAAGGTCCAAGCGAAAGCCAAGTGGGGATAGGCCTTTTAGATTGATGCTCCAAAATTATGCAGGAACAACCTTCCATTCATATTAGGCTTCCCTCACTGTCCCATTTTAAAACTAGTCTTAAACCCAATTTTATTCATTAACTCAGTATGGGACATGTTTGATTCTTACTGTTTATTTATTTGATTAACTTCATTTTTACTGTTTTAGTTTTATATTTATTTGTTTTAGTATTTGTTTCTTATGTTTTTATGTTTATTCTTATTTATGTACAGCACTTTGTTTCAGCTGTCGTTCTTAAAGTGCTTTATAAATAAAGTTGAGTTCAGTTGAGGTGACTTGAGTCAAGACTGAGACCGAGAACGAGTCTAAATGAGGTTGAGACCAGGATGAGACTGAGACGAAGATGAGACTGAGTGTAAATGAGGTTGATACAAGGATGAGACTGAGACAGAGACGAGACTGAGTGTAAATGAGGTTGAAACCAGGACAAGACTTCAGAGAATGCTTGTTTAGCTCAGATCACCTGTAGGATCTCTGATAAAGCCTGTGCAGTTGCTGGACAGAACTGTGTGGCTGGTGGTTGGTGGAAGAATCATGACCATGTATGGTAAAGTAGGCATGGAATGATCTGAAGTTTGCAGTCACAAAAAAAATATTTCAATAAGTGAGACTAAAATATTCTATAAATAATGAAATACACAAACTATACACCAGTCAACTTGCAGTGCGGGTGTACTTGATGTCGTTGTTTTGATATGATACAGTGGTGTCTCAATGCCATCCTTTTTTGATGAACCGGAAATGTGTTACGCAACATGTTAATACCACAGGGTCAAATGTAGGTCACGGTGTAGCAGTACAATGGAACACAACAATTCAACACCATATAACACAAGACAAAAGCTCCACATTCATTTTACACGGACGTCCAATAAAAGTGAAATGAAAGCGAGTTATCACGTAACATTTTTTTTTTGTTTAGAACTACTTTTTGTGAAAACACCAGAAGGAATTCAATCAAAATACACTTCCAGGTAACAAAATAGAAATAATAGAGAACAGCTCTGCTCTCTCTATTCAAGACTGCATGTTAATGTGTAATGACATATTAATAATATTATTGTGTATAAAGAAGAGAGAGAGAGAGAGCAGTGTGTGGTTTATTTAGATAAAACCATTCCACTGCATTCCTTTAGGCTGTGTTTGATAATGAGACACACGGATGAGGTCCATTGGGGTCTTTAAACCCCATTACACACACACACACACACACACACACACACACACACACACACACACACACACACACACACACACACACACACACACACACACACACACACACACACACACCACAACAGCCTGGGAGAGAATATTCTGGGAGTTGTGTTAATCTACTCTGAAGAACAATGACATTTTAAGTTGTAACTTTTAATTTCATTGCTTTCTTTTATAGCAGCTCTTGGAGCAGCATTAGCTACCGCTCTGAATTTTCCTTTAAATATAAATGTTAATTCCTCCAACTCGAGTCCTCAAACCTGACTTGCTCTTTCTTATTTCTCTAGCATTTCGAGAACACCTCGACAAGTTGTTTCTGAAAGGTAATAAAGGGATGCTGGATGTGGCTCTAACGAAGCCTTTGAGCTGCTCAAGTAGCGTGAGTTCATGCAAACCAGGAACACATCTGCAATAGTTCCTACTGAATTTGTCTCTCTTTAAAGAAATAGATCCATTTTTTTTTTTTATTTTAAACCTGCATCATATTTTGATGTTTATTCATTTCAATCATTTGAGTTTTGGCGAATGCCAGCACTTTACAAACACCGCCCACTGAGACATGATCTCAAATGGAGCAGAAAATTAAAAAAAAAAAATTAATTCCACCGTTTAAAAGGATGATTAAGACATAATTAGGGAGCTATTCAGTGAATTTACTTAGAATTCAATCACAAAACAGTTGAGTTTGATCTGAAGCTTGCTTTGTAACACTGCAGTCCCTTTTAACACAAAGCAAATACAAGAGAGCTGTAAGAAATAAAAGAAAAGAATGGGCGGGAAATTACTGACCAGTTTAAAATAACTCCTGTCCTCCATTGGGACGAACACATTTTTCCTTGGTATTTAATTAGAGCTGCGCAATATATTGTGTCAGCATTGCAATCATAATGTGGGCATGTGCAACCAGCAACGCATCACATGCCATGTAAGGCTACTTGTTGAAAATGTTGCTGCTTTATACAAAAAGTAAAATTCATTTTCCATGTCAGATCAACCTAAAGCCAATGGTTTCTGCCCAGTATCATTTATTCACCTCCAATTTCTGATACACAGAGGGCATTATTAATGTCATGACATACAGGGTCACTTAAAAATGTCTGTATTTTTTAATATCGCAATATATGTCTGAAATAAATTATATATATATAATATAAAATTAGGGCTGTACAATAATAAACATAAATGGCATTGCAATATATATATATATATATATATATCGGTTATTGGCTACTTTAGGCCAGATCCAGTTCTGTTACTTTGTTGTAACCGCTGTGTACAAAATACCATCTGATGATATCATTCTTAGACAGGGCTTCCATGAGGACGTTCTCTTCTCAGAAGGTGAATAAAAGAGTTTGGGCTTTTAAACAGTGTTGAGCTGTTTCCCACAGCAGAACATAGAAACATGATGATCACAGGATTGCATAACAACACTGCAAGGACCGCAGATATTCAGCGCTCTGATCGATCGACTACTTGTCACGTGGCCTTGGGATCAAGGGTTTGGTAACTGATTGCAAATTTAGCTTTAACATATAACAACATAACAACTGTTCTTCCATCACTTACTTAACTGTAACAGCAACACAGTCTTTCGGTAACAACAACAACAACAGTCATGGCAAAAACAACAACAACAACAACAACAACAGCAAAACAACAATAACAACAATCATGGCAAAAACTCAACAGCAACTGGTGTGGTGTAATCATGGCAAAACAACAACCAAAAGCAACAAGCAACCAACAGCTGATTGACAACAACAATCATGGCAAACAACAACAGCTCCAACGATTGGCTGATTAACCAAACAACAACAGTCATGGCAAAAACAGCAAGCAACATGGCACCGTTAGCTGGAGATTCAGCAGCAGCAACTGGCACCGTCATGGCAGCAGCTGTTGGCAACTGGCTCGTTGGCTGGGTGAGCAGCAGGCAACTGGCCGGCAACAAACAACAGCAACTTGGCAGAGCAGCAGCTGATTGGCGCAGTTGACAGCAAACGTCATGGCATGGCAGCAACAACAGCAACAACCAAGCATAACAACTGGTGGCTGGTGGCAAAACAGCAGTCAGGCATGGCAGCAGCAGGCAACAACAACAGGCTGGGCAGGCAGCTGGCAGGGCAGAACTGGAACTGGGTTTGGGCGGGCAGGCAGAACTGGACTGGTTTGGAACTGGGCAGAACTGGACTGGTTTGGAACTGGCTGACAGCAGCTGGTTGGTGGGGCACTATAGTACTACTATTATTATTACTACTATTACTACTATTCCTTCTCCTCCACCTACTACAACAACTACTACTTCTAGTACTATTTTTTACAACAACAACAACAACTACTACTACTACTACTACTACTATTCCTACTATTCCTTCTCCCCCAACTACTACAACTACTACTACTATTACTATTATTTTACAACAACAACAACAACTACTACTACTACTACTACTACTACTACTACTACTATTCCTACTATTCGCTATACACCTCCTACTACAGCTACTACTAATATTACTATTATTTTGCAATTGCAACATAACTACTACTGCTACGCTGTTACTACCACTACTGTTACTACTGCAACTACTCATTCTTCTACTATTATTGTCGTACTACTACTACTGCTATTAATACGACAACATCTACTGAACAACTACTACTACTAACTAATAGCCTTTATACAACTGCTACTACTACTACTATTACTATAATTATTTTTACACAATAACAACTACTACTACTACTACTACTAATATTATTTCTAGTAGTACTACTACTATTTTACTACAAGTACTACTACTATTACTACTACGAGTACTACTACTATTACCACTAGTAGTACTAGTACTGTTACTACTACAATTAGTACTACTATTACTATTATTACTGCTACTAACAGTGCTTTATAATATGGCTATGATTTCTACTACTATTACTTTACTACTACACACACAAACACATTTGGCTGCAGTGTATTAAATGAACTGGGAGTAGAATTGTTGTTGTTAGGGTAGTAGGTCAGACTGGTGTACAGTGTGAAACATACTAAAGTAACATACTAAACTGTTACTAAATATGACATAATTTTACTTGCCTATTAATCAGCAGGACATTTTGCTCCTAAGCTGTTTACACAAACACAAAGATCCCGGAATTGGATGATTATCTGGCTGATACTCCAGAATTAAGAGACTCAGATCAGATTGGGAGGCAATTTATCTGGTTTGGGACGTCTGAGTATCTTTTGTGTTGATGTGTTGTAAGAGTCTTCAGCTCTTGCTGGTTTCTAGGCTTTGTACCCATAAGTCTCTTCAGCATATGGAACACATTCCATTCTACTGGGTGACTGGCAAGAAAAAAAAAACCAGGTTGTGATCATTATCTTGCTGTAAGATGCAACCCAGTGGGTTTTGGAGGCATGTACTGGAACAGATAAGACATTCCTCTACACCCAGTGGTGTGTTCAGCTGCACAATGAAGATAAGGGGCCCTAGCACTTGTGACACCCACCACCATGTTTCACAGATGAGTATATTCGCTTTGGATTGTAGACAGTTCTTTCTGTGTCTCCACACGTTGCTCTGACAAAAGTTACTCTTGGTCTCATTTGCCCAAAAGACATCATTGTTTGTAATTTTTGCAAGCTGGACGCTTGCCATTCTCTGACAAACACACACACACACACCACCTCCTAAAAGTTATTCCAATCTTCCTTCCTTTTTTTTTTTTTTTTTTAGAAGGTTAATGAGGATTCTTCTGCCATTAGCAGTGGAGGTCTTCCTTGACCCACCTGTCCCTTTGCTATTAATGAGCTCACCAGTGCATTCTTCCATCTTACTTATATTTTACACCATCAATTTTAGTAATTTTATAAAATTTTATTTTAACATATCATTATTTTTTTGTTTTTCTTAATTTTGATAAAGACTTGTGTGAAAGTTCAAAGCTCTATAAACACCCTAACTCTGTACCAGTAACGTAAACCCCTTGTAATGAATGCATTCAATTACTTTAAGTTGCACCCATTGCTGACACACATGTAGAGAAGTACTGCCAATAGAATAGGATTCATCTATTGATACAGTGTCTAATGTCAGGCATGAGCTAGAGGGGTATAAAGCAACCCAGCATTGAGCTGGAATTATGGTGCTCCATCCAGTATTTATATGGTAAGTTGGGGAGTTGGGATGAGGTGCGGTGGAGATCATCCAACATTCTGCCCTCACTAACACTCTTGTCCCTGATTGCAATCAAGTCCTCACACCAATGCTCCAGACTCTAATAGAAACCCTTCCCAGGGACTATTACTCTAACACCGGATACTGTGAAGCGAGATAAACTCTTTTTAATAGCCTTAATTTAGAGGGAAACTCTTTGTTAATTTGTATTCAGGTCTCCCATCCCTTCTACAAGGCAGCTCCTGTGATTGCTTTGGTATCAAAGTTCCATTAGTTTGCAAGTTCATTTGATATCTAAAGTGATCGTCTGCAGAGCATTAAATGTGTGCTATTTTTCACTTTCCCTAATGTGTATCAGTTGCACATAAGTATTTTGTTTGTGTTGATAAAAAATGATTACCCTTACCATCTCCCTTTTTCCGTGCAAGAGAATCCATCATAGTAACCAACTCTGGTCCTGGAGATCTTTCACTGAACACTCTCAAATGCAAAAGGTAGTAAACAACTACACTCACATGGGACTACTGAAATAACAAAAAAAAGGGCTCCACTGAAGTGGACAGACAAACTCAAACAACAAAGGCAAGAATGCCACCTTAGTGTGGGCAGCCCCTGTTCCAGGAGCCAGTGTGGAATGGAAAGCAGGAGCTGTCAACAGGCCCCTGAAAACCCAGCTATGCTTGGAGCCTGTACACTCACCTGACTCAACTAGCAGTTTCTATCTTTGAGAGTGACTCCCTCAGTAGCATGCCAGCGGCTGGCGTTCATCAGTGGCTGCCAGTCGTGCCTGGTTTGCCCCTCCTGGCCATGCGGTCCTGTAGGCTTTCAGGACATTGCTGCTGAACTTGAAGGACTGAGCACCATACAGAGCACCTGCAAGCTAAAGCATGACCCCTGGTGTCTGTAGTAGTGTCTGTCCATGACACCACCTGTTAACTCTTTTTTCCACGCATTTCACACTTTTTCTGCCCTCGTTCATTTCACACACGGCCATGTCAGTGTCATTACTATTGAGGTAATGTCTAATCAGTGCTGGCTCTGTGAGGACAAAGCTGCTAATGCATGCAGTCACTAGGGAGGTACCAAATACTGAGCAACCAGAAATAGTTGTCTAAAAGTGGCAAAAAACTGCTGATGTTTGGATGAATAAGTGAAAAGACCAAATAATCTACACCAAACAATGATATGATCAAATTGGTAAACAGAGAGATTTATAGTTATAGTCTTTAAGCAGTCAGTTCAGTTCTAGACCTAATCGGTCATTTATGTAATATCAATAAAATACTTTGTTTAACTCATGTAATGTAAGTAATATGATCATGTTTTATATTTATTTGAGAAGAATTAAATATTGTGTTTATTATTATTAGTATTATTATTATTATTGTGTGTGTATTATTATTATACCGGAACATTTTTATATTGTGCAGTCATATTTTGATAATGTGTTAAAAACTTGTTTTTATTATAGTTTTTTTTTCTTTGAAAGCAAGATAAAAAAATATATATTTAGGATTTTTCATTCATGCAATTTAATAAAAAAAAATTTCAGGCCAATCATTTATTTTGTTTTTTTTTAGTTCCAGTGTCAGCTTGAAATTGTCCTTGCAATAGTGATGTTCTTCATTGGGTGCTGGCTGTGTATAAACTGTACATGAAATCTGTATATGATGATGCCATGATGTAACGCCTGGACACAGGTAGGTGGAGGCGGACGTACACGCCGGGTTGTATTCTTGATGGTACAACAGATAGGGTACAATAACCATTAAAGGCAGTATACATGAACAAGAGCACACCAGTAGTCACAAAGACCGACCAGGACCAGCAGAGACCAGGGACATATATACACACACACAATCACATAAGACATGGCTGGGACATGAAATGTGATGGGGCAAGAGTTAGATGGAACACAGCTGGGAATGGGAGGAACTGACATGTGCTCAAAAAGCACATGGGACTGAAAAAAACAAAACAAGACAAACTGGACTCTATCGTGACATGATGTGATCTCTTTAGAAAAACAAAGCAGATCAAGAGATGAATAGATTAGTGAATGAATTGGCTTATTATTGGTTAATGTGTACATACTTACACTACAGTTCTTGGTATGCAACTAATATCAGTGAACAGTTACGCTTGATTCAGCTTTGAAATCAGAAACATTATTTCAGCATGATTCAGTGCATATTTTGGCTGAATCACAGGGGCTTATTCCATGGTGCTCTGTGTTGTGTGCTGAGGTTTGAGTATTAATAGGTAGGTGAGAGTGAAGTGCTGGAGTAGTCCTTTAGTATGAAAAAACAAAAAAATCACACAATAATATGTACTTTCGTTCTGCCCTCAGAATGTGCTGTGGCAACCTCTCTTTTGATAAAATGGGACCGTACACTTTTAAAAACCCAGACAGTGAAAAGCTCTGTTCTGTCACTAATCATATATTTGCAGGATTGATTAGGAAGCATTTGGTAGCTTTCTGAGTGTTGAACATAAAAGATTGGGTTGACTTTTTTTTTTTTTTTTCTCATTAGTTTCACCAGAAGGCATTTGTTTCAGTCATTCCCACTATGTGTCTGCGGATCTTCCTGTATCCACACATGCACTACTGTGAAAATATCCCAGGGGCTTTCACAGCTTCACTGACATTAGGAGGAACATCTCTGGTGTCCTGAGTTTGTAGCTGTAGGACACTGAAGGTGTTCAAGTGTGAAAGAGCCATCACTAAGATTTAGTACTGCAGTTGCCTCTAAAATAGCCGTACCAGCTAACAGTAAACTCCCCACGGAGCATTTTAACAGCTCATTCCTATTTATTTAACATCATATCCCATGATATAATGTTTAGGATTGCACTCGTTCTCAAAACAAATATTTACACCCAGAAGGAAATGTAAGATTGCACTGCTATTGGGAAGGAAAATAAAGGATACCAGGAGCAATACATCATAAAATGTAGGTTGATATGGTCATATTTATTGATCTAGACATACAAGTAATTCATCTCTCGGATTTTAATTGTCCAGGCATCTCCAGAATGGAGTTGTATGTTATGTATATTTTTAATTCTAAATACACATTCTTTCTCAGATTCTGATGGAACGTCTTAAAGAGCATTAAAATGAAGAGACCACTATACGGGGTTCTTTCCTGGCATTTTTAGTTTAACCATGGTTATTAAATCATGTATTAACTTTTCAGCACTCAGCCTTCATTAAGGCCAATGGTTCCTTTCAAACTAACACTAGCATGTCTGTATTGATATATAACTGTGGTCGACTAATTCTGAGGTGCTCTGATTGTTTGATGGGGTTAGATGAGCAATACCATTGCAATAAACAAAGCAATTTCTGCGCTTAATGTGATTTAATGGAGGGTCTTTAACCTTTACCCCACCACCACCACCACCACCACCACCACCACAAAGTGCATTCATACAACATTTGATTACCATGGCAGTTAATGAACTCCAGTGGGATTTAAGTGCTTTTGTTTGATTCGTGAAAGGTGGTGGAACGTACACTGTATTAAAGTATTGGGATGCCTGTTCATTCATTGGTTCTTCTGAAAACAAGGGTACTAGGGCCAGTCACATTTTGTTGGAGTTACTGTCTCCACTGTAATGAGAGGTTACTACTACCGTTTGGAGCTTTTGCTGTGAGGGGAATTGCATCCAGTGACAAAAGTATCTCTTTTCGCATAGATTCCTTTCAAAGAGCTAGTCAGTTAGATTAGCGATCGATATCTGTCTCGTTAAGGTAGAGGCCAAATAAGGCAGTTAAAAGTGGAAGTAAATTGAGCATAAGCTTACCATTAATGGGGGTCAATCATTTCTTAATTAATGTGTGAGTTGTGTCTGTATATAGTGGTGTGACATGGATTCCCATGGATCCTATTCTTTCCAGAGTCTTTGCCAGACAGTGTCTATAAAAAACCACCAGACAATTTTAGTGAGATGTCTAGATATATTCCCTCTGCTGTGCAGGTCAATGAGAAAATGCTTTACCTCGCTTGCCAGCATGCACACGCATTGTTGCAAAGTCATTGTTGTATACAGAGTTTCAAATTGGAGTATTGGATGCAACACCATCAAAGGAGTGAACTATACAGCTCAAATGCTAGGTACTTCATACCCCTCTAGCCCCCTCACCTAATCTAATAGTCTGCCTGCACACAGGTAGCTCCTTACTGCTGTACAGGGACAAAACAAACGGTGTGTGCATTTGCACATATGTGTGGACAATGGGTGTAACTTAACATTTATATAGATATTTAGACATATAGAGTTTATTCTTATATTTATATTACAGTTGTATGGAATTGTCTTATACTGATCTAATATTTATTTATTTTTAGTTGAACTATCCAAAACTGACAGAAATTGAGAAACATGTTGGGTATGAAATGGTTCTCACTTGGGTTTTTTGTGTGTGTGTGTGTGTGTGTGTGTGTGTGTGTGTGTGTGTGTGTGTGCGTGCGTGTGTGTGTCTGTGGTCAGTTTAATCAAACAGGTCGAGGCAGTGTATGCAGTCAAGCCATCATGCTTGTGACAGACGCAGCAGTGGACACGTATGATGCTGTGTTTGCCAAATACAACTGGCCGGACAGAAAGGTACAGTAGAGTTAATGTAATGTTGTCTTTTCTTGGGTCCTACAGTCTGACAGTCCTGAAGTACAAAAGACACTTTTGAGTAACGAAAAAATCTTGCCTGCACACAAAGCCAGAGTTTTCTAACAAAAAATACACATTTAATCCGTTTAAAAAGAACAAAAAGCTAAAACGTTTCAGCTTCTCACCATCAGTGCTCTCACACTACTAGTATGTGAGGCCCACCCCAGGCGCAATCTCTCATCTGTGTAGAGTTCTCTTTTAAAAGGAACAATACAACAGCAGGAGGCGTTTACTCCAGTATTAAATAATAATTACTTATACATATCTCTCTCTCTCTCTCTCTCCTCTCTCTCTCTCTCTCTCTCTCTCCTCTCTCTCTCTTTCTCTCTCTCTCTTTCTCTCTCTCTCCTTAACCTCATCTCAACCATTCAGCCAAAATAGTCTCTGGAAAACAGTTAAGTTTAAGTTCCTAATTCAAATATAAAAGTCAAAATCCAAAATGCCTCCCTCTGTAATAATCTCTTGTCCCCCTCTTCTTTGCCAAAACCAGAATGTCTAGGGAAGGCAAATCTGAGTGAAATGTTTTAGTTGATTTCATGAAATAAAGCCAGAGTACATCATCCTGTATGAATCTCATATTCAGTATTCCTGGTTCACAAGGCACTCCAGTTTTTACCGATTGTGAGCCCACAGCCGGAATAGAGGTGTGGCAACAAGTACCAACACAGAAATACAAGACACACACACACACACACACACACACACACACACACACACACACACACACACACACACACATACAAACACACACACATACACACACACACAGAATAGTGAGAGCAACTAAAGGGCTTTATTTGCTCATACTACCACACCAACACCAAAGCGTAAATGAAAACAAACAGTTAAGCCCCACTGGACTGCTATGGGCAATACTGCGACAGTTATAAGCATTTATCAGCCAATGTGAAGGGTCTCTAGTCTACGCGTATCGTACTCTTCAGCTCTTCAGGAGCTTTCTTCCTGCGAACATGAGAACAGCTGACCAGTTGTTCACAGAACAGCTGTTCTCTTGACCCACCACACAACATACAACACAGGACAAGGAAACACGGAAGACAACAAATTTTAGTGTGGGGGCGGCATGGTGGACCCTGGGTTCGATCCCCAGGTGACCTGGGAAATTTCTGTGTGCATGTTCTCTCTCCGTGTTGGCGTGGAACAGGTACTCCGGTTTCCCCACAGTCAAGACATGGTAGGTGAATTGGTGACTCTAAAAGTGGCCCTTAGAGGTGTCGCCCTATGATGGATTAGCGCCCTGTCTAGGGTTGTTTCCGCCCTTTGCGCTCAGAGTTGCCGGCTGGGCACCGGCTCCTCCGTGACCCTATTCAGGAATACGCGGTTCAGAAAATGGATGGATGGCATGTGTGGGCAAAATGTCATCTGTTCCTTTATGTTGGTTCGAGTGCAACAATCATCTGAAGTCTTTCTAAAATATTTGCATATCTTTGAATCCAGAATGTTCTGAAGTATTTGGAATGGAATTATTCTAGTGTCTCTAACATCCTTAATTATCCCCCTCAAAAGCCGTTTTCACTCCTTTCACTCCTTTTATCCAGAAAGACCTGAACTGCGTCAGACTGTTTGCTGTATTGCTGTGTTTTCTGAACTCCCCTTTGGGCTGTACTTCTCCTTCTTGTGAAGCAGTTGTAGCATCATTACTGTCAGTCAGTCGACAGTTCTTTGAAAGACTGTAGTCACTTATCCCTCGGACATGACATTCGTCACTGAAGGCCTGCTTTACCTTTGATCTAATTGGTTAACAGTGTGGTCAGCATCACAATGTAACTGTAGCATTGAAAAAACAATGTGCAGCAGCCATTACTGTATATAGATGCATTTCTGAATGATCAATAGTGAAAATAGGAAGTAGAGACAAGAAAGTCTGAATCACATCAAACTTTTGTACCTCTGTGAAAACCATGCTGATTCAAACTTCACTGTAGATGAGATGCGGCTACAGGTCAGACAGAAAATCTGCTGCTTTGATCGAAAGCCCAACATGGCTCAATCAAGCTCTGCTGCCTCCCTAGTGACAAGTCGAGAAACACAGCCCAGCCAAACTCGGCTGCTTCTGAGAGAAAGTGACGACTCACAGCCCAGCCAAACTCTGTTGTCTCGGTGAGAGAGCCCAACTCATGCCTCAGTCAAAATCTGTTGCCTCAGTAAAAAAGTACAGACTCAGCCCAGCCAAACTCCCAACCTACACTCAGCCAGACACTATTACCCTGGAAAAAAGGCCAGTTCATGGCCCAGTGAGTAGCTGGACCTCACTACCTTGGCAAAAATCCCTGCTGGTTAGATGGACAAACAAGAAAATTTATAAACAAACACAGGCACATAGCAAAAAAATGGAAATATGCATGTTTATACTTGCAGTTCATATATATATATATATATATATATATATATATATATATATATATATATATATATATACTCTCTCATGTTCTCTCCGTGTTAGGTGAGTTTCTCAAATTACTCCGGTTTTTCCCACAGTCCAAAGACATGCATGATAGGTCAATGGTGGCTCTAAAGTGGCCCTCATTGTGTGGATGTGTGTGTTGTGTGCATGTGTGTGCCCTACGATGGATTAGCGCCCTGTCTAGGAGTTGTTTCCAAATCATAGCTCAGGTTGCTGGCTGGAGCACTGGCTCACCAATGACCCTATTCAGGGAATAAGCTCTTCAGAAAATGGATGGATGGATATATATATATATATATATATATATATAACAGATATATATGTGTGTGTGTGTGTGTGTGTGTGTGTGTGTGTGTGTGTGTGTGTGTGTGTGTGTGTGTGTGTATGTAATTCATAATGACAATCTGTTTATACTAACTATATGTAAAAGAAGCCATTATTTTGGGTAAGAATTCAGATTGAATGTAAGAATCCAAACTTAAATTAAATGAACATTAGAGATAAACTTGGTGAATCTGGTGGAAAGGGTTCTGTTTTGGTCAAATGTACAGATTTTGTTCAGTAACACTTAGGATCAAACAATCGTTGCACCCAGAAGGAACCAATTTGGTCTTTATTGCAGCCACTTTGATAGTCCAATGTTCCTGCAACCTTTTCTGAACACACACTCTAGTGTGCTATTCCAAGAGGACAACAATCGTCATCATAGTTTTGCTGTTTCAAGAGCTCAAGGGATACTATGCCATGGTCAGTTGCATAGCCAGATCGATCCCTGATTGAAAACGTGCGGGACGCTATTGGACTATTCAAGCTGCATGGGATGGATCATCACAGGACACATTAGGAACCTCTACAACCCCATTCAGAGATGTCTGGCATGTTGTTCTAAACCTGATGCCGCCCTGAGAGTAGCTCAATAATTACTGCCCACATCAGTCTAAATTCTGAATGATTTATTCTTCCTGTTAACCTTCAAGCTGCAACTATGATTTCATGTGTCAAAACAGGATCAGAAGCTCGTCTGATTCGTGTACCAGAGCAGATCTGCAGACAGTAGCTCGCACAGCAGCATTCACATATATTCTAACGAGGCACACAAACAGAGCGTTCGCACCAGGGGTTTGTTTTAATCAAACAAAATATGCCAAGTCTGAGCAGACTCTGGAATTGCTGCGCGAGCATTTTGTGACATGAGTTTGAAGACCTCTGGAAAATCCATGAATTTCATAATTGATTTTTGGGAGTTCTGTTTCTTTTGGCGAGCTCTGTCATCTTCTGGGGCTTATCAGTTACACTGACACATTCAGCAAGAGGTCTACTCTCCTTGGCTCACCTCCACCTCCCATGTACAGTATTAACAGCAGAGGGATTCTCCCTGTCACCGCCTCTGTGACCTTAACGCGCTCTCACATAGACACAGTCGTACACCCCTCCAGAGGTGTGTAGAGGTGTAATGCCTGTGTGCATGTGTGTGCATGCATGCACGTATGTGCGCTTCGGTTTATGACCTTTATCGTGGCCTGGTCTATATCTATTGAGAGCCAATGTGGCACTAATGCGTTCCCGTTGTACACTGCGCTGCTAATGCCCCCCTTTTGCACTTCATTGTTAAAGTTCCCTCTGGCACTATGCTGTTAATGGTCCCCCTCACCCTCTGCGGATAATGTGTTCCCATGTGGCCTGCATCTGGTGGCAAACTACACCACTAATATCTGGTCATGTGCTGCAGAGTTAATGTACCTTTTCCCTTTCTGTCACAGAGTTAATGTTCCCCAAACATGTCATAATTAATGCAACTGTATATGGCACGAATTTTCACATTTCCATGCAAGTGTTATGATGTAGTTGCGCTCAAAACCAGGGACACCCAGATCTTTTCCTACTAATGGATGACAGCAAAGGATGGCAAGGTCCCTCTGTCCTTCCCTGTGTGATGCAGTAGCTAGTCTGCATCATTGCACAGCAGAGAAGTCGGAGAAGCCAGCCGAGAGCCGCACTTTGCGGGCAGTCACACGCAGTTATCTTCATAACTCAGTATCTGAGTTACCAACAGACATGAAACTCATATCATTGTTGAGTGACAAACGTTCTGTGAGCAAGCCAGTGCATGTTTACTGCTGTGTCCACAAGTTCGTGTTCAACCTGCATTCAGACTCTGGCTAATCAGTGAGAGGGGGCCGGGCTAATGATGTCACTGGTCAAGATATCAATATTTTTACTTATAGGTATATTTATTTTGGAATAAAATTCATGAGAAGAGATATTACTGTTACATACACAAATAACATCAATAAAGGACATTTATTTATGCGTTTATTTGTTTATTTTATTTACTCATTTTACTTTGTTAAGTATTTTGAAAACCGTATTATAAATAACTTTGCAAATCTAATCATTACAAATAAATCATTATAATTATTTACATTCCCAACTCAAAATCATATATTTTCGGATTACCCAACAGTGTTTTTTTTAGTTTTCTAAATTTCTTGCATTTTTAAATCACAATTTAAGTCTTGGATCAATATCTGACATGTGATTGTCTCCTAAAATCACTTCATTTATTTATTTATTTATTTATTTATTTATTTATTTATTTATTTATTTATTTATTTATTGCTTAACAAATGTACTTCAGAATACAAAATCATCCCAAACTAGCCTAGGGTTCTATAGACTACCTTAAACATTAAAAATAGCAATACAACACTTTTCATCCCATTACATCTTTCCATAGTATTCCCCAACTTTAAGGTGTCAGAGATATGTTAGAGGAGGAGAGTGTCTTCTTAACCGTGACAGAAACAGAATTCAGTGATTACCTTTTTCAATTCTGTTTCTCAATGGCTATTCAGTCCTTTCATCAGAGCCGAAGCACACTGCATTATCCAGCAAAAGGAAATCATCTCAAACTAAATTGCCAGGATCTTGGCTGTAATGCCATGCTGGGCTTGTTGGTAAAAACAGGGGTGGGTGAAAATGAATTTGCATTTAGGTCTTATTTTGGAACTGCAGAAATAGAAAATGAAAATGAACCATCTTCTGAGTACTTATTTATCCTGATCCTTGAACTGCTGTCAACTAAAGGATAGACAGATCAGTAAAAGAGACACAGCACGAAAGCGAGTGGTACATTTAATAGCATGTTCTGACCAATCTAAAAGTAAGGACATGCAAAATATCTGAAAGTCAACATCAAATCATTTTTGGGACAGTGAGAGGGTTCATGAGTACTGCAATTTGACCGATTATTTACATTAAAGCAGTGGCAGAAGTACAATACGTAAGTAAATATACAAATACTCCAATCTAAACATATTTTAGTAACAATTAAAATATGGTTTCCTCTGTTAAAATATGCACATTCAGTTTTATTTTTATTGTGGATCCAGCTGGATCCTGCTGCAAATGAAACAAGACAGTCAAAGACCCATTTTGGCAACTCCATTAGCCAATTAGATAAAGCCAGTCTTAAACAATTCATCTAAAATGAATTGCAGAACGTGCTTGGACAGTACAGTAGTGCTGACTGGTTTTAATCCTAAATAAAGTAGCAGGACATCAGTTACACATTACAGGACAGGTCTGATTCTGGATGCTTGCAAGTCCAGCACCAGTTAATTGACTTCAGTCATTTTACTCATAACACAAAATACCGCATAACCGTTATATCACAATACTCACAATGGGCTGATTATTGGTCAGCAATTGATTGTTGATTAGCAAAGGGGTGTTTTTCTAATTATTTAATTTAAATTCATTTATTACAGAAGTGATGCTTAATGGGCTAAGTACTACTTTGTCTTCAGTGTACTTCATTACTTTGCTGTAAATTAAAATTGTATATTGCATTATGATCTTAATCACAATTTCTAAAATTAGGTATAGGGAACCCATTTGCAGTGAAAAAGCATTATATTTTAATATTTATTTAGCAAACAAATTAAAAATGAAATGTATTTATGGCAAAAATGTTGAACCAAAAAATTTCAAACCAATTATTCTGGTAATTGATTGGAGGTTTGGAGGAATTTTGCTTTATTTCTTGTTTAGAGATTGGTTGAACTTGTTTGTGTTTTCCTTGCATGACCTGTTTTTTAAGTCCTTCCATGACTTTTCTATTGAGTTACAGGTCTTTAACTTACAGGTCCTCTCTTGCTTTGACCATGTGTTTAGGGTTGTTTGATACTTCATGACCCTCTTGCACTTAAGGTTCAGTTCACAGAAACATAACCTGAAATTCTCTAAGTTGGTTCAGTCCATGATTCATTGGTCTGTGATTATTGGAAAGTTATCCTGAATTTGAAGAAGTGAAGTGAGTCCCAAATCGTCATACTGCCCCTCCAGTGCGGTGGTAACAGGTGGGATGAGGTTTTTATGTTGGCATGTAGTGTTTGTTTTTCCACAAAACGTAATGATTGATGATTTCTATTTAAAACATAAAGTTCTTTTTTGAATTGTTGATTTTTCCCCAGTATGCTTCTGATGTATCCATGGGGTCTAAGCATATTTTAGAATGGCAGGAATATTCTTTTTGGATGCAAACCATTTTTTTTTCAGTGTTTGCCTGATGGACTCATGAAAACGAGAGGCCACTAGGTTCCTTTCCACATTTGCTGCAATGCTGGAGTGGTTTTGCTGGATGACCACTTTTTGGAACACTGGCAGTGAATTACCTCCATTTTTTATGTTTCTGACTCACAGTGGATTGATGGAGGCCAAACTCTTTAGAAATGGTTTTGTAACATTTTCAGCCTGATGAGCTTTGGTATCTCCATTTCAGAGGTCCTCAGCATGGCGTACGTTGGTCAGAATGTGTGGTGGGGACCAGAGTTTCTAAGTTTATGTAACATGGAAGGACCTGCTAAACTCATGCCTTTATATATATATATATATATATATATATATATATATATATATATATATATATATATATATATATATATATATGTATAATGTGAATTAAAAAGAAATGTTTTATTGCAGCTTAGCCACAACATTGCTGTGTGTATATTCAGATGCACTGAGCATATGTTTGTGGTGTTTCTGAATAAAGGTGTTTGTAAATATATGTCTGAGAGAATGAGTGAGCATATCTGTGTTCTTCCCCTCGGAGCCTAATCTAAGCGTTCCCCATCTGCTCATGTGCATCTCTCAATTGGAAAAATTGTCATTTGGGAAGGCAAGGTTGGCAGAGGCTGGCACTGTCGACTCTGTTGGAGGGCACTCTGCGCCATCCCCACAATAGGCATTTATCATCAGCACCTTCGGTGTTGTCGCCATGGCAACGCTCTTCTGAGGACAGGCTTGGCAGACTGATGTCTTAGTTTTGGAGCCACCCCAGAATATTTGGGGTGGTAGCTGGAGAAGTGTAGGTTTTGAAAGCTTGTCTATGACTTGGAATGAGAAGTGTGAGATGTTCCAGCAGGCCTGAAGCGATCAAGTAGTTATAGAATACTTGAGGAGTCCTGGTGTACTACTTTTTGTCCAGTTTTATTTTTTTTATATATAATTTTTATTTATTCACTTATTTATTTTTATTGCAAATTCCAGAGTTTGTATTATGTTCATGTGACCATTCCCATGTAATGACCATTCCTAAGTCATTTGCAGTGTGATTGTGATTGTGGCCACTATCATCAGTGCAAACCATTGCCAGAAAGGGATGTACGTAGTCCAGACCAGATGTCCAGGTTGGTTGCATGTGTAAAATCGATGTGCACAAGAATTCACGGGTCCTCTGTTTCCCATCATTACATGACTGAGTGCACCGCACTGCTCGCACCAGCTTGTCTTCTTTACACAGTGAATTCTGGTGCTTTTACTTGACCAGTACTTTCAATATTGGACATTTGCCAACACCGAGATTGCCAGTTCATTGTTTGTTTGTCCTCTGACCATTGTTGGTAGGTACTCAATGACAACAAGCTTGTTGTTTGAGAAATGATCACTTCTTCTGGCCCTAATGATTCAGCCCTTTTCATAATCGGTCTTTACGCTGGCTTAGATCTCCCATACCCACCACGTCAAGTATGACCTCACTCTTAAAGTACTATTTAACATCTGTCCTAGTGAACACTTGAATCCAGTGTTGTTAGAAGATAATCAGCATTTGCTGAACAATGGCACAGCAGTTTATATACACAGGACAGCAAGCACGCAGGACATTGAATAAACAGGACACGAAGTGTACAATGTTAAATATTTAGAAAAATAAATATACAGATGTATCAAGCATGTGGATGGGTGCTGAAGTAGAACAGGAATAGGGGAGCTTGTGTAGTGAGATTTTAAATGTTACTAGTTATAACAAATACAAATGTTATCCACGGCATTAGTTCAACTGAGCTGCTGATTTTTGTTTGTATTTCACATCTGTTGTTATTTCATGTCTCGTGTTAGTGTCCAAAAATAATTAGTCTGCATGTCCAGAGAATGTCTTGGTGAAATCATTCAATCATTTTTTCAGGGAAAAAATATACAATAATAATAATAATAATAATAATAATAATAATAATAATAATAATAATAATAATAATAATAATAATAATAATAATAATATATGTATGTATATATATATATATATATATATATATATTTGCTGTAACAGTAGAGGAGGCAGGGTATAGGGCAAGATGGAGGCAGATGATCCCGCTGTGATGACCCCTAAAGGGATATATACATATATACATATATATTCTTTCTTATATAATCTATAAATGGCCTCTGGAAATGCTTAATCATGTCAAGCTGTGCCTAATCTGCAACAAATCCTCGAACGTCATTCACTTTCGATCAAATGCAAAGCATGCATGCAGGAAGAACATGAAGACTATACACGGACAAATGGAAAATGTGGGGATAATCAATGAAAAAGTAACTTTTCTAGAAAATGGGTGAATTTCTGAAGGTTTTCATGATCAGCAGCTCAAAATATATATGATGGACCAAACAGCAAAAAGTTGTCCAGTTTGCAGTTAAATAAAATAAAAGGAATAAGAAATAACAACAATAACAACAAAAAAAATATTGATCTATGGTTTTATCAAGGTTTTTTATGCTTTGTTAAATTGTCCTGATTGTCTATTTCATCTTGAATAGAATTAACCTCCCATTTTTTGCACAATAAGAAAACAACCTGCAAGTCTTCTGAACTTTATTGTCACTGATACAATAATTAGTACAATTAAATTCTTCTCTTCCTTCATCCCAGCTGGAGTCAGAGTGTGGGTTCTGCCATGAGGTCAGCCATGATACACGATACAGTGTAACCAGGTATTGAACTTACCGTCACCACTGACTGACCACTGCCTCTAGGGCTATCCCTACAGCTCGAATGTAAGAACCGAGCGTCAAACTCCCATTAAAACATTCAAGTCATAAAAAGTTTTTTGTCTCTTCCAAATCCAAGTACCCTGTGAAGAAGAATGGCTTTCATTCCTTTATTTCTTTGTTTTCGTAATATGATCTGTTTATGCCGTGCAGTCTGAACACTGTTTCACTCAACGTTGGCTTAACAGACTGAGGTAAATTGAAAACTTCACCCTGTTGCAGAACCATGTGCTGTACATTACAGCAGTATAACGATAGTGAAAGTAACCATGCTGCAGCACATTCATCTCACTGCCGTACTCTTTTGGTGACGGATGGAGCGCTTTAGTAGAAAAACGGAATGCACCAATCATGAATCAGTCAGTGTTAATGTGCAAAAAGCTGTCTTGTTAATGAATATATGCTTGGCTGAACTGAAAGCAGTATTGTGCTGAATGATAGAGGCTCAAAGAAAACTGCATTGTTCTCTGCTTTCAAAGCAAGTGTTTTTTTTTGTGTACCAGTGATGATTGCCTCTCTCTCTCTGACTGTCTCTCTCTCCGTTACTTTCTTTTTGGTGCATGTGTATTTGTGAGTGTGTGTGTGTGTGTGTGTGTGTGTGTGTGTGTGTGTGTGTGTGTGTGTGTGTGTGTGTGTGTGTGTGTAGATATATTTAGCACAGTTCACTCAGATTGCTCCCAAGGGCATTATGCCCCTACACACACACACACACACACACACACACACACACACACACATACACACACACACACACACACACACACACACACACACACACACACACACACACACACACACACACAGATTAAAAGCAAGAGGACCCTTTAGACAGTCCCACACATACATATACACATAGACACACATGCACTGACACACACACACACACACACACACACACACACACACACACACACACACACACACACACACACACACAAACAGATACACAAGAATGACTTATATCTTCTAATGGAACTTGATGGGCCACAGCCAAAGAGCCAAAGGGGGCACCATTCTTCACCCTGACTGCCCAGCTTCGAAGGTCAACATTTTGTGTTCCAGTGAACTTTACTTTGTTAGTTTGAGTGAATATACTAGTCCTGTGCAGTCATAAGCCGTCACAAAAATAGTTTCAAATAATTTATCTCAGCACCAAGTGTGTTTTTGTCCATATAACAAATACAGAACACAGTTTGAAGAGCAACATTTTCTGTGAACTCCAATCACTGTAAAGAGTTGTTCAGTTCCACCAGCAGCTCACCTGGTTTATTTTAAATGTATGCAAAAAATGCAAAATGCCAGACGTCTCTGCATGGAGTTGTAGAGGTTCCTAATGGTGTCCTGTGATGATCCATCCCATGCAGCTTGAATGTTCTCACTCAGTTCCTGCAGATTTTGCGGTCGGGGTGGAGTGCTGATAGTGAGTCCAGTAGCATCCCTCATATTTTCAATCGAGGACAGGTCTGGCGATGTTGCTGTTGGCATAGCGCTCACATATTTATTGGTTGTCTTCATCAAGACAAAATTAGGACTCTTCACTGAAGAACTGCTGCCATTCTGAGTGACTCTATGACAGTCTGCCTCTATGACGGGTGACTCGTGAAGGGCATCACTGCTTGCTGAATGTCTGCAGTCCTTGCTGATGGGTCACGCCCTACATGTTGGACCATCCATCAGTTCTCTCTCTCTGTTCTTGATGTCTCTCTCTCTGTTCTCCTCTCCGAGACATAGTTCATTTGCAAAAATGTTATCCACACAACAGCACGAGTCAGAATTGAAATACGTGCAACAGGAAGACGCTTTGACATTCTGTCAAAAATGATACTTTTCAGACTTTTAATGATTCATAAATGTGGCACACTAAACTTGATATTGAACATTTGGGAAATATGGACACTTAATGCACAACAACAGAATAAGCCTTTTGCACAGAACTGTTTCCTCCATATGAATGTTCATAATGTCAGTATCTAAACAAGCATCAGTGTGAGTCTTCATCCTGCCACATCTATAGTCTTAGATATAAATGCTCTTACTAACAATACAGGTGATACATAGCAGGACTGTAGTTTTGCAGTTCTTATAAGTTGTCCCTTGGGACTATAAGGTGCATTCTGGACAGTTCTGAGATATTGAGCCTTAAAGTCTTCATAGTGACATTGACATATATGGAGATTGAAATGTCCTGTTTTCTAGATAAAGCATCTAAAAATCTAAAAACCTTAAAAAAACCCACCTCAAATAATGTAAAGAATGCACAGAATAAGATTATGAAAACTCAATTTTGATAAAAGTGCCAGATAGAACCTTATAGCTCCAAGGGGACATATTGTGTGTGAATGCACAGCAGTTTTGAATAGAAAAAATACCATGAATTATTGGATTAGAGCCTTGAGTCCAGCCATCATTTAATTGCCTAGTGTTTGCGTTCCTTACAGCAACTATATAGTCAAATCCAAAAGAAGATCACACTCATTAAGCCTTTTTTTTCTGTATTGATGTCCATTGACACACATTATTCGAATACATCAGTAATGGGTCTAGTATAGATAGATAGATAACTTTATTAATCCCAGAGGGAAAGTCACGTATTACAGCAGCACAATGAAGAACAAAGAGCACCAAACGCAAGCCTTATTAAGAAACATAGAACAGTTTATATTTATATGTGAATTAAAATACAATAAATATTAAAATACAATAAATTAAAAAGTAAAGAGAACAAATAATGTATCGCTATGAGCATTTAAGTGTTTAATATGCAAAATGTAATTGCATAAACATTATGCAGGTAATTATAATAGTAGCAATACAGCATAAATGAATGCTCAGTAAGCCTGTCTGTGTAAAGTGTCTTTGCAAAACATTGTCTGTGCAAAGAGCTATAAATAGAAGAGATTCAGCCATTCTGTGAGTCTGTCTGTATAAAGAAAATGGAGATAAAATATGAAAAATGCAATAGTAAAAACAAGCCAAGAACATACTGAAAAGTCCCACCAGCACAAGCATAACATTAAAGATAAAGAAAAGAGCCTTGCAAGCTGTAAAGTATGCTGTTACTGTATATTATACGTCCTAAATGCTTAAGTGTTTGACCCAGAGGGTGTGAGTGCCTTTTTATTGGCCCAGCAGGCGTAGTTAGTTGTAAAAACACAATTAAACATTGTGACTAGAGCAGCTTATGAGCAGTGTGTGCTACTATTAATGCCACAACACTGCACTGAGTGTGTGTATGTAACCTGTTCTAATAGTTATGACGAAAGGTTTCATAATCAGCCTGAGGGCATTGTTGAATCAGGAGTGGGGAATCAGGGAAAGCACCAAAAATGTGCTGTGCTTTTATACTCCAGGACCCTGACCTCTTCTCTAAATTGAACTGAGTTTAATGTGCAGGACGTTGCCTACCTCTAGGCAACTGTCAGACTGGTCTCAAAGGTGTTGTTTTCGGCTTTTGTGCCTTTTTCACAAAACCTTGGTCTCTACTGGGTTATTTTGTGCTGTTAAAGTTCAACATTGCAGCGCTTAAAGGATCATTTACCTGCCTGCACAGGTCCATTGTCCATTCCCAAGTTAACTGAATGTGCTGTCCTTTGCATGAATGGCTGTTCCCCCCTCTAAATCTGTAAACCCACCTCACACACAAGTGGAAGTGGACATGCATGCGGCCGTTCTGCATGGGCGTGAAAGTGAACCCCAGTCCGTGCTCATGAGTTTGACTGGTTTAGAAGAGAGACAGATAGATAGAAGAGAAAAAAGAGAGGTCGTGGGAGAAAGAAAGACGTCCAGGCAACAATGTGTACAATAAAATCGCACCTACAGTGAAAAAACATCTGCATGTAGTGCTTCAGACACATGCAGATGCTATGGCACTGTGTGTGCACAGCTGCACACCCTCATTGGCTGCGGTACCAATTCTGCTGTGAGGCGCATGTGATGATCATGTGATCAACATGTACTTGCACGGTACATTCTATTTCAATTTTTTTTAGAACAGATTACAAATGGACATTGAAACATGCATCTTTATGAATAGGATGAAGAGAATGTGCAAGAGTATCGCTAATATGCTCTTCATCGAAAAATAGTTGCACCCAGAAGAAAGTGTGGGATTGCAATGCGATTTGGAAGGACGATTTTTGGAAGGATGTTACCAGAAACTAGATCTGGGCAATATGGACGAACAAACATATTTTTATATTTTATTCATATTTTAGCTGAATGGTGATATAGGATAACGATGCAATATATAAAGTGAAAAATACAATGGGGGGGAAATTAGGACACCTCATCGAATCCTTCTCCAGCTTTTTACTTTATTCTCTGCAAGACTGAAAGATTATTTTAAAACTGAAAGCGATAATGCCTCAGCCCATATCACGCTCTGTACATATTCCAATATAGATATAAATATTAATATATCGGCCAGCCATAGCAGGAACAATAGATCATTAAAAAACATACACTGGTATGAGCAATATTTATTGAGCTACACATACAGAAGTAGTGTCTCTCACTATGACACCATCACATCATGTGATAATCCATCACATGCAGCTTGAATATTCTCACTCCCTTCCTGTAGATTTTGCAGAAGGGTTGATGGCATGTCCAATAACATTCCGCACAGTTTCAGGTGGGGTTAGGTCTGCAGCTGCAATGCGACTGTTGAAAGAGCGCACCTAGATTAATTGGTCGTTTCCAGCAAGGAAAATGGAATTTGCCACTGATGACATTGATGTGGTGTTAAGGGCAGTTCTCGTAATGCTCTGCATGCAGGTAGTCTGCATTGTGATTCCACCTGCCAATGGTGCTGGCACTAACAGGATGACTCATGCAGGGCATCTTTCATGTCACAAGTGCGTGCCTTTGTCTGTCCACTGCTGTCATCAGTGTGCTATGGTAATATCTGCACAACCAATAATTTGATCAGACCATTATGCTTCCGGGAGCCCTGTTATATGGCCTCTCTCGAGCTGCTCAAATCACTTTCAAACTCTTTCAAACTGAAGCAAACATACTGCTGGATGCTACCAACAGAATAGCATGAGTCAGAATGGAAAGCACACACAACGCGATGACCTTATATATTCAGTCCGGTACAGCAATTAGGCCGTCCTTGCATGCATCACATGTCGAGGGTGAATCATTTCATATTTCATGAACCGTGTTTCATTCTTGGTGGTTGATTCCTTTGTTCCTTCTGGATAAATTTTATGCAGCCTAAATTTGAACATTACCCACACTGTTACGTGGGCCAGCCTGGTGGTTAGGGAACCAGCCTTGTGACTGGAAGGTTGCTTGAGCAAGGCACTTAACTCCCCAGCTGCTCCCCGGGTGCCGTTGATAGTGTGTGTGTGTGTGTGTGTGTGTGTGTGTGTGTGTGTGTGTGTGTGTGTGTGTGTGTGTGTGTGTGTGTGTGTGTGTGTGTGTGTTTCACTGTGTGAATGAATTAAATGTGGAGGACAAATTCCCCACAGTGGGTCTAGTTACTTTGCACCGTTACTTTTACACGTTTTTTAGCTAGCTGTGTATTTTGTTTACAATATCAAGTGGCAAAGAGCTTATTGTTGTGAATTTTGAATGGGTCCTTACCTTTGGTCCCAAAATAGCTCCTTGTTGGGATGTTTCTTGGTCAGGATTGTACATTTTCTAAGAATATTACATAATATTGCTATAAACTGCATTTTGTACTGTTAACTAGAAAACCATACAGTGTGCGTCAATCAAACAGACCAAAGGGTATTTTAGTATGCTTGACACATTCATTACCCCTGTGTGAAAGGCATCATTGATTATTGTAGGAGTGAATTGCTCATGGCGCGACACATCCAACAGCGTGTTTAACGTGTCTGGTGTGAAATGGGCTTGAGAAGCTGGATGGAACCAAGACTTTTATGAAAGCTTTAAAAGAGAAATCCCTTTACAGTCCTTTTTTACATACATGATAGCATAGTCGACCTGAAACTCCCCTTTCATAATGTAATTCTACATTCTTCTGCGGTGGTGCAGATATGGTGATACTCTACCTTAGAACAATGTGTCCTTTCAGCAGTAGGTCCTACCTAAGTGTGTTTATGTGTGGAGTGAAGAGTTGTGAACAGTGGAGGATTGCTCACTTAAAAGTAGAGCCTGGTGTTAATAGAAGTGCTTTGTCTCTGTCAGAACAGTAAGCTAACTTGGCTTCTTTTTAGTTAGTCTGATGCTTCTGTGTATCATTAACAAGAAACCTCGTTTAAGAATTACATTCGCCATTTCCAGTGAGATGCTTTCAGGACCATAGTCCACGTTATCACTGCTTCGTTCTTCTCTCATCAGAGCAGACATACAGATGGGCTCTCATGTAATGTGTTTTGGGAAGAGCTTTATACCAAATCCAAGGTACTCAGTACTACATGATCAAGTTGTAATGGAAACCATATACTGTATATTATTTATTTATAGAAGGCACCCTATGGTATTGTTACAGTATTATCATACTATGTAATGAATTAAGAATTAATTTAACATTACATTTTTACTTTTAACATAACAAATTCAAAATCATTGTGATGGCCCACCAGTCTATAGTGTCTCGATTGCTGCTTGGCGTACTGCACTATGTAACTCTCAAAACACTTGCAAAAACTGTTTCACGCTGCATGAACTTGACTCAACTTGAGTCATATTAAATGTAAAACATAATTCCACCTCAATCAATATGCTTCTTCAGTTTCAGGAGATTACCTTAGCATAAATGCTTAGAGGTGTTACACTGGTGGCCAATCTTCATTAATTGCACCAGTAAGAGCAGAGTGTGAAGGTTCAATTAGCAGGTAAGAGCAGAGTTATGCTCAAAATATTGCAATGAACAGAACATTATGGGGGACATACCAGAGTTCAAAAGAGGACAAATTGTTGGTGCATGTCTTGCTGGCGCATCTGTGACCAAGACACCAAGTCTTTGTGATGTATCAAGAGCCACGGTATCCAGGGTGATGTCAGCACCACCAAGAAGGACCAACCACATCCAACAGGATTAACTGTGGCCGCAAGAGGAAGCTGTCTGAAAGGGATGTTCGGGTGTTAACCCAGATTGTATCCAAAAAATGTCCTTCCCAAGAAGAAATGACGCTAGATATGCCACAAAAATAGGCCCTATATATATATATATATATATATATATATATATATAAAAACCATCATTAAACATTTCTGAAACTTGTGCCATAATAGCCTTACTCTCGGTTTAGCCTGGGATAGTCTTCATTGCCCTCATGCATCAATAAGCACTGGGTTCTCAACATCCTGTCGCCAGTTCTTGGGTTATGTCTCCTTGGACTTAGCATTACTGAGCGGGAGCACCCTACAGGCCTTGCAACTTCAGATATGTTCTAACCTGTTCAAAAGACCATGAAGAATTGTCCCACGTCACATTGCTCAGGTCATCGAATGAGGCAATGCAGACCTTCCACTTCTTCCAAAAGCACTTCAGTACCATCTGCGTCATCAACCTATCATCTATCATCACTGTACCATCTACATAATATGCCTGTTTTTTGCTATTGGTCTTGCAGTATACATGGTGCTGAAATTTATACAATGCTAAACAGACTTTTCTGTGAAAAAATCGTAGTAAATAAACACCAATGTATATTAATTGGTGTCCTTCTGCTGCTGCAATCAAATTAACCACCAAAACAGCTGTACAATGTCAGAAAATCCAGGGTGTTCTAGGTTTTAGTGAATGAGCTAGGTATGAAAACAATCCAAGACTCGTCTGAAAACTGTCTTTTAATGGCTTTTTTTTCCTTTCTTCCACCCAGTCCCTCCCTTCGCACCTGTAGGCTATTATCTGCGCTAGCTCAGAGCTAATGGCTCGTCTGTGTTAATGGTTAGAGATGCCCCTTAAGCTTCATGCAAGAATGCCCCTCATCTGGCATTCAGTGAAAAGTTGCACACTTTTCGGTTTGTTTTGTTATTGTTGTAATTTTTCCAGGTGCATTTGCATTAATTATGCTGACGTCCCAAAGTATCTTTACATGTTATTAGACAATTGGAAGTCAAATCTGCCGGTACAGTGCAATTGTTTTGCTTCTTTAAGTGTCTGTCATACATTCTCATTTCATTCCTTCCATTTATCATACAGTGTAAAGCTACTTCAACATTCTGCAGTAGAGGCTGCAGTCAAGACCTTTCGATACAAGACTGAGTCAAATCTATAACCCAGACACATAGAGTCAGGCACTTAAAACCAAGAGTGGACAAGACAGAGTAAAGGCACGACCTGAGTAAGATAAACATCTTTGAATGTATGCATGCATTCAAATGTTTTTTATTGTAAATTTGAAATGCATGCCCGATGGATGCCATAATAATGAATACCCCTCATTGCATTGCGTTCTTGTTATCGTTCTCATTTCCTTGGCTTCGTATTCCACCACTGAGCTCAAGGCTCTGCTCAGCTTATTGATTTTGTTAACCTGGAATCTAATCAACTCACTCTTGCATCCTGCCTCTATGCCTCATCCTGCATCATCTGCATCATTACATAGCAGAAGAAGATTCTATATGGATGATTACATTACATAAATGACATGTTACATGATTACATACTCTTTATCATCTTGTAACATTAGGTACAATGTCTATTGTGGTGTTTAGAGTAAGTAAATGTGCTCTGTAAAATAAATATGATACAGTGTATATAATGAGTAACGATTATTGCAGATTTTCAAATGGCAGTTCGAACCACTGTTTGGCTTTTTACAGTAACTTTTAGAGAGTAAACAGAATCCAGAAGTGTTCACTGACTGTCTCCTTCATTTCCAACCACACAAACATTAATCCCTGTGAATGTGGGTCAGATCAAAATAGTACGAAGAAAACAACCCTCCAGTATCTTTTTGGCACAGAGGGAATTTTTAAAATGGACTGCAATGAATTTAATTCATTTGCATGATTCAGATGGTACATTTGAATCAAATGATTAGTGAATCAGGTAAATTTATAATTATTTATAAATAAATAAATACATTTAATTTTTATAATTTTACATTTAGATGCATCATTTATACAGGAATAAAAATACAATTAATTCCATCTCCATGGTTTTAATTATGTGTATGTATGTGTATGTGTATGTGTGTTTGTGTATGTATATATATATATATATATATATATATATATATATATATATATATATCATATAATGTATAGAGCTGCTGTCCAATACAAACCATGTATCTCCATTTTTGTCCATTCTTAGTTTTCTGCGTTTTGAACCCTGTAGCTGCCTATACTGTGTAATCCTGGATAAATAAACCAAAAGAAATGTTCTAAAATTAGTCAAAATAAACCCTTGTTTTACTTTAACTTCCATTCAAAGTTAAGAGCATTATACCGTCTCTTGTAAAGTTGCCATTTTGGAGATGGTTTTCACTGGACAGCAACAATATATACAATGATTAATAATATAGTAGTTCCTGCTATTCAGTTAGAAAACTTGCAGAAACAAAACTGACTGGAAATGTTAATTTTAGACACGTCTAAAACTCCTGAATACAGTATTGGCCAATAAGTCTAAATACTTTATCAAAGTCTGCCTTTGAATGAGGAAAATAAGTTGGTTGAAAACTTAAGGATACTGTTTAAAAATGGTGATGGTAGCAGAAGCATGTTTACTGGGATGATGTTCACTGGTGCTGGGTTGGTGTTGTCGAATTGCCTGCATTCCAAACCAAATCCAAATGAAGGCTCTTTAGATGGTGGTGAGACTTGCTGGGTAGTAGAGCGAGATATGGGAAGCACTCAACAACTTCAGCCCTCATTAACTGAGACACTTGCTGTACCACATGGCTTTTCCAACCCACTAGGGCTGCAGATGTACAGCTGACTGAAGGATGTCGAAACTGGCCTACCAAGAGACAATAAATGTTCAACTGGCCCCATGTTATACACCGTGCACAGTCTGATAGGCCGCTGATTTTTGCATTATATTGTAAACATGTGAGGCAATCTTGAGGAATCTGATTATAACAGTTGATTTGAGAAGATTTTGAATTAGAAATTCCAAAACATTTAAAGGGAAAATCAGTTTTCCACTTTAAACAGTGTTCTTAAACACTTGCTTTACCCCGTAACCCATACACCTCTTTGTGTGTCCCACAGCACCTCCTGCTGCTCCATCAGTGTGTCTGTGTGAGCGTGTGTGAGGGAAACAGAGAGAAATTGAGAGAGCTCCTCCCTACAGGCAGGGCATAATGAAGCAGAGAGAACCCATCTGGACACAACACTCAGAGAGGCTGGGGGTCAGTGAGTCGCAACGGAGGTCACATAGGCTCACAGCAGGGTTCTTTTGTATGTGTGTGTGTATGTGTGTGTGTGTGTGTGTGTGTGTTGATGTATGGTTGTTTGTGTGTTTAAAGGGGGTGATGTCGGGTGGTTCCATTAGTTTGTGAGCTTTTAGCGCAGTAATTATCTCTATTACTACTGCCTTTTTCTCTGTTTTACTGCTTTTTATGGGACAATGTATGTGTTTTAGTGTGTTTTAAATGAAAAAAAGGAAAAGAAATGCTTTGCCGACTGTACGACACAAGCAGCAATACTGAAAGTTTAAATGTTCTACCCCGAAACAGCAGCTTCCAAACTATTGTGATGCGTCTCTCTCTCATTGTCAGTCCTTACTTTCGAAATGCAGGCATAAAACTTAAAATATTTCAAGCCTTTTTCTGTTTTACTTTCAATCAATATAGCTTAAAGCTCATGGAAAGCATAAATCAAATTTCTCAAATTATTAGAATATTTCATTTTGGGTAAATCACTATTCAAACAGTATAAATACCTTTACTAGTTCGGCACACGTGACCTCGTTCATGGGGAAGACGGCTGACCTGTCAGTTGTCCGCCAAGTGGTGATCAACATCTTCAAAGAGTGTATGCTGTTCGAAGAGTGCTGTATTAAAGCATATTATTGGGAAATTGGAAGGGGAAAATGTGGTGGGAAAAGGTTCACAAGGAACAAGGATGACCCCAGTCTTGAGAGGATTGTCAAGAAAGGATGATTCAATTGCTTGAGAGAGCTTCACAAGGAGTGGACTGAGGCTGGGGTCAGTGCGTCAAGAGCCACCACCCACGGATGTCACCCGGAAAGGGGGTCAGACTGCAGCATTCCTAATATCAAGTCCTAAGAAGAAAAAGAGCTGTTGCTCAGCGCTCCAAAGTCCACTTTTCAGATGAAAAGTACATTTTGCATTTCATTTGGAAATCAGGAATTTTAGAGGCTTAACTGAAGCTCCTAGAGTCCAGAGGAAGAGTGGGGACTTACAGAATCCAAGGTATCTGAAGGTTCTGCAGTCTGGGATGGTTTAGGAGGGCATGTGATCTGCTGGTGTTGGTCCACTGTGTTTTATCAAGTCCAGAGTTAATGCAGCATCTACCAGGAGATTTTAGAGCACTTCTTGCTCTCATCTGCTGACCAGCTTTATGCAGATGCTGACGTCCTTGGGCTACATTTACATCTCAGCAAGGTTGCAGGCTGATCGCCTCCATGCCACGACACACAGATACAGGTTAAAGAGTGTATAAATGAACATGTCAGATGATGGATATTTCAGTATTGTACATCCTTTTCTGTTTGATCTGAAATATTTGAATAATTAGATATTAGATATTTTCACAATACATGAAGAAATCCTGTCAGATGATTCCTTCGGGGTCCAGCTGTTATTTTAATTTAATTAATGCATTTTGTTTTATTTATTTATTTATTTATTTATTTATTTATTTTGGGGGGGGGGTGTACAAAAGCATATAGCTCTTTGAATCTTTTGTTAATATTAATTTTAAACTTTTAATCAATGCTATATTCTTATATTCTAAATTATATATAATTTGTTAATATAACAAAGGTTTCATTACTGTCATTACACCATGTGGATGGTAGACTGGGAGGCAGGCTGGGATTTTGTTCTGGCAGGGTGAGGTGTGAGTTGTTTCAGGTGTACTCAGAGGGTGACTGTGCAGGGGCAGTTGCCAAGGCAATTGTACAGGGTCCAAAGTCCATAAACCTTAAAAGGCTTGTGTAATGTTTGGGCCCAAAACTGACATTTTTGACAACAATGAATGGTGTAGTCATCAACAATGTCTCAGTGGTATAATGGCTTGGTGGCATTGCGTGGTTCTAAATTGTTCTGGTGTGTGTCTGTATGCCTAGATATGCATTGGCACTCTGTCCTGGGTGAACCTGCTCTAGTGCTTTAAACAGTCCTCCAGGTATAATGTTGTTTCCAGGTGAGAGTATGCAGGGTGCTGTAGTGAAACACTGGATGGTATTTCTTGGACTGATGAAGCTGAGGTTGGCTTCTCTATCTTAAATCACACTGCAACTGTGGACCTCGTACAGTAATAAGAACAACAGACTTAAGGTGGAGCAGGAATGTCTAAGAGCGTATCGTGGTCTAAGTGTCTTACATGAAGCACAACAACCTGAAACACATGTGGAGAGCGTACAGAAGAGTATCTGCCTGGCTCATCTGTGCATGGTCATTGCTTTATTATCTGGCGTTTGCTACTTATGACCCTGAACATTCCAGCTCATGACATCCATCATGACATCCATAACCTTTGGGAGATAAGAGTGAAAATGTATTAATGTATAAATGCACTAGTGAGTCCTCAGTAAGGAGAGCTTACATACATGCATCTCATACATGTTTTCATACATGTTATGTTTTACCTTAAAAATGGTATATTATCAATACTGATATCAGTATTGATACTGATTTGTGATTTAGTCAAATCTGAATTTACATATTGTAATAATGGGATGAAATTATGAATATTAATGGACTTTTTGACAATATTCTAATTTTCTGAGATGCATCTTTCAAAAAAAAAAGATTCATATCTAAGTGGAGTGGCTTGCTTGTTTATTTTATTTATTTATTTATTTATTTATTTATTTCTTTCTTTCTTTCATGCCATGTGTAGTGAATGGTAATCGAATATCTTATGTAACACGAGATGAATCATGAAACAGTCTGATTATTGCTGACTTTAGCAAAATGACAACAATCACAACTCCTGACTCCTGAAGTAACTCCAGGGCAGAAACATTATCTGTTTCTATGAAAGGCACCCACCCCTCTGCTGTCGTTGACACAGAAGAAAACATCGCTAAGCAGGCGTTTCTCAGTCCAAAAGCTTACAATAGCAGTTTAGTAGCCAGTCATTACCCGACATATGTGCAAAATTATACTGGATTACTGAAGATAACGGAACCCACAGAGGAGATCCTGCCCTAGGCTCTAACATTCAATTTTCTATCTACCTAATCAAATACTGCAGATATTGCTCATGTGGTCTTCCAGAGGTGGTGAACAGCTGATTGCTGGACATCTGTTTTTAGTTCCATCAGTTACCGGGTGAAGGACTGTAAAGGGGGCTTCTCTGCTACAGGGCAATTACCACTCTGTGAGTCCGGCTAAGCCTACTGGGTCCTTTTCAACCTCTTTAGTATATGCAGAACTATCAAGACCTTTCAGATGATCAGTATCTCACCGTTGGTTATCAAAGAGCATTGAAAGTGCTGCAGAAGAGCTTTGAATACTGATGCTTGTGCAGTCAGCACATAGGTTAAGCGGGAGGAGCCAGCTTTTCATTCAGCCAATTGGCTGTATTCAATAAAAGCCAGTAGGCAGTAAATATCAACAGCCTGATTTGAAGAGAGTTAGGGTTATATTTATCCAGCAGTGGAACACAGAGTGTGAAAGTGTACCAGAGTTTAATATCATTTACTTTTCTCCTGATGATGCTCCTATGAGAATACCAGTAAATGACTAAATGCACTTCCTGTTCAAAATCGTGAATTATTACTATCCATTTTCTGAACTGCTTGTTCCTGAATAGGGTCACGGCTAGTCCATTGTAGGGTGCGCACACACACACACACTAAGGGCCACTTTACAGTCACCAGTTCACCTACCATGCATGTCTTTGGACTGTGGGGGAAACCGGAGTACCCGGAGGAACATGGGGAGAACATACAAACTCCACACAGAAACTTCCCAGGTCCCCCAGGGGATCGAACCCAGGTCCTCAGCACTATCCACTGCGCCGAATTATTACTGCTTAACCCTAATATCCACATTTCATTTTGCTTTATCTTACTTTACATCAGGGGTCCTCAATCTTTTCCATCTCATAGAAAATAGCCCACAATAAAGCAGATCTCAAATTTATATGCAAAATAATTTTTGCTTTTTGTTTCTCAAGTGTTGACATTAAAATGGTGAGAATTATGACCTGAACATAAAAATAACATCCCAAACATCCCAACGTCCCAAATGTCCCTTACAAAAACAAGCAGGAAAGAAGCATTGCTTAAATCAGGTGAAACATCTACTCACAGAATGTGGACTTTTTAGATTCTGTGTAAACGCTGTCTCTGTCAGACCCCATGTTGACATTCTGTCTACTGACTATCACACCAGATCTAATGTAGTCTGAGGAACCTTTCTGAGGTGTCACCATTATTAACTGTCTGCATGAGACACCCACTGATACATCAGTCTCAAACTGATCCACCAGGATGGTCTCCCTGTTTCATACCATCTTTTTCACTACTGAATATTTTTATAACCGGCCACAATCCACTCTAACCAAAAGGATGCAATTCCTCATTCATTATATTGTCCACATACAGTTATGGATACTTCTTAGTATTTACACATGTCCCCTGGATAATGGGTTTGTCTTTCTTTTTTAAATAGTTGCACCTAGAAGGACGTGTGGGATTATAGTGCTGTCGGGTAGGAAGAGAAAGCTTATCAGGAGCAATAAATGATTAAGATTTAGACTGATATGATCGATATTTATGGATTTATTGATTGATCTCTGTATGTTGTCGGGTGTCTGGCTGCCAAAGTGCCTGTAATGAAGACCGAAGGTGATCTGGCATCGCACAAAATTGCACCCACACCATGCCATCAGGCTTAACTTGCCACAGAAATGATTTTGATGCTGACCAGAGTGACACATGATTTCATTGGTCATCTGCACCAAGACAAAAGTAGGTCGATTCTTTCTGGGTGCAACTATTTTTTTGAGGATGGATGCACTTAAAACAGTCGGGTAACTGTACAGCATCATTGAATGAACTTATTATGAGTACATTAATAGTAAGTCAGTTCAAAATGGATTATTCCTGAGGGAGCTCCAGGATCAGCGTTATCATTTTAATATTCTTCTGCATCACCTTTAAAGGACTGGAAGGCCCTCATGCAAAACGTGTCCTCCTAGATGGATCTGCATCAGAATTTGCTGCACTTCACAATCCATTACACAGACAAGCTCACATGCTTCTGGTGCCTGACAGATGAAGCAGAGCTGTGCTGTAGAGGGCAGCTGTGTCTCCCCAGGCACACAGCTGGAACCTGGACGGGGGAATAACACAATCTGGCAACCCTTGTAACCCTGAACCCACACAGACAACAGCCACAATCTGGCAACTGTTTGCCTCCTCTAGACATCCAACACCCCCTTGAAACCCATATACATCATGCATATGTACATGGACATGAGGCATGGCAGTTTGGGAGGAAGGCTTAATGACTTGGGCGTGTGTTTCACATCGAAGCAATGTTTCTGTCCGCTTCAGAAATTCGTTTTAAATAGAAGCATGATGTTCACTTTGCGTGGTCCACGCATGTGGCAGGTTATTTTAGTAGCTGGTTACGTTTTCATATTTTCTTTTCAGTAACCAGAACAAACATGTTGACACCACATCTTGCTTTGCTCGATTGCTGACAGCAGGATGGTGCTTATTATTTAAATGTTGTAATCACTGTGAGTTTATTTACTCATTTGTTAGCTGATAGGTGCATTAGAATGCAAAAAAAAAACCTTGTAATGGACTGTCTGGCCACTGTCGTATTAAAGTGAAGAGATAAACCTAATATGAAGACCAAACCAATCAACTGTAGATAGTACATGGGGGAGCTGCTGCCTTATCTGCTTTTGAGTGAGCAGGCTTCGGAGCTATCTGAGGCGATTAAAAATGAGTGACGGCTAATATCTGCTTTCCTCTCCACAGGTCCGTATATTCCCTTACCTGATTGGACGGGAGTCTGCTTTTGCTGATAATTTGAAATGGATGGCCTGCGCTAACAAAGGTTGGGCTTCCTCAATTTCCCTTCCCCATCATGCCAACACTGCAAACATTTGGGCAGCTTCTTTAATGAGTGCTGGGCGAGGAGGAGACGAGAAAACGATGTGTAAATAAAGGACTTATCCTTCTGTTGTTCATGTGTCTGACAAGAGTGGGTGTCTTGGCAGCTTGGCTTGTTGCCAAGCCTGGTCCCCTATTTTCTGAAACTGAAAACCAGAAAATTAAGTTGTTTGTTTGTTTTTAGGCTCTCCGATCTAAACGCCGTATTGAGTTTAGGATGAGTTGATGTTTGTGTTTTCTAGATGATACAATCAGGTTGTTTATGTAATGTGGCATTCTGGACATCACATGGCTACATTAGACTTTTTTTTTTTTTGCTTGTATTTTTAAAATGACTATTTTTATGCTTGATATTATATTATAAACTGACTGATCACTTAAAAAAATAGCACTGGAATCATAAATCTTTTTTTCTGATATCTTTTTCGGGCCTGCATTATTAAAACGACATCGTTATAGTATGTTTATTATCATATTATACAAAGTTTTCCTACTATTTCCTTAAACATTTTGCTGTGAAATCGTATCATATTGACATTCTGAACTGATCTCTTTTATGGTGTCATGAATGCATTTAACTGAAGTTTACTTTCTCTAACACATACAGTTGTGTTGGTCTGGGTTTAGTGTATCCAACAACAATGCTCTCCTCACAGCAGAACTGGGGTTTGATTCCTTTCTTATGCAAGCATGCCATGCTGCACCACTTTGCCCAAGATTACTGCGACATTCACCTCCCTGTTATGTCACCTCTTGTGTAAGTCACTCTGCATAGAAACGTCAGCTAAATGCACTATATATAATAAACGCAGGCTGGTTTCTGCTTTTCCACATGAAATAATAAGTTTTAATACCCTCAACATCAAAAACAAAATAGTTGCACCCAGATGGAATCGACTGATTGCAATGCATGACTGCACATGGTGTCATCTTTAGTGATGAAATCCTGCTTTTGCCTTGGTGGAGATGACCAAGACCAGGACGGATGAATTCAAAGCTGAATTATGTGGCACCTTAGTTGAAGACATGTTTGGAGCAAACCAAATAGCATTTGTGCACAAGGACTGTGAAGCATGGAGGAGGAAGTGTCATGGTTTTGGGCTACTTTGCTCCAGCCTGCCTGGAGATCTCTCCATCATAGAAGCCACTATGAAATCTTTATTTTATTAGATGAGGCTTCAGGAAAATGGGTTTGTCCGTACAAGGATTTACCCTGAAACATGATATAGCTGAAAGAATTCTGCATGGAGGAGTGATACCAGTTGATGCCAGAGACGGGTTGATGATTTTTCCTCACGAGAAAATTGCAGTTCTATTAATTTCATTTTAGTAAATTTTGTTGTAAAAAGACATGTCTTCAGTTTTTGTGTTTATTTATATGGTCTCCATTTCTCAATATAGCTAAAATGAAGAAACAAAAAATCAACACTGGGGGGTCCTAACTGTTCATCACATTCATCACATCACAAACCTAACACCAAGTGTTTCAGTGAGGGAGTAAACATCTGAAATTAAAGATTAACAGCTTGGTACCAGCTGTGTGCACACATTTTCCATCCTGGATCAGATTGACACATCTCTACATAGGACTTGCATTGATGACAAACAGAATAGTAAAGGCTACATAAAGTCCTGTGTATGTACGAGAGATCAATAGTTTAAAGTTCCTTAAAGTTTGCATATCTGCATTTATTTGAAAAGCTTCAGCAAAAAGTAAAATTGTCATAGACCATTTTTCATTGATTTAAATTCTAGTCCAAACATCAATTTACCTGCTGTTCCCAAGGCCTGCCACAGGGACCAGTAGAAAATGAAAGTCACTTGCTAAAATCTACCACAAGATGGCAGCACTCATCCTTATTTTTAGAACAACAATACTGTGAGGTTATTACCAGGAATGGTTAGATTAAATGCCTGCTGTGTTTTTTCCACTTTTAAATTATTTCATTTTTCAGCTTCAGGTAAAAAAAAAAAGGAAAATAAAATCCTGAAAACTAAAGCGTTATGTGAAAATTGGCTTTTCGTAGTCTTTGGCTCCCCCTACAGTCGGAAATGTGCTTTGAGCCAGGCTTAAAGGACGATTCTTACACATGTATTTTTGGACAAGTTAAGTTATGTTAAGATATACAGAACTGTCCCTGAAAGTGAAGAAAATGAAAAGCATTTAAATAATGTTACAGTCAGTTATAGAAGTGATGTTCATTTAATGAGGCTCTACAAGGTCCTGAAAAATGAAAAACCTGTAATTAATATTTTGACTGAAAATTAGTACTTTTGCATGGTAATTTGTGTCTCTGTAGGCGGGGATGTGTATTTATGGCAGGCGGCTGGCTAACTGGCTTCACATGCAGGACACACCATATTGCATCACATGATCAGTCTGGCTTCTTGTGGTGGACTGGATGTGAGCATTTCCTGAAATGTTCTAAATTCAGCTCCATTTTTTTTTGGAGGCTGTCCCAGTCGATCGACTGTGATAAAACTGACCGGGGGTCCTCTCTTCGCTGCCAGCAATGGATTAAAGAAGCCCATTGCCACAATGATTATCGGGTGAGGGCTGCACAGTGGGGAAGGAGACAGCCCACTGTGAGCCAGACTGACTTTAGAGTGTGTCCACTTATTAGAGGGCGTTTGTGTTCACACTCATAAAGTTAGGACATAAAGGCCTTGTTGCACCTTTGAAAGCAGAGAAAGGACCTATAGCACCCTTTAGTGGCTGAAGAACAATATGGGGACAAAAAAAAAAAGACTGTTATTTTCTTTGTCAGAGCTCTCTGCATGATTGATTTGCTCGATATATATATATATATATATATATATATATATATATATATATATATACCTATATATATGTATTTAATGAACACAGTGATGGAAAACCACCACATTCTATAAGTATGTTATTAGTGTTTTACTCAGTTTATAAACACACAGTGAGGGGATACGGGGATAAGGGTATAAGGGGATTTCTCATTTACACAGGGTGTCTAAGACTTGCACAGTACTATGTAGGGGTTTCACATCAGGGGTTTCACTGATTCTAAATAAGCACCTTGTCATGCAGTTTCCCATTACATATTTTATGATCAAGAGCATTTAGGAACCATAACAGCTCAGCGCTCAAAGTCACAAAGTGACAGACCACATAAAATTACAGAGAGGGGCCGCAGAATGCTGAGGCACAAAGTGCATAAAAATTACCACCGCTCTACTGACTCTGCAAAGTTCCATACCTCCTCTGGCACTGACATTAGCGTCATGACATAACACTCTCACTGGTCTCTGGAATGGTGGAAACGTGTTCTGCAGAGTGATGAATCCTGCTTCTCTATTTTCCCAGTGTTTGTTTGTTGAGTGCCAGGTGAATGCTACCTTCCTGAATGCACTGTGCCAACTGCAAAGTTTGGTGGAGGAGGGATAATGCTATTGGGTTCTTTTTCAGCAGCTGGCCTCGGCTCCTTAGTTCCAGTGAAGGGGGATCTTAATACTGCAGCAGACCAAGACATTTGGGCAATCATACGCCAATTATTTGGGAAAAGCCCTTTTCTGTTTCAGCACCATAAAAAAAGGGTTGTGTAAGTTCTTGACTGGCCCTCACAGGGCCCTGACCTCAACCCCACACCTTTTCCAAAATCAGTGTCTGACCTCACAAATGCTATTATTAACTCGTGAACTCAAAGGCTCAAATAAGAGAAAGCAGAAGCCTTGCTCACCTGCGAGGTCAGAAGACCAACCAGAGGAGTGCAACCAAGAGAGCTTGGCCACCACCAGTCTCCAGTCTTTGCTTAGCCACGTGGCCAGTCCAGCCGTTCACAACAGTGGTCCTGAACAGCAGGGAGGAGGGTTCAGCACCAAGGAGAGCGGTTATAACCTGGGAAGGCTGGAAATTGGGGCACGAGCCGCTTTCATTCATGCTGAACCCTTCTCCCCATTGCTCAGCACTCCTGTGTGGATGCACCGAGATTTAATCTGAAGAGATGTTTTGAACAATGTTTATTTGCACCATTTGAGACTGAGGTCATCATGGTTCAGCCAATCCACGTTATATATACATGCAGATGGTATATTCATAAGAAAAGCCAAATGTTTTACCAACACAGTCGCTAGATTTCCTTTTTACAGTTTTTGGCTGACGCTCATATCCACAGTGACTCCTGAATCATGTTGCAGGCAGTCAAACGCAGTGTAATTGCCCAAAGACTCGTTTTGGTGTAGCATGATATGCTTACCTGACCAGGAAATCAAACTCTAATCTGCTTTTGCCTGCTGCACTAGGGGTTCTCTTTCCACCTCACAGCTCACCTGTTTACAACTAGGAAACATAATGGCCCACAAGAAGCTTTTATGTTAAATTCTTTTTTAGCCTTCATGAAAACATCTGTTCCAAATGTTCCTCACAGAAATGAGTGGTAACGTTACAGGATGTGGACATTTTTGATTCTGTCTTTCCCCCTATTTGGACAGGATCAGTTTAACATGGGGACGTCATTTTTATGTCATGTCTTCTGTCGTTTGTCAGTCCTGTTGACCTGTCGTCCTTGTTGCTTCTGCCCATGTGCACATGGGTTGTGTTTGTTTTGTCCTTTGTCTCCACCCTTTCAGCTCATTTGTTTCCAACGTTGTGTGTCAGAAGGGACCGTGTCAGTTTGTTTGTAGGTTTGTTTCCATCCTGGTTCGTTTCTGTCAGTCATTTGTTCAGTATTTATCAACGTGATCCATTTATTTTGTACTTCATTAAATCCTCAACCCCAGTGTTTACATCCGCTTCCGTAGTCTTCATCTACTGGTCTGTTCAGCTCACTAACCTGACATTTTATCAGAGGTTCTCAGCGATTCTTGTCCAATCCGAATGTCCGAGAGTCATGGCAGTCATTTTTTTTCCTGACTTCACATTCAGACTTCAGTAAAAATAAAATGAAATAAAATGAAATAAAATGAAATTAAATTAAATTAAATTAAATTAAATTAAATTAAATTAAATTAAATTAAATTAAATTAAATTAAATTAAAAATAAATAAATAAATAAATAAATAAATAAATAAAGCAAGCCCTTTAATAATTACTGTTTAAATCACACCTTTAGTTTTCCTTTGTCTTTATACATCGGTCATATCAGTTTTAGATGTTGGGTATCTTTGTGTGTGTGTGTGTGTGTGTGTGTGTGTGTGTGTGTGTGTGTGTGTGTGTGTTACNTAAATAAATAAATAAATCAACCCTCAGGTAATAGTGGTCCTGTGCAAATTGAAATGTGGGTAAATATTCCCTGGAAAAGGAGAATTTAACCACATTTCTCAGTATTTTATTGTGCATGGCACAGATATCTAAGATTCAAGTCTGTGGCAAATGTTCAGACCTACTGCAGATACTGCCACAGTTGGAGGTTCCCTCTCACATAGCCCATGAAAGCTGGTTCATGCAGTCCACACTGAGAGCCGCATAGTTATTATTTTAACTTTATTTATTCATCCTCTAATACTTTATCAGTGGTCAAGCCACAAATGAGGTTTTCGGGAGGAGTGACCACTGATAGACTGGAGTTCCCCACTCCTGGAATAGGGTTTAAAAGCTGTATGTACATATCAGACCCCATGTCTCCGATCCATCTGCTTGATGTATTTCATATTTGATCTTCTTGTGAAAGATTTTTTTGCATCGTCTGAGAAACAATGTTTCTTTCCTTATTTAAGAAACTACTGGATCTCTGCTTCGCTATCTGACCACATCAGGCGCCCACAGCTGTGTTGTGTCAGACTGATCATGTTCAGTTTGCCTTTGGTTACTTTATGCAATGCGTTTCCATTTTTAACTTTTAAAATGATAACATTTATAAACAAGTGCGGATTCCAAACTTCACCAAGGCACAGGCCTGCCTTGAAGCTGCTGATACACCAGTGTCACTGTCTACAGTGAACTGAGATTTACACTGTCACGGACTGAGAAGCTGCTGATATCTTCAACTTCCACCACACCTTAAGGACCATGACTGTTCATTCTACTGAATGCTGGATTTTGTGTTTAACCTGCTAACTTTAAATGCTATTTGATCTGTTTCTCGATCTTCCTTTACACACTTACAGGGATCCATCACCTTGGGCATTTCGTGTTGCTTGTCTGCTCTGCTCCAGGACATGTTCGGTTTTTCAAATGCTAACCCTGCCCTTTCTGTGGGGCAGTAGAATTTGTTGTTAGAGCATGATAGCCTACTTTTATATGCCCATTTAAAGTGATGGACTTAAGATTTAGTTTCAGCTCACTTTGAAGATTAGTTGGATTTAAAGATATTCAAGAGTTAAGTATCGATCTGAAAGTGCAGTATCATTCCACCACTAGTCATATTATTTTTGCAGGTTACTGAACACACTTCACAGGTCTGTGTGTGGGTTTGTCAGTGTATGATATGGTATGACAGGCTTGATACATTTTCATGTAAGGTCCTCATGTTTCTTATCTACAGTATGTACTATATGTAGGTGTGTGTGTGTGTGTGTGTGTGTGTGTGTGTGGGCATTTTAGTGTTTGAGGTTTCCTTTCGTCCCCTCTCGCGCACAGTCTCGCACAACACAGCGACCCTGAAAATCAATTTCCTCATGCCCTGATTTTCCCCTCTGATGCCTCCTTCTGATGGCTCTGCAGCTCCGCTTTTCCGCTCGGATTAGTTTTGGACAGGGAAGACCTTGTCGGTGAAATAGATCACTAGGGAATATTTTTCAGATCTATTTTTACTCCTTAACCTCCTCTCAGCACTGTAGATACAGTATGACTAGAACAGGCACGCAAGGAGGTGCATGAACGTTTGTTTGTTCTTATACAGATTGATGTTAGAAGTCATTGGGAAGCTGTGTAGCCCTTTCGGCCCTCAGGCCTCACTGTGAGGGCAGAATCACACCTTGTGTTCTCAGCAGAACCTACTCTTTCTAACAGTAGTGATTATCTTATAGTGCAGTGAAGCATCTGAGAGTAATTCATTGTGGAAAATCATACTTTTATCAAATGTATAACTGTTTTTAGAAGCTCCTGTTATTAAAATCCAATATAATACAGCAGTTTTTATTACCTGAGACATTGGTCAAGTTGGTTCTGAACAAATAATTTCAAAATTTAAGACCGCCTGAAATTTTTGATTACATTTTGTCACAGTAATAAGCTATATTATACAATGTCGTATATATTTTTTGATTCTCAACTTATAGACACCAATGTGCAACTTTTCTATTCAGAAATCTAGTCTAAATCTTGAATGTGAAGTCTCCACATTCAAAAATAAGTACATTTTTGATAACAATTCATCACTCTTGTCATTATTTATCACAACAGGAACCAGACATTCAAATCACACAATGATTATCAACCCAACAAAGGCCTGGCCAGCTCAAGTTGGTTGACCAGCTTAGTTCTTGACCAACTAAGTAGAAGCTTAGTACCTCAACCATAATTTGAGTTTGATGGTTTAGTTGGTCTACAAGCATGATCAGTCTGATCAAGCTAACCAGTATGACAAAGCATGACCATGTTCGCTGAACATTATGACCAGCAAAACTAAAGTGGTCAACCAGCATGACCAGAATGATGAAAATCAACCATACCCATGATACACTATGCTGGTTAACTGTGTTGGTCAACCACTTTGACCATCAAAGACCTGCTTAGACCTTTCTAAACTGGTGCAGTTAAAGCTGGTCTTGAGCTGGATTTTATTTTTTTTTTGTAGGGAAAACCCCGCCTGAATTCTGAGACATAGTTTAAATCCAGTTGTGAGTTGATTATTTATTTGCTTGTTTCTTTATTTATGTTAATAAATGCAGGTATAGAGCCAGAAAAATTAGTGTTTTAAATAAATATTTAATTTGAATTATTTTTTTCTCTACAATTAACATTTACAATTACAATTTCAGCAAACTCTGAATGACTGTTTACATCTGGACTGAATTTTGCTGAATTCCAGTGGACTTTCTCTTTATTAACTCAAAGATTGATGAATTAAACCGAGAAATAATGCCCTGCATTATACTAATAATAACCATCTCATTTTGTTTTCAGGTTATTTTACCCAGATCTCCACCTTAGCCGATGTGCAGGAAAACGTGATGGAGTATCTGCATGTGCTCAGCAGACCAAAGGTCATCGATCAGGAACACGATGTCGTTTGGACTGAAGCCTACATTGATAACACAGTGAGTACCACACCACATGCCCTGCTCTTACATAATAACCAGCTCATTAACAGCACAAAACACCCACGGACCTAAGACCAGTTCCCAGAGCCTTAAGGTGCGACCCCTCTCCAATACTTCCAACTGCTCAGATTGTTTTCAAACTTATTTTTGAAGTAAACTTCGCTTGCAAACGATGTTGTCAACGAAACAGCACAAGTGAGAATTATAAGTACACATGAAAAGGAATGAAGTTATATAGTCAGGTACAGCAATGAGGCCCGTCCTTGCTTATGTCACGAGTAGCCAGTGTCCAAACCCAACTACCTAAATGAGAACTTAGTGTTTATTGCAAAGCAACAACAACAAACACACAACAGGCAAACACACACCCATACGCATGCACACACACACACACACACACACACCCACCCACTCAACACTCTCTGTGTTCTTTCTATCCCGTGAATGGACTTCTTTTGTGTTTCCTTTGTGAGTTTGCTGTAATCGTTTGTTCTATTCCACGTTTGCGTGGGAAATAGGTTGAAAGGGGGTGACTGGCTAAAAGAAAAAGAAAGAATAGTCTCCACCGACAATTGGTTTCGACCACTCTAACTGCACTTCCCTCCTCTTTCAGTCTTTCTTTTTTTCCCCATTTCGTGTCTTAGGTGTAGTTATTGTACAGGGGTCTGCAGCTATTATCTAGTCTTTTCTCGAAAATTGCTTGCTCATTGCTTTTGTTTCTAAGAGGTGATTTAAAGGCCAATTTCAGTGTCTCCCGCTCAGTGGACGCTCTTTGAACATGCCGTTAATTGCTGCTTTTTTTTCCGCCTGCATATCGCTGTGACAGTGACCTAAAGACATGAATAAGATATGACACTGCAGATTATACTGTATAGTCAGATTGCTTTAACCATCCGCATACCTTCTTACAGTTTTGTGTATGTTTTCTTGTCTAACTCTTTCTGTTGTAGCTTCCACAGGCACAAAAGGTAAAGTTACACTCCAGAACCATGGCCATGTTGTGAGTGTAATCCCTCTGACCGTATTCACGTCTGTTCCAGGTCTCGGCTCAGGCACATCCATGGTGTTTGAAAAGTGTGTTTTGAGGGAACATGTACAGTAGCTCTCATTCTCTCAGTGAAGTGTGAAAGTAACCATGAATGCATTCATGATTGACATGATTGCTTCCTGTGCTGTGCTGTGGTGGCTTGTGTAACTCTGGCGTAACTGTTTCCATGGCTAATTTACTGTGCGTTTGTGTGTGTAGACCGTGCTTTATAACAGTGTATGCATGTCTACATTTCTTGTGTGCACTTATTTTGCTTTGATAAACATGCAGCCACAGACACGATCTTGTCCTCCTCATTCACACTGCTGTCTGTTATGTTGTGAATTGCTCTGGGTTGCCCTTGCACCCTCCAGATTTAGAGATCCAGTGGGTTTAACCCCGTGTGTGTGTAAAAAAAAAAAAAAAAAAAAAAAAAGAGAAAGGAAATTGAGGTGGCCAGAAAAAAATGAACACTGTTCAACTTCCACTGTACATTGATTTTCACCCGTTAAGTTTTAATTGCAAATCATGATGAATGTAACAATAACAACAATTAACATCCTCTTTCAAGATTCAGTGCCTTTGGTTCAGTGCCTATTAGACGTGCTCTAATATTCAAAATGAATAATATACTAGTGCATCTCAGAAAATGTGAATATTGTGAAAAAGTTAATTTATATGAAAACATTTATATTTATTACATGAAAAGTGACACGTTTCATACCTTTTCTTTCGACTGTTGATCAGGATGGTTTATGGATCACGAAGAGCAGAAATCCAGAATCTCAGAATAGTACAACATTTAAAATGAGCTTTCACTAAATTACAAATTCTGAACAAAATCAGAACAAAACCTTGAAAAGCTTGAAATAAATCACTTTCAATGTAATGAATATAAAATATATGACAGTTAAAAACCTGTTCAGTGTTTTTGAGATGCACTATTATACCATGATGTTCAACAAACCGTATTGTTATTATGGACACTTTGAAATCCTTTCACTCTAGTTCAGTGTTTCTCAGCCCTGGTCCTGTAGGCACCCCTGCCCTGGATGTTTTTGTGGGATTTCCTGCTTTAGCCCAGCCCCTGCAATGGCTTGTTAATGAGCTTATAATTAGTTGAATCAGGTGTGTTGGGAGCGTTGGAAACATGAACATGTGCAGAACGGGGTTCTTACAGGAGCAGGGATGAGAAACGCTGCTCTCGTTTCAGTATTTATGTTGCAAATTCACTTTCAGAGATGTTTCAGATGCTCTGCTTTTACACGTTCTAATAGTACAGTACAGGGAGACTGATGAAACTGGCTCCACCCAACCAAAAAAGCAGCTGAATTCACTGATTTAGGATGATCCTAATCGGAGCACATAAAGGGAACATTAAGATTTCTTTTCTTTTGTGTAAAGATACACCACCAGATAACTCCACTGGCTGTTGATGAAATTCAAATAGTTGACCATGTGTGATAGATGTGCTTTCACTCACTTGCTAGCCTTTGCTCATAGGGTTCTCTCCCTAAAGAGAATGTGACCTTTTTATAAAAGCTGTGAAATAGGATGACGTGACATAAACCTTATGGAATTTATTTTACACCAAAACAGCCATTAGTTAGTAAGAGCTGTTGAAATTCTCATGCTTTTAAGAAGCAGGGCTGCACAGCAATTTGTAAGAAAAACGAACAAACAGACCAAAAAAACCTCACATTGCAGTTTTTTGTTGTTATGCGATTTGTTTTGCAATGAAAAAATACTGAAATTTTCATCAGATTCCTCCAGAAGTCAATGATCCAACATATGATGCCCACTGTGGAGTAAAATATATAGTGCGCAGATGTCATCTACCTTCTGGTACACATGGCATGGGAAATTTCACCCAGTATGAATTTGTAAATTTTGTATCAAGCAAGTTGTAGCATAAAATTTGTGGTTTAATTTGCCTTACATCACACTGCATGTCCTGCGATGTGAATATTCTGCGTTCACGCATTGTAATGATAATGCTGAACCAATATTTTTATGCTAGTTTGAAGAAAACCCTCATCAGACAAAATCATCTTGCAGATTTATTTGAAAAGTGACCTTTGCACAGAACTGAACATTTAGAGATTATTAATTTAATTTATTTTGTCAAACGACTTGCCTAACTTTCAACTATTAAATGGCATCATCTAATTTATGGACAGGAGCAACAGCCTTTTTTCCATGCATTAGTACTGGACATCTGCAGGACTGTATAACATGGTTCTAAAAGTAGATCATGAGAATAAAATCAAACAAAGGAGACAAAAATATTACAACCTGGGACCTGGGTTCAATCCCCGGGTGGGGCGACCTGGGAAGGGGGAGTTTGCATGTTCTCCCCGTGTTCACGTGGGTTTCCTCCGAGTACTCCGGTTTCCCCCACAGTCCAAAGACATGCATTCTGGGTCAATTGGTGCCTCTAAAGTAGCCCTTAGTGTGTGTGAGCCCTACGATGGATTAGCGCCCTGTCTAGGGTTGTTTCCCGCCCTTGCGCTCAGAGTTGCCGGCTGGGCACCGGCTCCCCCGTGACCCTATTCAGGAATAAGCGGTTCGGAAAATGGATGGATGGAAAATGATCCAGTGTTACATATCTGTGAGTGACACAAGTCTGTGAACCAATAACTGTTCATTAGTCTTGGAGGAATTTCAGCTCATTTCTCTGACAAAACAGCTTCTCTTCTGTTTTGTTGGTGGGTTTCCTCCCATGATCTGTTTGCTTCAGATCATTCCACAACATTTGTGCTGGATTAAGGTGAAGACATTGACTGGGCCGTTTAAACATTACTTTTATTCTTCAGTAACCATGCTTATGTACAACGGCTTGTGCGCTTAGGGCCGTCGTCTTGCTGCATGACCTGTCTTGCTGCACATTTTCTTTTAGAATTTGCTGGTATAATCAGTGATGGCAAGCCGTCGTGTGGGGCATCCTGGGGATGCAGCAAAACAGGCCCAAACTATGAGACCACCACCACTGTGTTTCATAATTGGGTTAGAGTTTTATGATGAAATGCAGTGTGTGTCTTACTCCAAACATAACACTTCTCAATTTAAACCACTTCTCATTCATCCACAGAGCATTGATCCAATAGCCTTCTGGCTTCTCCATGAGATCTTTAGCAAACCTGCAGATTGGTAGCAGCATTAGTTTGAAGAGCAGTGGCTTCAACTTGCAACAACTCCACTGTTCATTGTTCTCCTGATGGTGGACTCATGAACATTAACAATGTGAGAAGGGCCTTTAGTTGCTTAGAAGTTCTCTTGGGTTCCTTTGTGAGCTGGTGGCTTATTACACACCTCGCTGTTGGAGTGATCTTTGCATTTGTACACAGTCTGTCTGACTGTGGACTGGTGGAGTCCAGAACGCTTTAGAGATGACTAACCTCTTTCCAGCCTGATGAGCATCAACAACTCCTTTTCTGAGCTCTTCAGAAGCCTCCCTTGTTTGATGCATTTGCACAAACACGTTGGAGACGATCATCCGTGTTCTTTAAATGAAACACAGCACACTCACACCTGATTCTCCCATGGATTAAAAACACCTCCAATTTCACCTTCTAATGATCTGCTAATCCTGAAGGTTCGCGTATTTTTGCCTTCTCACACACGTAACATTGGATCACTTTCCTCAATAAATACATGACCAGGTCTAATATTTCTGTCTCCTTTCTTTGAGGTGGTTCTCCTCTAATTTAGGTCATATTATTTATAAATATAAACTATTCTAAATGGATCAAACTTTCAAGCACCGCTGTGTCTGACTGGAAGACCTGCTGGAATCAGATGAGTCAACAGTCAAACTGCTGTCACAGAGAAATTGCTGCAGTAAGTTTGAGTGAAGCTGACTTCAGTTTGGTGTTCTCTCTTTTAATTAATTTTACATCAGTATTATTTTTCCCTGAAGGGAAAGGATGTGAACACTACATTTCATATGCTTACAGATAAGGTTAATAGATGTATTAATATTATCTCTAGGTCTGCAATCTGGAATAAAATTCATCGTCAGTGTTTTACTAATTGTTTTTGGACTAGGCTGCGATTTTAAACCCGATAAGTGATTGGATATATTTGAATCATAATCGTTTATGTGACCCATTTTTGAGCTTAAACAGATGATTTATTATCCATTTCAGTTCGTGGTTTTGGTGTCTGCTTGACATTACTTGTTCTTATGTGAGAGAAATACTTTGAAGGTGGTGTAGACTCGTTTTTACCCTCTCCTTGATTAGCTTTTTTATTGGACGGAGGATTTCACCAGAGAGGTTCTTGCACTGCCTGGTGTCAGAAACATGAGATTACACTGACTGACACGAGTTTTAGCCTCTGTCTGATTTGTTTGTCACACTGTCTGTGTGATTCAGAATTGAAATTTTAAATGAAGTTTTATTTGAGTGATTCTACTCTCCTGGTTTGTCTGATTGTTTGTGAATTATATGTTAATTCTAATCTGGGGCAGCTGTGCTCTGGTGGTTTGGGAACCAGCCTTGTGACTGGAAGGTTGCCGGTTCGAATCCCTGAACTGGAAGGACATGACTGAAGTGCCTCTGAGCAAGGCACTGAACTCCCCAGCAGCTCCCCAGGTGCTGAGAATAGGGCTGCCCACCACTCCAGGCATGTGTGCTCACTGCCCCCTGGTGTCTGAATTCACTAGTGTGTATGTGTGTATCACTGTGTGAGGATGGGTTAAATGTAGAGGATGAATTCCCTTGTGTGTAAAAAACACAGTGGGTTAAAAAGTATCATTACTAATTAATTATACATATTTATTATTATTTTTATTATTATTACTGGTTTTAAGAAATTCCTACATTTTGCGATAAGGAACATGTCTGAAGCCGCTCCTCACAATGTAATGTCCTATAAATTTCATGTTTACATGGATCACATGTCTACAACAACGTCTTCACAACCTTCCACCACTTCTCCCTTTTAGCCCTGTCTTCTCTCCTGTCTCCACTTTTCAGATGGGTGACTGAGTTCCTACCACAAAGCCACTCCCCTTCACTTTGCAGTCTCCTCCCAAATCATCATAAACTGGAGACATAATAATAATAACAACAACAATAATAATAACAACACCAATAATAATAATAATAATAATAATAGCTATTAATAATAGCTCTTATTATTTTTTTTAAATTATTATTATTATATATATTTTATTATTATTATTATTATTATTATTATTATTATTATTATTATTATTATTATTATTATATAGCACATTTCTATTAACAAAGGAGAGGAAAAAAATACTTAGCAAGTACTGAGAGACGAGTTTTAAATGAGGATGAAGAAGAGCAGAGGTGAAGGCTGTGTGGTAGCAAGTTCCGTAGCTTGGGAGCCATAACACTCAATGATCTACCACCGTTAGACAATAAAGGAAGAGAACATTGTTAATTGTAATATCTAATGCATTAAGACACAACCAGCACCAATCAGCAACCTGGTTTATGCCATGTTCCACACTCCTCTTACATCACAGATCTCATTAGAGCTGTGTAATCTCAGTAGATTATGCCACAAAATATATACATCATGTTTCTCCAATCAAACTGTGTCAAAAATATCAAGAGTGAAATCGGGGCATCATCACACGCGTTCTGCCCCACTGCACACTGAGTAACATTCACAATCACACACTCTCTGGCTCGAGATTGTGAATCAACTAGTGCCTGGCTGGTTGCTGCTCAAAATCAGCTGCTATCTGCAGCAGGATTGTAAATCGGATGCAGTAAGAGTTGTTAAGACTTTGGCTCAGTCTGGTGATTAATGGCTGGTGCAGTTGTGGTTCCCCTTGAGTGGAGGCTGTGAGTGCGGAACGTCCTCTAAGCTCTCGCAGCGCCTCCGAATCCCGACCACAGCCCACTGCTACCATCCATCATCCTACAGCTCATTTAGCTTTGTTTTCCACCAGCCAGGATAAACTGACTTTGGATAGTTCATGTGAGTGGGGAAAAAAAGCAGTGTGGGTGTAGAACGTGATGGTGATGTTGGAGGAAGCAGGAGAAGTGGAAAAAGACACCAGAGCAGAGAAAGGCTGGAGTGGTTGAACAGCAAAGAGGTGAAGGGTTTGCCATAGCCAAGCCAAAGTTCAGTGGTGCTGCCCACAAGCTGTCCACATCCGAACAAACTTAAACAACCTGGAGCAAACTGCCTGGAAGGACTGTCGAGAGTCGAAGGTGTTATTGAAGAGTTCTACCAGTACTTGACTGGCTGGCTTGATTGCTTGCACCATCTTTCAGCATTTTTGCTTGCAGCTCTTGTTTTTATAATGACAGTTCATTATGCAGCCCTAGTTCCTGTGCAGTGCAGCGTATGCATTCCTCTGAGTATATACCCCCCCCCCCCCCCCGTCACCCCCCACGCTGTACCCTTTGCCTCAGCCATTATTGGGTTGCATAGTCAGTGGGGACTAGGGTCACGGCCACCAAAGCTCCATCTGTCACGGAGACCACATTCTCCATGTGGTGGTAGCTGATGGTCCAGTGCGGGAAAGGTCCAACCTCCTGCCCTGCTCCTGCATGCAGCCGTACACAGAGTCATCTCTGATCTCCTTCCCTTGGACCTGGCAGCTGTAAGCTCCACTTACTTTATCCTCACCCAGATCAAAGAAAGTACAGACAAAACCAAGACTCACAGTCCCTTTTCCTTGTGCTCTCTACATCACTAACGGTTTAAAGCGTGGGCTTTTTCAGATTTCTGCTTAATCGTGGCTGTCAGTGAGTTTGGACTATGCCGACGGTTAAGTTTATTAAAAATAATATCGTCACACTGCACCTTCTCAGTGCATCCACTGTTTCAGATATTGTTCATATTTTTTGGCATCTCTTGTTATGGAAGTGAGATTTACAGACTAGGAGATTTAAAGATTATCCAACTTGGGAATAAAACTCCCCATATTATACATTTCTTAATCACATGTTCTCAAGTTTCTCTACCTTGTTAAAGGTATTTGTTTAGCAATATGTGAGTGAAAGATGACCTGACTTTCAAAAGGCACAAAGTTAACTATGACGCAGTTGCTTTTCAAAATAAATAAATAATAATTGAAATAATTCTTTCGGTTTTAAAAGCAAAAATAAACAAATAAACAAACAAACAAATAAAGAAACAAATTAAAAAAAGGAAATGATACAAATGGTGATAGTATCTCTCCTTTTTGTAGCCTTTACTTCTTTGCAGAATTTTCTCCAATTATTCACTGCAAACGACTTCTAGTTCGGGGAGAATATTGGTCCAATTTTCTCTTGCATTGCTCTTTTGAGGCCCAACATCAGTTCATGGTGTTATGGTTTGGAGACCTTCAGCATAAACCTTCGCAGGGAGTCCATTGTGGATTATTAGCATTATTAGCATAACCCTTTAATCATGCTTGCTGTTTTTGTTACAGGCAGTGTGATGTTTGCAATTTTTACTGGTATTTAATTGAATCCATTCTTTCCCAAATGTTCCCCACAAGTCCAAAGCTTGATCACAATAAAGCCTATGTTTATCAATGAGAGAAATGTTATTTTACATTTCATCTGCGACTTTCCATAAGATAATTGTGTACATGCTGCTGCACAGTAGACACACAAAACACACACAAGTATGGAACAGTATTGGAACTGCCTCCTACTGTGTATAAAATAGATACAGCCCTTTCAATATGAACAATACTCTGTGGTTTGTGTTCATTTCCATTAGTCCTCACTGCCTGGGTTCACTTCTGTAACCTACATGTAGACACGTTCTACTGTGAAAGGAACTGGCTTTGCAAAAATAACCTCAGTAACAGGAGTCCACTTAGGCCCGAGACTGGATCAATAAAAATGATTGGACTACTGGGCTCAATTGGATCCTATTATACTGGCTATATATTAAAGCTCTGAAATGGCCAAATGCATCTATATATATATATATATATATTTATATATATACAGCTTTATATATATACAGCTTTATATATATATATATATATATATATATATATATATATATATATATATATATATATATATAAAGCTGTATATATATAAAGCTGTATATATATAAATATATATATATATATATATAGATGCATTTGGCCATTTCAGAGCTTTAATATATAGCCAGTATAATAGGATCCAATTGAGCCCAGTAGTCCAATCATTTTTATTGATCCAGTCTCGGGCCTAAGTGGACTCCTGTTACTGAGGTTATTTTTGCAAAGCCAGTTCCTTTCACAGTAGAACGTGTCTACATGTAGGTTACAGAAGTGAACCCAGGCAGTGAGGACTAATGGAAATGAACACAAACCACAGAGTATTGTTCATATTGAAAGGGCTGTATCTATTTTATACACAGTAGGAGGCAGTTCCAATACTGTTCCATACTTGTGTGTGTTTTGTGTGTGTCTGCCTCCAGCAGATGACAGACATTCACTCAAAATGTCCTGTTTTTCTTACTCTTCGGCAGATGGAGGACAACCAGGGGCCTGTATTGATGACCACAGTGGCCATGCCTGTGTTTAGCACTAAAAATGAGACAGTGAGTACTAAATGAATGAAGTGGCACAATTGGTTTCTGAGCTAACCTGTTTGCTCAGTTGGATGTAATTGGTAGACATATTCCAGAAACGTTCACAGAGCCAATTGCCTTTTTTCATCAAAATTGGATGAAACCACCAAGAATTAGATTAGATTAGATTAGATTAGTTTCAACTTTATTGTCATTGTGCAAAGTACCAGTACATAGCCAATGAAATGCAGTTAGCATCCAACCAGGAGTGCAATATGCAGTGTTATTTACATAAAGTGCACTGATATAAATATGTAAACATAAGTATGGCATATATAATGTACAGTAAGTAGATTACATTTACCGAGCAGATGTGCAGAATGTAGTATGCATGTGGTGGTAGCAGCAATACAGTTGAAATGAATACCAACTGTACTGTATAGAGTGGACAAACAGTATTACAGAATTAAATACATTATTACAGAATTTAAAAAATAATTAAGGAAAAAAATTAATATAAAAAAATGCATCGGTTACTCATTAATATAGCTTTTGCATTATTTGTCACACCAAATTCAAATGTGTAAGCTGCTGAATACTGCTAGGAAAGGTATTCAGCAGCTCAGGACTTCATAGGGAGTGTTCACAACACCCCCTGCTGGCCAGATCAATGTTAAATTTAGAATTGAAAATAAGAAGAGAAAAATAGTATCAGCATAATCAGATGTACAGTATTAGCTATTTCTGTGTTTTCCCATGTTACACAGTTACAAAGCAGTGTACATTCATCGTCATATATTTCTGCTTATATGTTCTGGCCATTGCAACTAATCCAGCAGCTTGAGCATGGCTCGTGTTCAGGCTTTTGAAGTTCAGGCATGTCACTCCTTTAACGATGCTGTTATTGGTCTGGATCACAGTGTATAACAAATGTCATGAATGTACATATACACACGGACACGCCTTTTTCTGACAGAAAATGTTTACATTTATGGTATTTATCATGTTTTCCTATCCAGACAGAAGTCCTCATTTGTACAAAGCTAAGCTCAGTTGTACTGTTCATAGGGATCGAGTTAGGGTTCGGTTTAGGAATGCCTTTGTACACGGTCTATAATAAAAAGTAAGTACTTATAGCTACACACAGACTGGCAAACCAGCAAACTATTCAATGGCATTTAAATGCAAGCGCAGGATTTTAGAAAGGGCATAATTATTGTCTGTGATTTCCTTGTGTTGTTTCAGAAGAATAAGGGCATTCTGCTTGGAGTGGTTGGCACAGATGTCCCTGTGTCGGAACTCTTGAAGACCATACCAAAGTACAAGGTACAATTATCCAGTTTAATTACTGACGTTCATTGATACAATGGTGTTCGTTTTGTGGGTTTCCTGCTATAACTGCTTGCTTCAGGTCCTTCCACAGCATTTCTATTGGATTGTGGTCAGGAGTTGGACTTGGATCATCCCAAAACATGAAATTTATTCTACTCTATCCATTCTTTGGTAGAACAACTTGTGTGTTTAGTGTCACTGTCCTGCTATTGTCTTCTTTAGATTCAGCTCACAGACAGACGTCCTGCCATTTCCCTTTCAAATGTGCTGGAATAAGCAGGGGGATGCATGGTGCTGTAAAACCAAAGCACGATACTTCCATCATCGTGTTTTAAGTATTAATATTTTGATTCTGGAATGCAGTATTTTCCTTTCTTCAAACATACTTCTCACTTTTTATTTAAACTAAAAGCCCTGTTCTGGTCTCATCCAGCCTTCAAACATTGTTCCAGTAGCTTTTCAGATGAGCAGCATGTTCATTTTGGAGAGCAGCAGCTGTCTCTTTGCAACCCTGCCGTATACATCAACATTGTTTATTGTTGGATGAGTCCTGGTGGATAAATATGCATTAATTAAATTAAATATAGCCACTTATATGCAGAGTTGACATGTTGGTTCAGTCGTGTTTAATGGGGTCTCCTCACTAATTAACCACAATGAACAATGTTAAGCAAACAGAAATGAGTCGGGTCATGGCCATGTATTGTCCGATATGTCGAAAATATAGTTATCATGACAGTCCAATCCTATAATTGATAAAAAAATAATGTAACCATTTTTCAACACATATGGTGAATATTATGTGGCCTCCATAATGCCCGTCAGTGCGCTCCATAATATTATATATATATATTATTATATTATAAATATATTAATAAGGATGACTGAAACAGTCACCTCCAGAAACACCACCACCACCATGTTTTACAGATGAGAGGGTCTGCTTTTTTATGTCATTAAGACATAAACATTTTATGCCTTTAAGTACATTTTTATCAAACTGTTACCTGGCTATTGTGTTTTGTGGGTAACTAATGGCAAATCCACATCTGCAAACCTCACGCTGACTAACAGATAACTCAGACCAAGGTGACCAAAAGTCTGGAATCAAGCCTATAAACTGTGATTGAGAGATCCCAAACAGTGTTGTGGTGCCTTCAATGTGTATTCAAGCTTTAAATTCTATATGGTAATTCTAAAGTACACTCATCATCAAAAACATTGTTGCAACCAAAAGGAATCGACCGATTGGAATGGCATTTTGCCAGACAGTCATGGAGTCACTCAGAATGGCAGCAGAACATCTTCAGTGACCAGTCTTGCTTTTGTTCGGGTGGAGATGAGTAGTGAATCCATTTGTGGAGGTACTGTGGTCAGCACCAAGTTAAACAGATTTCATGACACCACTAGGAACGTCTACAGCTCTATTCTGAGATGTCTGGCATGTTGCATAATAACCATCGCCATACTGAGACACTACATCTGAATGTGTAGATGAATAAATATTGCCCATATCAGTCGAAAATTTTAATAATTTATCATTCCTGGTAACCTTTACTTACCAGTAGCACTGCAATCCCACACTTCCTTCTGGGTGCAGCTGTTTGTGCAGCCATTTATTTATAATAAGTGTAAAAGCCTGAAAAATATTGTGGTATATAGATGGCTATATAAATATAATCTAGGCAAAATAATGTACTCAAAAGACAACATAATTATCTCAATTTAAAGTAATGAAATGTAAATTGTGCCACATTGTGTTTTTTGAAGAACTGACAAAAAAGGACAGTAAAAAGTACCTTTCTGAATTTGTTTATCATATAAATAGAATTGCACTTGCAAAGACAATTTCAGCCAGTATGATGTGTTAATTGGATCATTTCCATGATTCCATGATGCTGTGTCATGGGTCAAATGATCCAGTTCCTTCTCTTATTTCATAGGACCAGGGAAAGCCTTCACTGATCCTCTGTGAACGACCAAACTAATTGTTGTCTAGCACATGCAAAGTCCTGTTAAGCACTGAAGGCCTTTTTAAACCCCTGCTTCTCCTTATTCTGATTGTTCTAACCTTTCTCGCTTCAGAAAAAGGAATGTCGGGATAATTACAGCCCTGGCTGCTTTGCACTGCTCCCTTTTTATGTAGCAGGAACAGAGAAGTTAATTTATGGACATATCATGAAGAGAAAATTAGTGGGTTTAGCTTTAAAATACTCCTGGCATTTGAATTCAGCCATTCAGCGGAGTGTCAAGAGAAATGAGTACTGGTGAGCAAGCCTCTGTGTCTGCCTGTCTGCCTGTGTGTCTTTGTGGGCACTCCAGACAAGCAGCTGTGGTGAATGATGATCTGTAGACCAGCAGGAGAAGCAGGAAATTGAACAAAGCTTGATTGGGCGTTGATATTAAAATGATAAAACGAGCACGAACAGACAACAAAGGACAGAATTGTGTTGCACATTGTGAAATGTTACGATAGGCTTGATTATGTATACTGTGTGTGTGTGTGTGTGTGTGTGTGTGTGTGTGTGTGTGTGTGTGTGTGTGTGTGTGTGTGTGTGTGTGTACATTTTCACAGTTGGGCATCCATGGCTATGCATTTGCTATTACCAACAATGGCTACATCTTGACTCACCCGGACCTGCGACCACTGGTAATACAATGATTTCTTAAATGTGACTGTGTGTGTATGTGTATAAACATTTATATAAATAAGTACCAAATGCAATTCTATGTTTGTTTGTTTGTTTGTTTTTTTTTAATGTGCAAAATAAATCTCATATCAGTCAAAGTCAAATGTCAAAGCCAGCTTTTTTTGAGGCCCATGGTTCAGTAATAATCATTAACATATATATATATATATATATATAATAGAAGATATAATATAAAAAATATAAAGTTCCTTTGTACGTGTCAGGACTGGACAGAAGTGAGGGGTAAGTGCAGGGTAAATCAGTCAATAGTCTCTAATAAAAAGGCCGAGAGAAGTCTACAAACACAATACAGGGTTAATCTAATAGCGAAGTCAATCCAGAAACAGGGTCAAAAAACACGAGAAACAATAGAAATCCAAGAACGCAGAGTACAGCTACAATGGCTAATACTAGGCAAAGACATCTGGGGGAAACCAGTATATATAAGGGGAACCCCAGGTGTCAGTACTCCGGTGATTGCGACCGGATCATGTGACCCTCTGAGAAGGGGATTGGGTCACCCATGGCCCTCTGGGAAATGTAGCCTGGGTACGTGACAGTAGGTGGCATAGGCAACAGATTAGGTGTGTGGGTGTGGCTTGTGCATTATGAGATATCAGATTATATAACTGATCAGCCTACAGCTGGAAAATGACATTAATCAACGAAGAATCTGCATGACATGCAAAAATGAAGCAATTTTATCAGACACCTAACCCTTACCCTAACCTTAACCACAACCGTAATATATCCTTAACCTAACCCTAAACTATCCCGTTCCTTAACCATAACCCTACCTAACCTAATCTAACCACAACCTATCCTTTACCTTAATCATAACCCTAACATTAACCTTAACTTTAACCCTAACCATAACCATAACCATAACATAATCTTTATTCTAAACTTAACTGTAACCATAACCTAAACTTCAAATGTGATGTAGATACTTTTGTACCAGAGACAAGCAGCATTATCTGATGTGTGTGTTTGGAAAACCTGAACCACCTGTGGACGGGAGCTCCTATGTGAAACATTTGTGCACGTTATGCCTTTCTTGGGGTGCACTATAATATGTTCAACAAATTATTAATGTCATGTAAAATCATGGCATTTATGGTTTCCTGATGAACATACAAAACAAACGCACAGCAGATCATCCATACATGTTTTAGATACAGTGGAACAAGTGTTCTAATGAGTAATTCCACGATACACAGGGACGTTCACTGTTTCAATGGACTGGTTTCAATGGACAGGCATTTATGTGACGGAATTCGAACACACATATTAGATTAACAGCTCCAGCTGAAAGTTCTGTGAATGGCAGTGATTGGATGTATTGTGTTGTGTGTGTGTGTGTGTGTGTGTGTGTGTGTGTGTAAGTTAATTTTGGTAAATAAATGGTCTCAAAAACAAGGTGGTGAACAAAGCTCAGCAGACATTCATGCCTCGGGAAAATAGTTGAAAATGAAAAGGTGAAATACCACAACCGAATCTGTTATTTATGAATAGAATGCAGTTTATGAAGCAAGCTTTTTACCTTTGTCCTGCTAAAATCAGCCCACAGGGCTGAGTTGCATTTTACGGCTCATACTGTCTTTGCTGTCCAAAGCCCATGTCCTTTTAGGTATAACTGATTAGATCAGTGGTCTCGAGGAGATGGTTCGTGAGATTAGCTCTCTTTGTTCCAACCACAATCTGCCACACTTGCTGCATCTTATTAACTTCTTCTGGAGTCGGCGACTAGATCATGTGGTGGGAAGCATGTTAAATTACAATTACAATTCTTAGTGACAGTGTTGGTGACTACTAGATTAGATTTTTAAAAAACAATTTAAAGGCACTGTGGTATATAGAGGGGCTGGACAATGAAATTGAAACACCTGTCATTGTAATGTGGGAGGTTTCATGGCTAAATTGGAGCAGCCTGGTGGTCAATCTTCATTAATTGCTCATTGCACCAGTAAGAGCAGAGTATGAAGGTTCAATTAGCAGGTAAGAGCACAGTTTTGCTCAAAATATTGCAATGAACACAACATTATGGGTGACATACCAGAGTTCAAAAGAGGACAAACTGTTGGTGCATGTCTTGCTGGTGCATCTGTGACCAAGACAGCAAGTCTTTGTGATGTATCAAGAGCCACGGTATCCAGGGTGATGTCAGCACCACCAAGAAGGACCAACCACATCCAACAGGATTAACTGTGGATGCAAGAGGAAGCTGTCTGAAAGGGATGTTGGGGTGCTAACCCGGATTGTATCCAAAAAATGTCATTCCCAAGACGGATTGACGCTGTATTGGTCGCAAAAGGAGGCCCTAGTTCACCATACTAATAAATTATTGTGGTCTAAAACCAAGTGTTTCAGTTTCATTGTCCAACCCGTGTAGCTCTAGATAATGATAGGAAAAAGTAAGGTTTTTCATTATTTTGCTAGGTGCACCCATCGTGGTGGGTAGGTTTAGCATCATGAGACATGAGAATGATTCAAGTTTCACACTCAGCCACGCATGTGACGTAAGCAAGGATGGTCCTTATCGATGTACCTGTGTGACTGTGTCAGTTCTGTTTACACATGCTTCATGGAAATTCAAGCAATTCAAGCAGTTGGAAGAGTTTGGGAGAGATCACCTTATAGGGCTCTGAGAACAACGTATGGTCTTACTGACATGCTGCCATACCAGTCGTGCGGATCTTATCACAGAATGCTGTTGGTGGCAGTGGGTGGAAGATGCACCAGCGACATGAAGGATCTAGGAGTCCTGCATGAACTGTGAAGAGGGAGAACCTGCGGATTGTCTAAAATGTGTAGAATGACCCAACATCCATGGCTGTGGATGAAGTGATGATCTCCACGAGCTGTTTGTGCTGACACCATTGCCTGCGCGTTGCAGGACTACATGCGTACAGGCCATTATGCTAAGGCTTGGTGTTTACTGATGAGTCCTGCTTTTGTTTTGGATCTCCAGAACTATCACTATTTGAAAATGTGTGCAGTGCTTCAGGATCACCATAATGCTCCTACTGCAAAACCTGCAGGAATTGAACGATTGACAATTGAAAAGAATATTCAAGCTGATTATTGCACCATTAGGAACCGCTACAACTCCATGTTGAGATGTGTGGCATCTTAAGGACTTAAGTGGAAATAAGTGTTATTATCCCAGTTAGACTCTGTAATGGGTAGCATTTATTGCTGGTACGCTGAATAACAGCAAATGGAAAGCAGAACAAAGTGAGGAAAAGGGAGAATCCAGCTGATGTATTTTCTCCCACTCTGACGGATACATCCTTGCAGGTGTGGTTGTTGTCTTTCTGCGTCCGGTGGACTGCTATTGATTAGCACTCCTTGCTCGTGCGGATTCTCTGCACAGAGCTGGCCGAGACAGGTTACGAGAACAGCCTGGTGTCTAAAGTCAGGGGAGAATAAGAAGGGTGGAAAATAAGAAAAGAACAGGAAAAGAGGTACAGGAGGAGAGTGAAGATAGAAGATAAGAGACGAGCACACAGAAAAGCTTCCATCCTCAACACATCCTCCAAAACGTACATTTAGTCACACGCGCACACAGCCGCACATAAAGCACTCACCTTCATGCTTCAATCCACTTGAAATGGGTCGAATGTTCTCTGTTCTCGTAACATTATTCAACCCTCCTTAAATGTTTCCACTTCAGCTGCTGTAAACCTTGTTACCAAACAGGTCTGGAAAGAGTGCAAAGAGTGCAAAATGTGCTACTTGTAGAGTAAGAAAAAAAAAACAAAAGAGTACAGAACAGAAATGAATACACTACTTGTGCTGAATAGATGTGCATATAGAACTTTATATAACAGTAGAGGAAACCAGTTTAATAATACAGTGATATATATATATATATATATTGCCTTCTTTCATTTGCTTCCTTTTATGTGTGAAATAATGATCATCTTGTTGTGCTGTTTAGTGTCTTCTAAAGCAACAGCCCTGGGTGGGTCAACGCCTGTTAAACATCCTCTGTTTATCCACAATTTTCCTGAATGTTAACCTTTCCCGTGACTTAGTGTTTAGTGTATTTTGTCTTTCCCAAAGGTGTAGACTCTGAAGAAGAGAGATATTAGATTACAATGTTATAGCAGTGTATAGTCTAGTTTCAGAACTGTTCACAGGTGAATACGCTTATACTATAAACACGACAGTGTATAGTCTAGTTTCAGAGCTGAGCTGAGCTATATACACTTATACTGTAAGTGGGATTGGTGGTGAAACCAATACCAGCACAAGGTTTGAGGCAGCAGTGATGCTATTCCAGCTTTTTGAGTCCACAAGGGTTTACAAACAAAATCCCTCGACTAATGTTACAGTCTTACAGCTACCTGCGTGCTTTTGACCCCCAGCTTTACACACATCATGTAATGTTTGTACTCTATTATTTAAATTCTAGAAATGTAGAAGACACTCTAGAGGAAACATTTGCTACTGTATAACAGTGCTGAGGAAACTGTACTGCATTGAAATGCAGATTGTATACAGAACAGTTT
>CM067515.1:6536237-6568737 GCA_034509495.1 Acestrorhynchus altus
GATCACAATTTCATTCAAAAAGGTCATATTTTATATTCATTACAAATAAAGTGACATTTCGAAAACCAGAAATCTCAAAATATCAGAAAAGTAATCATTCATATTGGAATATATTACTAATCATAGTATCAACTTTAAAACAAAAATGCTCGAAATATGTCACTTTAAATGTAATGCATATAAAATATCAGTTAAATTTTTGAGTTGATCATAAACCTTTTTCACAGATGTTTCTTGAGTTGATTTATAAATATCAGTTCAGCAACAGTGGAGGCCAAGATAAACTGCTCATATGCTGGTAAGGAAGGCAAATCACGAGAGCCAAGCTTATGTACTAAGGTGCAGCTGAGTCAGGAGTTCTTGCACACCATTCCACTTTTTCCAAATATGATCTTCTTGGTAGAGTCATAACATGGAAACCTTTACTGTGACCTTGTTTAAAACAACAAACAGCATTATGAAACACAGGAGCGTGCTGTAAACTGATTAAACCAAAATAGAAATCAGTGACCACATGGAGCAGCGGTCCATTTGGAGAAAAAAATCAAACTTCATTTGATTAAGAGAATATGCCAACTGTAAGGCACAGGGGTAGATTTATCACTGATGGTGTTGGCAGTGTTGCACAAGTAGAGGGTCAAATAGATTCCAAAAAATACTAGCAAATCCTGGATCCACGTGTCCAACCATCTGTTACAAAACTAAAGCTGAAAAGAGAATTGCTTCTGCAGCAGGATAACGATCCAGAACATACTTCAGAATCCACCATGGACTACCTGAAGAGACAAACGGAAGCTTTTGGAATCACCCTCAGAGTCCCTTGATGTAAACACCATAGACAATTTGTGGATAGACTTTAAGCTGCGAATGTGACTCAAGAAGATCTGAGAACGAGAGGCCTTCTGCAAACAACAGGACGAAAAAAATTCCAGCTGCAGAAGCTGAAAGACTGGTTACGAAAAGCTTTTGCAGTTCACTGTTTTGATATCTGTGCTTTATTTTGCTGCAGAAAATGGACGAGTTATATAAGGCCTGCCTGCATGTGTTTTTTATCATCGAGTATAAAATGCAACTGTATTGCAAGTAACTCCAGTTACTCCTGGTTTTACTGGTTTTACTGTAAAAATATAAGGCAACTTCTTGAATTGTCTGGAATCCACACGAGTCACAGTTCTGGAGAAGATTATTAATAATAGGTTTTGAAGAGTGAATGAGGAAAAGAAAATCAACAGTGTATTTTTGAGTTTTGAATGATTTTTGTTTTCTTCTTTATTGGTTGGCACAGGTTGCACGTAAAATTTAAAATGCATAAGTGCAGATAAACAGGAAGTAGAAATTGTTCGTTGAATAAATTTAATCCGTTTATTTGTGCTTAAAGTTTGGTTCCAGTTTTGTTAAAACACTCTCCTTACTTGGTTCATCATAATGAAGTCCCGATTAAGTACTTCAGCAGCAAATGTCAATATGCTGCCGTCTTGGGACAGATTATGAGCATTATGAGCAGATATTTATCTGCATTTTCCATATAATAAAAGCATATATAATAAACTGTAAGGTTACATGGCTGATTTTACAATCATTTTGCAATTTATCATTAACAAAGGCAGACTAGGCCAAATTAAGAAACCTATATATCCACTATGTCATAATCAGAGCTCCCAGACTTTATAGAAGGTGTCCACTGAAAAATGCAGCATACAGGAAACAAATTAATTAAAATTAAAACAAATTAAAAAATACATTCCATTATAAGACTGTGCCGTGATTTCTTTATGCATCCTTAATTCAAAAAGTGCAAATTGTTCTTCCTGCCTGCAAAGGTCAGAAGATCGAATAACCTCTCATGTTCAATATTCACAATGTGGACATTTGAAAAACATAGTATCCAGCTGTTTCAGAACACCAGAAATTACACACAGTTCCTTCACAATACCAGAGAGATAGCTCTGCAGCCTTGGACATGACCAGAAACAGTGGAAAAAGCCATAACTTTCTGTTTTATAAATAAAGAGTTTATAAATGCACACATACACACACAAACACACATAATCAGAAATTCTTTATTATTCCAAGAGGGAAATTATGAATTATTACAGCTGCTATATAAAATAATAAACAGAGTAATATAAAACAATCGGCTGAATAAATATTTTGTGAATATATAATACATGTTAAAATATTTATGAAAAGGAAGTGGCTTTGATCATTTTGAACATCCTGTGCATTGTAGTTCAAATTTTATATATATATATATATATATATATATATATATATATATATATATATATATATATATATATATATAAAATTATTATTATTATTATTATTATTATTATTATTATTATTATTATTATTATTATTATTGTTGTTGTTGTTGTTATTATTATTATTATTATGTTGTTGTTTTTTAATAATACAAATAAATGAACCATAGTTAATTTGTGGTTCATAGTGGTATATCATATATATATATATATATATATATATATATATATATATATATATATATATATATATATATATATATGTACATATAAAAAAATGTGAGAACCTTTTAGTTCCAAGGGGATGATGATTTGTAAAACGTAGTACTTATTAAACTAATGTGATTTGTATTTGTTCTAATACTGTAATATTTTTAAAGAAATAAAGACATACTAACCAGCTTACCTACCTAAACCTTCAGGACAGTGATGTCTGTGTAACATTTTATGATTTGCTTTGTCTGCTTTTTCCTCTTCTGTGTGACTCCAGCTGCGCAACGCTATGGTGAACAGGAAGACAGGAACCTTCTCCATGGAAGTGAAGAAGACCGTCGATAAAGGGGTGAGGTAGCATAAGCACATGTGCTTTAATTCGACATTAATTTGTGTCAATGCACAGGTTCAGCCTTCTGTTCAGGAATGTCCTGTAGTAGGACGTCCCACCAGATGGCACTAAAACATGCCATGTGTGCTTGCATGTGTTTTAGAAACGTGTCCTTGTTCTGCATAATGACTACTACTATACAGACATTAAAGGAACCCCTTTCAGGTAATGTGGCAATGTTCATAACGACGTTTTAGCACATTGAGTATATATACACACATTGAGTGTATATGTGTGAGAAAAGGAGTGCGAAGTCGAAAGTGATGCATGTTTATTTTGCAGCTTAGGTGTGGCCTTGTCACGAGGACATGGTAAATATTTCTTCAGGGGGAGCGTCACTGTGGAAGAAGGTATACCCCACCACTTCCCAATAGGCTATATATAAAATAAAATGTTGTCTTTGTGCATATGCACTTAAATTCATTGCCAGGTACCAGTGTTTTCACCCCGTGGTTTTCTACCCCATCCTGCTCATGCGTGTTAATATTCATTGGCTCAGGCTGTGTAGTGTGTTTCTAAACTCTGCTACTATGTGGGATTGCGAGAGCATGACTCTGCATTTCCTGTGATGGTCCAGGCCGTCATGTCTGATAGAAATAGACATTTTTCATCCAGGAAAAAGACTGATGAATTATGAATGAAATGAAGAAAAGGCTGACCATAGGGTGTGCTTGGAATTGACCTTCAACTCGTCTGTTGAAATCAGTCATTAGCTGAGAAAGAGAGGAAGGAGGAGGAGTGAGGGAGGGAGGGAGGGAGGGAGGGAGGGAGAGAGCGGGCTTGTGTGTCTCTCTTTCCATCCGCAGGTTCAGAAATAGGTTCCTGTATGCATTATGATAATTCACGCGCATGCAGTGAACTTTATGAGCCACCCTTTCATTTTGAACACACGCTTTAATGCCTGGTACCTTCGCGGTATCATTAATTTAAATATGAGGTGTCTCAGCATGACAGAACCCGAACTGTCTGTGTACTTAAACAACTAGGCAGTGAGTGAAGCAGCTCGGAGGTCATTTCGTTTTGCTTACCGTGCAGATTAAAGGCCGTGAACGCTTCAGCAGAACTTCTTAGACGTCAGAGTAGCTGGGGTTGCCCCATGTGCCCAAATTCGAGGCCTGTTTGTTTGACAGATATGCTCATTATAAATAAGTACAAAGGCTTCTTGTGTCTTATTGTGACAGGACTTCATGACTTGGAGCATCCAGATGTGGCACTGGCAGATGAATGGTAGAGTATGAGCAGTGCATGTGTCTGCATGATGTCGTTTTGCTGTACTGACAAAGTATGCTTTGTCAATATCTATGTTAAGTTTAGGTTTTGTTTAAAATTTTAATTATTGATTATACTGCCCCTTCAGATACACACACACACACACACACACACACAGAAACCGAAATTTCGAAAGGAAACAACCGACTGAAATGCACAACTGCTATGGTGTCCTACCAGACCCCAGTCATGGGGTCATTCAGAATGACAATGGGCCATGGAAGCTGCATGGGATGGATCATCACAGGACACCGTTAGGAACCTCTACAAGTCCACGCAGAGACGTCTGGCATGACTAAAGCATGACAATGGGATTTTTCTAAACCATCAGGACTTAACCTGAATGGAAGGCTCTTGGCTGTTTCCACAGACAGTTAGTTTTTCAGTGACAAAGCAAGCTGTGTAAAATAAATGTGAGCTCTTTTTCGCAACACAGCAATTATCACCTTTTAAACATTGTCATCCATGCTTTTTATGTCAGGTTTGGGATTTTATTTATTCAAAAGAGGATTTCTAGTGTTGCTGTGTAGTCTGTAGTTTATTAGTGAAATGAGCCCTTAGGGGCCTAGCCCTATTGAATGGGTTTTTTCCCTATTTTGTGACATTGCCTTTTTTATTGGCATATTTTAATTTGTATTTTTGAATGTAGAGGATTGAAACTGATAAACCTTAGACTCCTTTTCAAAGTTGGGTTACAGCTGGGTGTCTGTAAGATGAGAATCTAAGCTCTTTATGATATTTCATCATATTGTCATTAATACTGTGACAATATATGAGTATCATCGGGTATTTTTTCTTGAAATTCCCACCTCTGGGATCCATGCAGATTTCCAATCTTTGAAGTATTTCTCCAGGGCCAACATGGCCAATATCTCAGGTATTAAAAACTGCTTTACTATACTGGAGCTAACAGGAGCTTATGAAAACAGTTATTATTCTTATAAAGTCATGATTGTCCCAAATTAATTACGTACAGATGCTACGAGGACTGTGGGTGTGTTAAGGCATTATAATGTGTCTGAATATTTTTTTTTAACCACTCAAAGATGTACAGATGCAGACTTATATCTATGATGTAATTCCAGGACGTACTGTAACACAGACGAGCACCCTGAACATCGTTACTTGTCCCAGATCGAGGCCATCAAACTCTACCTCAGTGGAGGAGAGCCTCACCTCAAGTGTGAGTGAAGTTCTGACACACGTACACACCGCTCTTTAAAGACACAGTAGTGCCTTTGATTTGTATTTGAGTAACTGCTCCGATATGTTCTGTCATTTTCATCACTGCTGCAGGTGATAAAGAGTTGATACAGGAGGTTCTGTTTGATGCTGTGGTCACTGCACCCATAGAAGCTTACTGGACCAGCCTGGCTCTCAATAAATCAGAGTACGAGGAACGTACACACACACACACACACACACACACACACACACAATGTTTTTTTGTTCATTATCTTTCTCTTGTCTTAGAAACTCTGATAAAGGTGTGGAAATCGCTTATCTCGGTACTCGGACTGGTCTGTCCCGAATCAACTTATTTGTCGTGCCGGACCAACTAAGCAATCAGTAAGCATTGTAGCTTGTATTTCTGCAGAGTAAGACGTGTTGGCAATATATAACTCACACATTCAGCTAGTATATACCTGTATGACCCAATGCAAATAAACAGTCAGCAATATTAGGGCTGGGCAATATATATTATAATATATATAAAATATTCTGTATACAAGTATAGCAATATATAATATGATATCTGATGTCAAAAATACAATGTGAAAAAATTTCGACACCCCATGAAATTCTAAAGACTAAAGCTTCTTTATGAAGGAGCTGTGCCTTATGATGGGGCAGAGAAAAGGAGGAGCTGAGAGCAGGGGGTGGATATCCTGATGTATATATCAGGTTGATATATCTCCTCAGCCCGTATCCCGCTCTGTTTATATCCCGATATAGATATAAATATCGATATATCACTCAGCCCGTATCCCGCTCTGTTTATATCCCGATATAGATATAAATATCGATATATCACTCAGCCCGTATCCCGCTCTGTTTATATCCCGATATAGATATAAATATCAATATATCACTCAGCCCGTATCTCACTCTGTATATATCCCAATATAGATATAAATATCGATATATCACTCAACACGTATCCCGCTCTGTTTATATCCCGATATAGATATAAATATCGATATATCACTCAGCCTGTATCCCTCTCTTTTAATATCCCAATATAGATATAAATATCGATATATCATTCAACACGTATCCCGCTCTGTTTATATCCCGATATAGATATAAATATCGATATATCACTCAGCCCGTATCCCGCTCTGTTTATATCCCGATATAGATATAAATATCGATATATCACTCAACACGTATCCCGCTCTGTTTATATCCCGATATAGATATAAATATCGATATATCACTCAGCCCGTATCCCGCTCTGTTTATATCCCGATATAGATATAAATATCGATATATCATTCAACATGTATCCCGCTCTGTTTATATCCCGATATAGATATAAATATCCATATATCACTCAGCCCATGTCGCCTGTTCATATTCTAATATGGGTATAAATATCAATATATCCCTGCTTGTATGCATACAGTATCAACATTCTCTCTGGAACATAATATAATTTTTAAAACATTATTTCTAAATCCCATTTGGAAGTAAATGGAGTGTGAACTTTTCTAAACCTAGAAAATGGAGTTTCTTAAATCTTAGGATAATAATAATAATAATAATAATAATAATAATAATAATAATAATAATAATAATGATGTACTTTCCTTATGGTTGTTGGCACCATATTCTCTGAGGTCACCTGTGTGTGTGTTGTATGTTCTAAGAGACTTCCTGACGGCGGAGGATAAAGAGGGTGTGTTCAACGCTGATCATTTCCCCCTGTGGTACAAGAGAGCTGCAGAGCAAGTGCCAGGAACATTCGTTTACTCCCTTCCTTTTAATACAGGTGAGGAGAAAACATCTATACACAAACAGAATACAAGAGTGATATGTGCATGACAACACATCTCATCTCGGTTCTTCATAATCCACATCCGAGTACACTTCATCTGCATTTACTGACATTGTGATTCTAAGGGAAATACAAAGGGACTGACCACTCTGAAAATGCAGTCCCCGATCTGCCCCCATCATGAATCATAAATAAGACTCAGTATCCTGAATAGTGGGGTGGACTCTGGGTCTCTGGTTTGACACATGGTATTGATGTCATGCCTGAAGGACTCTCAGCCAATGAGAGTCGAGCTGAACCAAACTTTACAGTCAGGAAGGCTCATACATATTGCAGTGTGAACATGAGGTAAACACACATACTAGTACATACACACACACACACACTGAATACACACATGAGCAGCTCAAATACAAGCACCTATAAAGTAAAATGAACGTATATCTTTTTTCATCCTTAATATTTGATATATTTTGAGCTGAAACTATAGTGCTTTAGTACTAAATACTCCCAGTCAGAGCATAGGTTTCTACAAACCCACCACCAGCTCACCCTCTTTTATTCATCTGAGCAAAAGCAAAGATAGTTAACTACAAATGGGCTTCATTAAGGAGAAGATTGGAAATCGATACCACTTCTGCGGTCACCGTGTTAATTCTATTCTGTTTTTTGAGGGAATGAAAGCTCACTGCCCCGAAGAAAGACTTTTAAATATGAGGTGCTGAACACATGAACACTGTTGAACTGTGTTATTTATCAGTGTATTCACCTCAAGCTCATGTTCCAGTATGTATAACCCAGTTAAACCCTTCTTTACCAGCACAGCTTCATCCATATTATTTTCTGCTCCTTGGTTTTCCTGTGTGATATAACAGTTCGCGAGAAGCTCCCACAAGGGTTTGGGTTTCGGAGCCGTCGGTTGGGCCTGCATAATCTGCATCATTCATCATACAGGAAGATTCATGTGGTGTGGGGACTTTTATGACTAACGGTGATCAAGCGCAGTCAAATCTGTGAAAACTGTTTTGTGGGCTCTCGCACATTTTCAACATCGGTTAGGATTTTTAAAATCCTGTCGTGTGAGACAGTGCTGACTAAAAGATCGAGTACTGAATGGCTCCCCTTCTGTGACCCATCTGTGTTTATGTGAGCTCGGAGAACCCGGAGAATGCTTGGTGTCAAAGAATGCTTGATCAAGCTCTTTACAAACTCAAACAAACATGCAGAAACGAGGCAGTGCTAAAAATACAGCCTTTAGACCTTCACGTACTTATGTGCAGGAGAAATGGAACAATTCAAGAATTCTGAAGTCAGTTAACCGACATACAGTAGTCATACTGCAGTGAAAAGCCTGTGTTTAAATACAACAAATAATGAGCTCAAGTGTGTATGTTCATGCGCAATTTGAGTATTGAATTAAAGGTTGTTTTTTTTATTTATAAAAGGCTTAAGTATCTGTATGAAAAATAAGTTTAAATTAGGTAGTCTTATTAGGGAGTTTTCCATAATATGACTAATATACAGAATTCCTGCATATGGAATTCTGCATATTAAATCTGTATGATTTATGAATTCTGTATCTATGGTTCAATAGTTGTGATCAAACCTTAAGGCATAACAAATCGCTAATTCTGTCATATATTGATTACTTTATAATTTATTGTTGTTCCCAGTGTATCTAAAATAAGGTTTGCTGTGATGTGTATAATATCTAAATCTACACTCTAATGTTGGAGAACATTTCACCATTTCAGTGTTTTCCACATTTCTGTGAATATTACCCAAAGTGTTTAGTTTACAGACAAGAATTACAGGGTTTTCACAACCAATTTCTACAAAAAACACTCCACAGGGAAGTCCAGACCATGAATATATGGAGCGGAGCCTGGGCTCAATCATGCCTTTCGGCCAAAGTTCTGATGAACGTTTCCTGTAGACCGGGATTTTTGCCACTGCTAGTATGACTAGGCTTCAATACACCTGCAAATCCAGCTACTTCCCTCACATTATGGCCTTTGGCATACCCAACAATACCCAAATACAATGCTCCTTTAGAAGAGACCCATTTTCTGCACTGCAGCACTTCTTCTCAGTCTATAAATCATGTTGCACACCTCGCAGGTATTTATAGTCTGATTGTCCTACTACCCTAAACATCTAAGGTGGCTCATTTTTTGTCTGGTGAGATTATGTTCACCATTATGCTTTATATATTACATTTTATTGCTTAAACACTACAAGCCGTATCAATATGACTCTGGGTGGAACAATATTTAACCGACAGTCCAAATAAACGAAACCTTGTGCACTTTGGGTTTCTTGTTGCTTTTTCCCATCATACTGAACTCACTCCAAACTGTGATTTCTGTGTATTGTTACACCACTAATGATCACAGTAATCACAATGTTTTGTTTAGCTATTCAGATACGGTTAGTTTTACTTGGGGAGGTGGAGTAAAGTATTAAAGTATTACTACAGGATGGGACACCCTTGGACAAAAGTACATGGACACAATTTTGGCAGTATCCTCAGAAAGCCATCAAGGTGAAGGACCCGAGGTGTCTGTGCACAATGAAACGAAATGCCTCCTCGACCATCTCAGTACAGAGAAAATCAGCTAAACACTAATTTTCCAGAGGACATGAGGGAATATTTACTCCCATGAGGTTTTATGGCTTGTTTTACAGATGATTAAACAGTCCAGAGGGTTGTTTTTTTTTTCAGGAGTGTGCAGTTGGTTATGACTGGACCACTGAGGACCTCTGGTAAAACTGACTTTACCCCGTCTCCACGTGTTAAACTAATCTGAGTAGGGCTTTAGTCAGTAAAACTGTATGTACTGTATGTTAATGCCTCCTTGTGGCAAATCAGCCAAAAAGGAAATCACTGTTCATTAAAAGAAGAAAGAGAAATATATTTCCAAACAGACTCATAAAAATGAGATTGTGTATGATAAAAAAATGAGGTGGCATTAAATTATTTTCCTTGGATAATTTTCTAAAAGCATTCTTTATCATATACAGTATTTCATTTTGTGCGCTTGGAAGAAATGAACAATTAAAACAAACTTGTTGTACCAGTATAATAAATAATTGTTCTTTAGATGTGAAGGTCTCACGGTTTCTGAAGGCACATTCTCAGAGGCTGGTTAATAATGCCTCTATTAGCTTGTGGTGGTCTGTAACATATTTTAACCAAATGTCTCATATTATGGAACAGCAGTGTATGAATGTGAAAAAAAACACACACACAAGCATAAGCCATTTTATTCCCGGAGGAATTGTTGTGACATGACCATATGTCCCTGAAGGCTTTTCCATTTTGACTCGTGTGTTGCTGTGTGTCGTCAGATAGGGCAGCCCTGCCGATTAAGTGTAATCTTTAAGTCTTTGATTGAAGAATATTTACTAAGCAGGATCTCCACTGACAGTGTAATTTCATCCTATAGGCTTAATCTCTGCCCCCAAATTGGCCAGAGTGGGTTTTAGACGTTTATCTGTAGGACTGCTCCCACAACAGGCCAGAGTGTGTGACAGTTAATGTTGACGAGGCAGAGCATGTCTAACGAACCTCAAGAGATGAGATGCATTTCACAGACTGTAACAAACAGAAAAATCACCATCATCTCAATCATCAGCATCATCACCATTCATCAGTTCTCTTCTTTCCTCTATCTGACTTTTCATTGGTTCTCTCTCTCTCTTTCTCTCTCTCTCTCTCTCTCTCTCTCTCTCTCTCTCTCTCTCTCTCTCTGTGTCTCTGTGTCTCTGTCTCTCTCTCTTCATGTTTCTCTCTGTGATCATAAGAAGTGCATGTTTCAGCTTCAGGCAGTGTGTGTGTGTGTGTGTGTGTGTGTGTGTGAGTGTGTATGACTGTCATCATTTTGATCATAACAGTATACACTGCACAATGCAATATCCTTTAACCAGATGAATGTATGTGTGTGTGTGTGCACATGTGCTTGTGTGTGTGCATGCATGCATATGTGTGTGTGTGTTCTAAATCAGGGTATTTCATTTATTCTGGACCAATGTTTATAATGTGTGTGTGTGTGTATATGACTGTCATCATTGTAATCATAATAGTACACACTGCACAATGCAATGTCCTTTAACAAGATAGATGTGTGTGTGTGTGTGTGTGTGTGTGTGTGTGTGTGTCGTGTGTGTGTGTGTGTGTGTGTGTGTGTGTGTGTGTGTGTGTGTGGTGTGTATGACTGTCATGTTTTGATCACTTAACAGTATATACTGCACAATGCAATATCCTTTAAATCAGATAAATAACATGCGTGTGTATGTGTGTGCATTTGTATGTAAATGTGTGTGTGTAAATTATTTCATTTATTCTGGACCAATGTTTAGGAATGTGTGTGTGTGTGTGTGTGTGTGTATATATTTGTCATCATTGTAATCATAATAGTACACACTGCACAATATCCTTTAACAAGATAGATGTGTGTGTGTGTGTGTGTGTGTGTGTGTGTGTGTGTGTGTGTGTGTGTGTGTGTGTGTGTGTGTGTGTGTGTGTGTGTGTGTGTGTGTGTTTACCAGGTTCAGAGAATAAGGGTGTGGTTCTGGCCAGCACTGCTATTCAGCTGTTAGATGAGAAGAAAGTAAGCCCATGTCGCTGCAGGTAGACTTCAGCCTTTCTTATTTGGCCTTCCGACTGTGCAGTGCTAACATGAAACAACCTTTTAAAGGGAGAATGTGTGTGTGTGTGTGTGTGTGTGTGTGTGTGTGTGTGTGTGTGTGTGTGCAGTCGCTCAGTTTAATATAAGACAGGATTATTCTGGTAAAGCTTGAAAGAGCAACTGAGGGTTGAGCTCAGTGGTTTGGGCCCATTCTATCGGCTCACTCACTATCTCTCTCCTTTCGCTCACTCACCCTCTTCTCACTTCTCCACACCACATGAAACACCCTTCAGTTAACCACTCAAGTATGCTTACTGGATCTGGCTTACTGCACACTTACAGATATTCTCTCATGCATTGCTTTTAAAACTGATCATGCTGCAAAAAACTCATTCCAGGCCTTTGCGCTGGGTGAGCAGAGAACCTTCACACCAAGTCTGTTCATTGTTTGCCTTCTGTGATCTGTTAACAGGGCTTGAAGCTCCAAAGTTCCCATAAATGTCTCCTATTTTCTTTGTCTTTGCTCCACATCCACTTTTGTCTCTGGAAATAAGCCTCCTCCCACACAAATTAACTCATTAGCAGAGAAGCTGTTGCTGACTTAGATAGACTAGAATTAATGGACTAATGTTCAGAATCTGCTACATAAAATTGCTGTGAAGTTCTATCCGTCATTCTTCAGCCTTTCAGTTCTGCACCGGCACTTAACGTATTCTCTTGAACCTCTACATTTTCATTACAAACTAAGAGATACAGAACTTGTCCCTGAAAGTGGTCAAAGATGCATGTGGACTGAGGTGGTAGAATAATATTACTGGTGTTATTTACTTGAGTTTCTCAGCATCACTTTCACAGTTTTTCTGGAATGTATTAAGTCAGTGGAGCAGGAACATGAAGCTTCAACATAAAAATACACAATAATATTGATTTTATAAACTATAAACCTATAAGCATTATTCTGTTTTCTAGGCTTCATAACTCCAGAGTCAAGTAACCCACAGATACACATGGAAGCCCTAAACACAAGGTGGTAGGATGTGGTGCAGTGGGTGTGAGGGCTGTCTGTAAGGGGCTGGTGGCTCACATAAAACTACAGCATGCTGGTTGCAAACCTGTGGGAAATCTACAGGAGTCAGGTGACAGTCAGGTGACAGTCAGGTGACAGTCAGGTGACAGTCAGGTGACAGTCAGGTGACAGTCAGGTGACAGTCAGGTGACAGTCAGGTGACAGTCAGGTGACAGTCAGGTGACACTGTTGCACGGTCGATGATAATGATAACTTGTTGCTGATCTTTTTTTCTATTTAATTGGTTTTGGAATTCCATTGTTTTGTTAATAAAGGTCTTCCTCTTCTTCTTCTTCTTCTTCTTCCTCTTCTTCTTCTTCTTCTCTCTCTTTTTTTTTCTCTCCTTATTTTTTCCTCTGTGATTGGGAATTCAAAGATCAGTTTCAAATTGCTTTTGGCATAACTGGAATGAGTTCAATATTCTTAAAACATTCCATAAGAATATAGATGACCTCAGCCCTATTGAGAATGTCCTTGGTGAGTTTGTATGTGAAACTGAAGCACAACAGTAGATATTTACATTTTATATTTTTAAATAATATATATCTGCATTTCTTCCTCTAATTGAAGACGTTCTGATTTGTGTTTGCATTAAACCTTTGGTGAACCTGGGGTTAGAAAGCTTGTGAACCAACTGACTCTGGAGCCTCTTTAGAGGTCCAATCTTGGCTGTTTAGCACTTAGACTTCGTCTTCAGATTGCATCAAGAAATATAGGGCACTCATTTGGATGTTCAGTACCAGATGTTGCCTGGGGCAACTTCTGTTTCTCATCTCTCTCCTCTCTCTCTCTCTCTCTCTCTCTCTCTCTCTCTCTCTCTCTCTCTCTCACACTCATTCTCACTCAGTCTCCTTCTTTCATCAATCATACTTCACCTTAGAATTGAACTGTCTGTCATTATTTTTTTTCCTATTCACTGGCATGACAGGAGAAACCCAGAACAGAGAGATGTAATAACTGGACATGACAGATGAGTTGTGTCAGAAGTCTGATATTTTGCTAGCTGTGAGTCACTGTTAGCTGTAACCTCGTTGTAGGTCTTATATCACTGTAAGATGATGTCCCTGGTAATATGGCAATTTCACAACCATGTGAGCTACCTGGAAACCTTAAACTTCAAGCCATTTGTTCTGCTTGGCATTTTTGCAGTGGATTACAGATTATTGCTATGGTGTAGTCGTGTAGTTTCTGGGTTAAAACCCTGCGTAGGTTTTTGTTCACCATTATACTATATTCATATCAAACTAATCATGACATTTTTGTACCATTACACCCCTAAAATGCACGGAAACCTCTTCTACTGACCATGAATGATTGACTCATTAACCAGTATCTTTAAGTTTCTTAAAATTGTTCTTGAAGAAAGTCCTAAGCAAAGGTCTACATCAAATTCATGATGTGTTTGCACAGAATGCAAAGAAAAGATCTTAATGGCTAAAGAACTTTTTTAAAGGTCTTACCTGTAAACTGCCTTAAATATGTAAAAATATATAAATGTATAAAAAAAACATGTTTTATTGGCAAAGCCTTTTAGAAATGGTATTAAAATTAGATTAGATTATGTAATGATCCGATGCCCTTATCCAGAGCGACTTACAAAAGTGCTTTGCTGTTCACTCAGAAAATATCTTTAGCTTGTAGAAGAGGCTAGAATCCAGAGATTCCTCACGCTTAGATACTGTCAAAAACAAATGTCAGATTGGGAACAAACAAGAATACAGATCCTTAGTGTGGTTGTAGGCTCTGAATAAAATCCCCAAAAGGAACAGGATGGCTGATTTTAAACACACTCAGAGAAAAGTGCCTGGTCCCCAGCTCTGATGCAATGGCTGACAGACGCCTGTGCCAACCAGCATCACACTGAGTATGTGATGTGGGGAGAGAGCGCCATCTATCCACTCAGAGAGGGAGAGCAGGCCAATTTCTCTCTCCCTCTAACTTTGTCTGCCAATGGCAAGCAGCATGACCCAGGATTCGAACTAGTACAGATCACCTTTGTTCTTCAATACAGGCACATTGACAGCCTGTAACCAGTGTCCCTACCTTTATTGTGCGTTATTCCAACAAGATAGCTCTCATTTCAAGATCTTGCCTTGAAGAGACAGATACTCTGCAGCGAAACAAAACCCAGACACTGCTCCTATATGTCGCTACATTTTTAATCATTTATTGTTCCTGGTGAACTTTATCTTCCTGCCCAATAGCAGTGCAACATGCCAGCCTTGACAAATGAGTGTGTTTCTTGTGTCTGTTTATAGAGAGGCCTAAAAAAGAGAGACAAAGACATTTTCCAAAGAACCACCATTAGTCCAAAATGACTGTGGTCAGCCCATACTGCCAAACTGAAAAGCACACTTTTACTCGACGGTGCATCAGCGGTAAAAGGCTGGCAGCTTTAGGGGCTTTTTCCTACAATGCACCAAAATTGTTTTTTCAAACTTTAATCAAGGTTGTTGTAGCCTAGTGAACTCACCCTCAAGGTTCTCTTATGTAAACCTCTGTTTCTTGAGCATAGGACAATTCTTCTTTAACCTCTTATCAAACCCTCACTCCATCTGTGAATCCAAGTCAGTTGTGCCGCAATGGAAAACATGCATGATACCTTCACACACAGCTGGCTGTTGTGTGTTGTTGGCTGCTTGAAATTACAATTATGCTAAGCTCTCCTCCAGTGCTTTTCTTTTTATCCTGCTGCTGCTTGAACTTGACCTTGTAGAAGATTAATGAGAGTGAAAGAATGTATGATGATCCCAAACCACTGGTCACAATATGTCAGCTGCTGTTGTCAAGCAGTTCTAAAGCTGTTTTACAGTTGATTAGAGGTTTCACGTTAGCAAGGGCTATTAACCAGGACAATAACTGTCATGAAGTCGTGACATAGTAACTAACGCATATGCTGGGGCTCTATATCTACAGTACAGGCCAAAGGTTTGGACACACCTTGTCATTCAATGTGTTTTCTGTATTTTCATGACTATTTACATTGTAGATTCTCATTGAAGGCATCAAAACTCTGATTACTGCTTTTCATAATCTTGGCAATCTCTCAATGAGCCACCTCTGGGAACTCCTTCAAGACTGTTGGAAAACCATTTGAGGTGACGACCTCTTGAAGCTCATTGAGAGAATTCCAAGAGTGCAAAGCAGTAATCAGTGGAAAGGGTGGCTATTTTGAAGAAACTAGAAAATAAAACATGTTTTCAGTTATTTCACCTTTTTTTGTTAAGTACAAAACTCCACATGTGTTCATTCATAGTTTTGATGCCTTCAGTGAGAATCTACAATGTAAATAGTCATGAAAATACAGAAAATTCATTGAATGAGAAGGTGTGTCCATACTTTCGGCCTGTATATATATATATATTGTGCATTTTGTAACTCATGCCATTCACACAATGATACATTTCACAATATTTCATTTTATGTTGAATAACAATTGCAGTTCTGCATGACGATATTTTTTGTTACATCATGATAATAATAAAATATTCTCGTCATATAATTAATATTAAAAGTCTTTTGTGGTGCCTGCATTTAAAGCACTTTATACAACATTTTAAACATTAATATAGTAGCAAACTACTTTCTTTAGGATGTAGTGTAGTGTTGCTCTCTGCTCTTTTACCCACTATATCTCTATAGTAGATTCAGTCACACATGCGTGTTAGTGGTGACAATGTTGGCCTTCCCAGAATTCTGTTTTGCTGTGCACAAGAGACAAGGCAACATTTGTGTGATAACACTAACATAGTTACAGCTAATTACTTCTGAAGGCCTTCTCTTTAACATTGTATAATGGAATTTGATCATACATCATTTGCCAATGTATTTATGGCCCCTAAAATCTATTTTGAGTTTGTTTGAGTTTGGTGGATTTTATTCTGCATGCCCAGTGCTGTCATATAGACAGTGTGTATGAATTTAGGAGGTGGAGCTTCTGAAAGAACACTGGGTTTGCTTTGCTGTTGATTTGAAATATCTATACATGATAATGTTGTATAATATTAAAAATTTCTTGGTCTATTGTTTGAAAATTAAATAAAGGCACACCAAACCTGGTTACTTAAACATCCATTGTTCTCATGCAAACAACTTTTAGAAGACCTCAGAAGACGTGTCTCAGAGAGGCATGAATTTGAATTGTACCAAAATATGATAATCATGCTGAATCCCAGTGAAAATCATCACGTGTTGAATAATATGTTACTAATTCTAATTTACTAATTCTAAATTTGCATTTGCATTTTTAAAAGATAAATACTAGGAGCTAATGATGCAGTGATGATGCAGTGATGATAAGCTGAGTGTATGCAGATTTGAGTGTGTGCCTCTGCATGTGTGTGTTTTAGAACTTCTAGAGTCGACAGCTGACCTCACAACACAAGGCCACTTTCACGCTGCTCATTAGAACATCTGAGTAACCAAACTCGGTGTGTGTGACTCAGTGTATGAGTATGTGTTTGCGTCACTGTGTATTTTGTTTGTGTGTGTGTGTGTGTGTGTGTTCCTGTGCACATGTGATTGGACTTTGGATTGGAGGAACATACAGATGCTTCCAGGCTGGTGTTCTGCACATTCCGGTTAGGTACTGTGAACTGTGCTAAGCAGGCTCAGGTTAGCTCAATTTTGAATTAAATGTTAAGATGTCTTTGAACAGCAGTTCATTACTGGGGACACGAGTGGCAGGGCTGCTGGCACAGAGACTGGAGCATGTGGGACTGCTGGCCCTGGCACAGGAGTGGCAGGGACCATTAATACATTGATGAGGGCCACTGGCACTGGGACAGGGGCAGCTGACATTGCTGGCTTGTGAACAGAGGTGGCTGGGACAACTGGCACTGGGACAGAAGTGGCTGGATCCACTGACATAGAGACAGAAGCGAATGGGCCCACTGGTAGGAGTAGTCCTGGGGACCAGTGCTAGAACTGACCTCAGAACAGAGAAACAGGTCCAGTACCAGTGAAGACCACTTGGGCAGTGACTTGTAGGAAAGTGTTGGACACCCCGTGTTCTTCATAGCAGTCTTATTGTTACAGCACTCACACCAGAGCTCTCTGGTTGGAACCCTTGGAGAAACCATTCCTGTGGCACCATCCTTGGCTGAAAGTGGCACTAGTTACAGAACTAGACTACAACAAGCAGAAAACAATCAACAAGCATGTAGTAACGCACAAGCCCTGAGAAACACGAAAGCAAACACAGGATGACTTGAATGATTCAAGTTTCATGCTCGGCTGGGCATGTGACCTGAGCAAGTCCAGGCTGTGCCATTCTGACTCGTGCTGTTGTGTTAGTAGCATCCATTGTAAGTGAAGTATGCATCGCAGATGAGTGCGAAAGCAATTTTTGTGCCTCACAGAAGAACTTCTGAAGCAGAAACTGCTGAAAAAAAAATGCTGGTTATGTTTTGTGGAGTCAATCAATCAATCAAAGTTTATTTATATAGCGCTTTTTACAACAAGGTGTTGTCATGAAGCAGCTTTAGAGAAATCCGGGTCCAAGCCTCAAATGAGCAGCCAGCGGGCAAACAGTGGCGAGAAAAACTCCTTCAGACTAGGAGGAAGAAACCTTGAGAGGAACCAAGGTTCAAGAGAGGAACCCAATGGTCAATGCCTCAATGGGTCAGAACCATTCTGTTGGCACCAAGCGGGCCTACATAGTATTAGAGGTTTGAACGTTATGACTGATCAGTGCCTAACGTAACAAAATGTCATTTGGATGTTCACTCATGGTTTGCATTAAAGTGCTGTATGTGGGTGTAGAAGCCAACATTTCTCAACCCTCAATGATGTTAGAGCTCGAATCCAAAGAGTACAGAGACAATCGAGATGCAACTGGGTTTAATACGAGTGGCGGTCGATCTAATCAAACCACAGACATCGGAAGCTGGCAAGACATTTAGTTCACATATTTTTTAGGTCTTATGTTGCAGAGAATGACTGTGCAAATACTTAAATCCAAAGCCTGATGCACGGATAGTGAAGGGAGGTGTAATCTAACCTATGAACTATCTTTTAGTCACACTGGCTCTGGTTATTAAGTGCTTACAAGTTGTTCCTTCACTCTCTTGTCCATGTGATCACATAGCTGATTAATTTTAATACACAGTTCAGTTGTTGCAAAGCTGTATCAGAATATTTTATGAGGATTCAACCACAGACATAGACGCAGGTCTTCTTCTTTGAGGTGGCTCACATTGACACAATAAAGACTTGTATACTGAATCTTGTGGCTATCAAGGTCTCCAACTTGCTATTTGGCAGCATCTACGCTTGATGCATCTCTGGGTTCTACTCTCCACAAACTAACTGAAGATATTTTCCGAGTGAACAGCAAAGCACCCTTGTAAGTCACTCTGGCTAAGAGCATCTGCCAAGTGCCATAAATGTAAATGTACTTTAGATTTGAATTGGTCTTCAATTTCAGTAAATTAAACAATCATTTGAAATATTGTTTTACAGCATTGTAGGGAACCCTTTCTGATTGGAGAATACCGGTGCTGTCCATTGAAATATACGTGTCTCCAAAATGGTGACTTACAGATGAGGGCAAAAATAGTCTTAACTTTGAATGGAATCTAAGTAATTTTAAAGTAATGCTATTGGTCTGTTGATCCAGAATTATTTATAAGGTGTACATAGCAGCTATGGGGTTCAGACCATGGAGAAAAAAAATGGACAAAAGGGAGATACTTGGTTTCCATTGGACAGTAATGCTGATAGTTGAGAGTGAGTGAGTGAGTGAGTGAGTGAGTGAGTGAGTGAGTGAGTGAGTGAATGTGCATGTTACTTTTAATGCCAGGTTAAATCTGCCATCTGTACATTTTATTAATGATATTATGTGAGGTTGAAATAAAATCATGTAAACACATACAGCACACAGATTCCCCCCAATAATGTTGAGCACTAGTGCTTATTTCATTCTGGAATAACGTAGCATTTTGAAATATCCATGTAAAAAGGTCAGCTGTAACACTGGAATATGGAGATGAGAGGAGAGGAGAGTAGTGAACATGAAGGGAGAAATGGATGGAAGGAGGGGTGATTTGAAGAGAGGAGAGGCGAAGATGGGAATGGAAGGGGAAGGACCAGAGGACAGAGGAGGAAAGGAGAGAATAGAGCGTGAATAGATGAAAATTGTCTACATTCACATAAGAGGAGTTCAGATGGAGCCTCGAGGAGTTTGTTGAAGCATAAGGACACATGCACACACACACACACACACACACACACACACACACACACACACACACACACACACGCATTATCACAAACGCTGAATGTCAGGGCTTAGTAAAAGCGGAACCGCAACAGACATATTCCCACACTCGGCTGCACATGCCGCACTGTTTTGCTTAAGGATGTACACACACACACACACACACACACACACACACCCACACACACACACACACACACAAATGAGAAGAGCTCCAGACATTTCTCAACAAACGTAACATTTAATCTCAAACATATCTGGTATTTGTATATAATACACATTTGTATATTATTCATTAATATATACTGTATATCAGCACGTTCTGCTCTGTTAACATGAACAAAAAATATTAATTTAAGGTCAGTCGTATGCAAAACTCTGGACACTACGGTGAAAGGACAAGCTTAGTTGGTTTTCTAAAGGAAGGTCAGCTGTTATTTTTTTTATTTCTGTTTATTCGGGAATATAAAATAAACATGACATGAACAGGGTTCCCAAGTGGCTCAACGGTCTAACCGTTAGCCCTATGATTGGGAGATTGGGTGTTGTTCATGGTGATGCCCCAGCCGGTTGTGGACGGCAGGGTCTGGTACTGACCGGATTACATCGGTACTACCAAGCACTGATTTATGTCAAATCAGTTGGTGGCAAATTTCAGGACAAATGTAACACACAGTGGCAAACTGAAAGCACCTATGAAGCCTATTAAAGGATTACCTGCCAAAGTTGAACTATTTTAGAATACAGTTGTACTGCTGCTGTAGTTTTCACACCATTAAATCAAGTGGTCCATAAACATTTGTACTTGCAACGCAAGTGTGCTGTGCCTGAAAGGTCATTGCCATCATGTGTGATGTACCTGACCCCTCTCAAAGCTGCAGAGCTATGCATTCAGCAGACTTTTTTTACCACATCCAACTTGAAATCAGCCAAAGTTACTGTAAATATTGAGCCCCTACGATGGAGTAGCGCCCTGTCTAGGGTTGTTTCCCGCCCTTGCGCTCAGAGTTGCCGGCTGGGCACCGGCTCCCCCGTGACCCTATTCAGGAATAAGCGGTCCAGGAAATGGATGGATGGATGGAATATTGAGCCTCTCGACGAATCAGACTAAAGACTTTAATCACTGCTAACCTTATGCACAGTGAGTGCACATCACTCAGCCCAGTATAGTGAGTATCAGAACACAGCAAAAGTAGCACCACTAACAACACAGAAGGTGTTTCTTTATATGAATGGTTCTCTAGTGTAGCCATACATCTGACATCACTCTGCTATGAATGACAAATAATGTGAATAACAAAATGTTGAAATGGAAACATTTTTACAAGTTGCTATTAGAGTTACGAAATAAAGTGTAACTGGGTACCAGTACTGATTTCCAGGTATTTCCAGGTGTTGGCATCAGTATGAAGGGTACCCAACCCTAGTGGATGGGAGTCCCAGATAACTGGAACTGGTTATTTTTCTGCCCCATCACTTTGTAAACTGGCTTAACATCTGGCATCTGGTACCTGACCTATCAGAATTGGAAGTTCTCCACGTGTTGAGCTGTGCAGTGGCACTGTGTTAGCAGCAGTGTGAAGCGACTCTGAGGGAGGGATAGTGCGATAGAATTGTCATTGGTGGAATACGTTCAAGACATGACAATCTGCACTTCAATGAAAACATTGTGCAGATTTAATTCTCTTACATGTAGAGGGTGTGTACCAATTTCCTCCCAACCGTGGTGTCCACGATTTTGCATATGACTGTACGTACACATACAAACACAACGGTCTCACGCCAAAACAACAGTCGTACATCAGCAGAATGTATGGTTCGAGCAGACTTTTGCATAGATTTGTTTTGTGTTGTACTTGTGTCGTTGTTTGCAGTTCAAAGCCTTCATTTGAAGAGGTGTCGCACTCCACTTAGGCTTCGGAAAGCGAAAAGGTGCTGTTCATGGCGTTCGCCGTCTGCCTGAAAATATGAACGCCATTCATGTAGCACTGATTGTATTAATCTCCCAATTAATTTGATGCTGTTCTTAATTGACGGAGGACTGATTGCCAAAATAGAGACAAACTGACCACACACACACACGCTCGCGCGCACGCACACGTGCACACAGTGGTGAAGAATTTGCACTGACAGCACTAATGCAACCCGACAACCTGATGACATCACACTCCCAGGGCAATGGAGGAGGGGTGGGTGCGCGTGTGCGTCTGTGTGTGACAGCAAATCTCTGATTTAAGCAGCCTTGCTCACAGGCTGTTTGGCCCTCACGTTATTACTCAAAGCATCATGTCTGATGTGATTTTGAATATGAGCGCACATGCTCGCGTGTGAGCTCTTGCCGCTTGGCTGTTCACTATCCAGTTACGTAAGGTGGATAAATTCAGACATCCTGACAGAACAACCTTGTGTCCTTCACACCCCTGTTTCGCAGTCTCTGTGTGTGTGAGGGTGTGAGGTAGCTTCTAACACTTCTTCGTTCCACAATCAAAAACCAGCACGAGTTCGATGTGCAAACCCTGCATCATTTCAGGAACCCAGGTCAAATTAAATGTGAAATTAAAACCGGTGCACGGACAGATATTTGTTTCCCCCTCTGTGCAAATATATGCACGCAATATGCAAATACCTAGATTATGATTCTACTTTAATCATCTTGAAGCATAATCCTGGGGCAGGTCTCGCTCACACACACACACACACACACACACACACACACACACACACACACACACACACACACACACACACACAAAACTAGGACATACATACAGTAGCAGCTGCCTACTTGACCAGTCAAACCCTGATAGGCCGGAAAATTCACAGTTCATCCAACCAAACCAACCAAACCCCCTGAACACAAATGAAATCACAACACAAAGTCAGTATGTACATATTGCTGTTAAACGCGCTTGCATTGGACAAACAGATGCATATTCTCTGAGTCGTTTGTTATACAATTAAAAACACACTGATATGTATCGGTGTTTGTTATCTTTGGCCTAATCGTGTCTTCAGAAGTCATGTACTGTGTAGCTTTACTGCATCATAGAACAAGGTTCTTCTTTTTCCCTTTTGGAGTCACGTCCTGCTGTCCAGGGTCCTTTTTGCAAAAGCAGAGTGGGACTGAGACGTGTGTGTGTGTGTGTGTGTGTGTGTGTGTGTGTGTGTGTGTGTGTGTGTGTGTGTGTGTGTGTGTGTGTGTGTGTGTGTGTACAGCAGTTTGTCCCTCCACGAGGCTTTAACAAAAGATTTGGCAAAAGTCCGTTCCATCCACAGTCGTTGCGAATGTGTGTGTGAATGTGTGTAAATGTGCTTGCATGTCTTTCTTCAGACACCAGTGTACTTCAACCTCGTCTCTGCACATCTGTAACTTATGTTCAATTATTACCACATCATCTCTCAGCTGCTTCCCCTGGACTTGGATAAGAGCAGAACACTCTGAAATCACTAATCTGAGCCAGTTGCTAATTTCCATCTGTAAACATCAGGAATACCGGATTATATGATGGGATTTTGAAACGCCAGCTGTCTAAACTTTTAGGATGAGACAGATATGAGAAACATGTCACACCAAAGCAAAGTTTTGTTGAAGCATCGTGTAGTCGCATCTGTAGTCGTATTGTGATTTATGCTCCCTGATGGGCCACGGTGTACAGTTTTCGCTGAAGTAGGGTTGCAGCTGTATTCCATCAGTGGATTAATGAAGGAAATAATCAATGAATCCACATTGAAAAGAATCATTAGCTCAATAAAATATAAACAAAATAGTTCTTATTCTTATTCATAAATTCACGTATGTTCCAAAGGAAGACTTGTTACACTATATGTCCAAATGTTTGTGGACACCTCTTCTAACTCTTTTCAAGGATTCCAGAAGAAAGATTTTACAAGAAAGAAGTAGCCACGAATGAGCAAGCGTCTCGATACTTTTGTCCACATGGTGTACTGCCATTAATAAAAGTTTAGAGTCGGTCAATTATGATAATAGATGGAAAAGGAAAAAAAAAATACATATATATATATATATATATATATATATATACTTTCACAGGAGTCTTTCTAATGTGGAAGGCACTGCTGTTGTAATTGAAATAAAAAAATAAGATTCTATTTGGACGATTGATCATTTTATTGGTAAAATAGAAAAAATAATCAATTTAATTTTAGATTATAGCAGATTTTAATTGACAGATCACTCTGATAGCTTTAGAAATTCCGTTCTACTTTAAACAAGTGAATGAAAATGTCAAGAAAATGAGAAATAGCCACCGCCCACTTCCTCCAAAATTTTGGACGGATCACCATCTCTGCTCCTGAGAGTCAGTTGACTGTATTTCTCTACAGGGACTATTCGAGCTGTGTGTGCATTTGCACATCTGTGACAGCAATGGATGCAACTTAACATAGCTAAATGAATTCATTAGATGGAGCAACCACAAACATTTGGACATGGTGTATCTGAAGGTGTTGAGTTTTCTTTACAGAGTAATGGACTGTATGATACTGATGCAGAAGGTTAGGTTGGAGAAAAGCTGGAGCACTCCTTAAAGCCTTTTCAGTGTCTGTTACCTAAGCTATCAGTGTAACGTCTCGGGTGCAGCAATGATCAGTACTGAATCCCCCTTTTGCTTCTTCTCATGCTATGGCATTTTCCAAAGGCTCCTTCTCCTCTTCCCTGTCAGCATTTTCCCGTCCCGCTCCCCCTCCAGTCTCTTTCTCCCGCTTCTTCAGTTCTCGCTGGTACTTGGCCATGATGGCGGCGTAGGCACATCCATAGACGGCAGCAGCCAGCATCATCAGACATACAATGCCGCACACCACGCCTGTGATGACCACTGTGGCTATGGCATGCCGCAGGTTGGCAGGCCGAGGTTTCTGTTTGGCCTCGCACTCAGGTGGAGGTCCAAATTCACCCCCGTAAGCAGGAGCCTCTGGGCTGGGGTGGAGGTGCCCACGGAGCAGTCGGTGTTGGCTGTCCAGGTGGTGAATGTTTGCAAACAGGTAGCTGTAGCTGGTGGTCATGCAGGCATGAAAGAGCTCATAGGGAACCTGCCGAAGGTCACGCTCCCGCATGGCATGGGGTTGGGCACACACAACTTCATCCACCACTCCACCTGAGGAAGATACGGAGATGAGAGCAGATGGGAGAGTATGCAGTCTGTAGGAATGGGTGTCATGGCAGACTCAGACAGGACTAAAATCATGGCTATTCAGTTTAAATGGGGCTATATAAACAACTACTTTAGTCAGTTGGTAAAAGTTCAATTTAAAGCATCATTATTCCATAATCTTTATTTTTTTTTGCTCTTGGTCCCCCTGGAGTCAGAAAGTATAATTTGTAACACTCTTTAAACATGCATTTTCTTACATTTTAACAAACTATAAAGTGAAAGAACAGGTCATTTAACAGGATTTTGCACAAATATGACTCTGGTTGCGCAGTGTTTCGCACAGCCCAGCATCATGCTTCCCACTCCTCCAGAGTCACGTACTGTTGTTAGCAGTGTGCTGTGCCTGAAGTAGCAAAACTGTTCTCCATTTTACAGGTCAGTGGAGGATCAGCATGACTTTGAAGCTGTTATTTGAAAGTAAAAATGCTGCATAATGTTGCTTTAAATGCATTTTATAAAAAAAAAAAATCTTGTTAAAACAGACTAATCAGTAATTTAACATAAAATATCAAAGGACAAAGAGCAAAAAAAAAAGTTGTGGCATGTCAGCGAAACAAAATACAAGTGGGATTATTAATTACCTGCTTTTGTATGCAATTCGTGAGGAAGTTTGGACATGAAACTTTGAGCTCAGCAGATTTGTGTCCCTTACTTGCAGGCATGTGCCTGTGTAATTTATAGGCTTACAGTGACAGGTTTCCTGACTGTAGCCCATTTGATTCCTGATGGAGCCCCCCCCCCCCTCGTACCTCATTCAGTCAATAGAATCAATAGAAAGGGACCACTGTAAGACCCCTCGTGTCCAGATATGATTTCAGTGGTGCATCATTCTCAACACAGTAAAGGCAACAGCCTGTCATTTTAGTGTGTTGTGTTTATCACGTTGCTCTGTGTGGTTCTATTTAGGAGTTTATATTACAGTCACATTCTATGTGAATATCTTGATGTTGGCAGAGGTTAGCTAAGCAATGGAGCAGATATAAGGACGCCCACGTAACTTAGTCATCTTTTCTTAGTCATGTTTTCTGTTTCTCCCCCGTTTGTCTCTTCTCACTGAAACTTTGCTGCATTTCTTTGCCCAGTACACCTGATCAGTGTGCATGTATTCCGAAGAGCTTCATTGGAAATTCAATCAGTCAGCTGCCCAAAGTGCAGAAGCTGTGCTCCAGATTTTGCAATCAGGTCAACGGCATAGAAGACATCAGTGTTTACCACGCAAGCTTTCCAGGAATGTGCTGTTAGTGTGTTTACAGAGTGACTGGGTCTTTATTCCTCATTTGCCGTTTTCTTTCCTATTACACAACCGTTGCACAAGCCTCGTATGTTTACAACTTAAATGACTGATGCAAAGCAAAAAACTATATTGAAAATATTGAATAGATGTATTTGAATTGACATTTTTCCAAATTGAAAATGGTAAATATTAAATATACAGGTAGTTGCATAAAGTGCTTTACAGACACGTTCAGATGCAGCAGTAAATAATGACAATTAGTCTATAATAACCCTTTAATCCATGGTGGCCACTACAGTGAAAAGTTATTATTATTATTATTATTATTATTATTATTATTATTATTATTATTATTATTATTATTATTATTATTATTGTTATTATTATTATTATTATTATTATGTTTATTTAATTAATTTATTTTTTATTTATTCACTTATTTTATTTTATTTATTTATTAAACCTCACATCATGTGGGCAGTGACCAGACACCAATTATTAGCCAAGTCAACTGTAGTCAAGACTCCTACTGGGATTAAAGCATCTTCAAAACACCCAAGAATGTGCCTCTAGTGCCACTTGGATACTGTTAACTCTTGCTAAGAGAGCGTTTTTGTGCATGATCCTCCGGACTGTATAAATGCACTAAGAAATGCACTTTCTTCATGATCACTAGTGTTAGCAATGTTCAGATGGACCCACTGTGTGATGGAAACACTCGGTATCTGCTGAATGTTTTCAAAGGTCACAGTTAAAGAGCACTATCTCAGTTCCGATCAGCCACCAGCTCTAGGTTGTAAACTGCACGTGTGTGAATGTGTGAGATTGTGTTTGTGAGTTTGGGCACAATGGAAACAGCTGTTCCATACATTTCTCACTCCTCATTGGGTAAAGATAATACCCACATCACTGCTGACTCCTGACTCCTTTAATCCACAGGGTTCTCATCGCCTTTTATGTTACAATTCTCACACATGTTGTTGGAATGTCTGAGGAATGTAGTATATAGACCTGACCAGCTGTGTGTTTGTCATCTTTTGACCCACTGTCATACTGGCCATCACTCGTTTTGTAAACTCATTTTGCGAAAGGGGAAAGAAAATCGGAATTTCATAACATCCCAACATAACATTTGAGTTGTGATACTTTCCCGCTTTTTTTTGTGTTGTCTAATTATCTTTTTAATCATCTGTAGAATAAAGATTCCTGCACTCCATTCCTGCCGATTCTTTCAACTACTGTCCATCCCATTACACCTGGTGGTGAGCTTGGAGGTGTGTTGGGATCAAGGAATATGAGAAACCTAAAAGGAACTGTCTTTAATAATCAGAACATCAATCAGGACGCACTGTTGGTTTCTCTGGAAAAATATGCTCATATATGTAAACAAACAGGCAGCATCCAAGGAAAATCCAAGTGACTGAATGGAAAACTGTTGGGGAAGGTTTGACTTTGGGGGAGAGACATTCCAAGTGATTTAATTCTCAAAGCTGGTCTCATCATCTCAGTGCAAACGTTCGCAGGGATTACACCACTTCTGTGTGTGTAGCTCATTAAATATTGCCTATTTAAGTCTGAAATTTGAATAATTTACTGTTCCTGGTCATTTAAAGTGCAGAGTCCAGCACTTACTTCTGGTTGCAGGTTTTATTTATTTATTTGTATGTTTGTTTGTTTGTTTGTTTGTTTGTGAGAGAAGGCATTGTATGTATGGATGCATCAAAAACATCAATGCCTGGGTCTATAAATGGTAATATGGTCTTTCATTTAACTGCATTTCTTGAATGGCACTATAAAATCTTCTTCAGCTGCCAATCTGGCCAGTGTTGAGCAAACCCTGCGTTTTTTGCTTGATCAAGAACTAGAATTCTTGATTTTGTCATCCACTCTACTCATGGCTTTGTTCTTGTGATGTAATACATGTACTACAAGTAATGTAGGCTAGAAAGAACCTTTCTCCGGTTTAAGGTCTTTCTTATTATTACCAGTCCTTGTAAATGCTCTTTCTTCGACTCTGACGTGAGCAACACTGGGTAATGCTGGACCTTCATTAAACACCGGAATTAAAATCGAATTGAACACAATGCACCGAGTCTGTTTCATGAGCTTTTCATTTGAAGAATAAGGGTGCATGAGGACGCAGTCATATCGACTTTCCAGTGGAGATCCATGCGACCTGGGGTCTCCTACAGCACCTCTAAATGTTGTTTTTTTCGATGCTGAAAGGACCAAAACAGCCTCTCCCGTTTGCAGTGCCACCTATCCCATTACTGGAAGGGTTCTACTAGCTCATATTCCATCGCTGAGTGCCCACCGCAGTGGTGCTGGTGAAGCACATTCAGATGATATATAGGTGGTACACTTTGTCTTCTATGTGCTCTTGATCAGAACTGTGCCTCAGGGTGACATACAGGAACGGCCAGGGCCTGCCTGTTCTTGTTGTTATTGTTGTACCATTTAGATGCGCCTTTGTGTGTGTGTGTGTGTGTGTGTGTGTGTGTGTGTGTGTGTGTGTGTGTGTGTGTGTGTGTGTGTGTGTGTGTGTGTCAGTGTGTGAGGATCACGTTGATAACTGGTTGCACTCTTTATACAATGGGATATTCATTGTCTGTTTGCTGGAGTGAGTTTATAGATATTCAAGTAGACATGTCAGTGTCTGAGGGCTCAAATGTTACAGATGTTAGGTAATCTTTCCTGCATGATCACGTGTGGGATCAGCAAGTACATCATGGTGGACCACCCCTTCTACGGGCAAAAGTGAAAGAAGATTAGTAGTAATAGAAGGGCTGGGCCCAAACACAGGCTTTGAGCACGTGGTGGTGTTTTTGAATGAAGTGGTCGAGTGCCCTTCCTCAAAGACACCCTCAGGAATAATATGTATGTATCACAATTAACCAGTATGTGTGTTTCTGCACTTCACAATACACCGTATGGACAAAAGTATTGGGACACCAGCTCATTCATTCCAAAGTCAAGGGTGTTTAAGACGGAGTTTATCCTTCATTTGTTGGAGTAACTGTTTGCACTACAAAGGGGAGGCTTTCTGCTAGATTTTGCATCATCGCTGTGAGGATCTGCAACAGAAGCCTTAATAGGACCCATCCATGTAACTGTAATATCTCTTTTTTTTATCCAAGAAAAACATTAGTCATATATTCTTAGACTCCATTTCCTACCTTTAAAAGTGAACGTCTCCAGCCATAGCTTGAGTCCTATCATCTGACAGTCGCACTTCCAAGGGTTCCCCCTCAGTTGCAACACCTCCATGTTCCCTAGGGCCTCCAGGTGACTGCGGTCCAGCTTCGTAAGCCGATTGTTGTGCAATGATAGGTGTGTGAGATGGTGGAAACTATCAGCTAGTGCTCCAGGAATCCCTCCAATGCTGTTGTAAGAAAGGTCCAAGTTGGTTAGATTCCGTATAGAGCCCAGAAAACGACGGTCCACCTCCCGGATGGAGTTGTTGGCTAGGCTGAGGCTTTTCAAGCTCCTGAGTCCCAGGAGGGTACTGGGGGAGAGCATAGTGATGGTGTTGTTGGCCAGGTCAAGAACCCGGAGTTGTGGCGTTTCCCGGAAAGCCATGGATCCAAGGCTTCGTATGCGGTTGTCCTGAAGATACAGTTCCTGAGAGTCGGGATGTAGCTTGTGAGGAATGTCATATAAGCCTCGTCCTCGACAGTCCACCACCTTGGCATAACTGTCACACGAGCACTCCTTAGGGCAAGGAGAAGCTGTCTGGACCAGAAGCAGAGTGGACAATGCAAAGACCACACCTCCTGAGGATTAGGACATAGACATTGTTACTAGTCTTGCAATGTTGTTCATGAAGTAAGACACCCACCTCCCCTAAGATTTGTATTTTTATCAACCGTGATGACCAATATGAACTGATATACATCAGACGAAAGGATTTTTATCACCAATCCAGTTTTTTCCCAATTCATTAGTTAGGAATCAGACATTTCAGGCATTTCAAGAAGATTCTGCTCATCAATGGACAGCTGAAGACACTTGGAGGAGAGCTCTAACTGCCAATTCTGTTATGTCAGCTAAAGAAATAGTTCAATTCAAATGAGGGATTGATATGGAGAGTGAACGCAATCACTCTAAGCCTGAGTAATATCTGAAAACAATGACCACAATGAAGCACACCATGTAAATTACATTTAAATGGGCAAACCAATTCTAATAATCAGGCACAGAGGCCTTTCTCAATCAGGCCTTTTTCACTCATTTTCATTCCTTATTTAGACCATTTTGCTTTTGCTCGCAAAACTTGTTCTTGTTCACATGCCTGGCACTTTAAATGTGTTCTCGAGCAATCGCTTCTCACACACATTGTATTTATAGCATGTTGTAAGAGTGTAAGGGTGCAGGAGGTGCAAACTCTAGAAAGATCTGAGGGATGTATTGCAGGCATCCCTGCATCCACTGTAAGCAATCTTATTGGGAGAGTTTGCTTCACCTGTCTGAGCTCAGATTAGTGAGTTAAATTAGTTTGAGTCCACCCATGAATCTGTTTGTGGCGGCACCGTGGTCAGTGCCAAGGTCAATGATCCAACTGAGAGCCACTACTTCTGAATGTGTAGATCAATCAATATTGCCTAAATCAGTCTAAATGTTTAACCGTTTATTGTTCCGGGTAACCTGTATCTACCTTATAGCTTTGCATCCCAACACTTCCTGTGCGGACACGTAATTGCGGTATTTATTTGATAACCTTTGGCCTTTTGTTGAGAGTGAAAGTGCATTTGTTTAGTATTAGACTGAATTGTTGAGGGTGGATTGAGACACCTGTACCATCATTTGAATGGCCTGGCTTCAGTGATTTGACGTTTGCATGACGTCGCACGTTGCTATTTTCTATAGAGAGGCTGGGTTGTAAAATTTGCCTGGCTATCTCTCATTTCTTTAATTGATTAAAAGGTTTAATTAATTAATAGCACAGCATCCAAGAGATTAAAACAATGTAAAAGACAGTTATGTCAAAACATCTCCATGTGAATCATGAGAAATATGATAAATGTCAATGTTCACAGATGATGTGGTAGTGGGAACATAAGAGGAAGACAAAAAAGCATGTTATCCTTTAACCTCTTTAATGACAAATGGATGAAAGACAACTGGACCACTAACTACAACCTCTGTCAGTGTTTCAATGAACCTGTAGTGTCACCAGTGAGTGTTTGTTTCAACCCTACAGGTTCCCACGAACTGTGCTGTGACTGAAGTATATCAGTCGTATGTTAGCAGTAAAAACACCGCGGCTGACATTCATTCAATGCCACACAGTGGGTAACACCAACCAAGTGCATCAATATTAGTTTATGCATCACCGTAAAAACAGTCACTGTGTGTAGTTGTGGTGTGCAGGTAAAAATACACCGTATAAAAGAGCCAGTAATGGCCCCCAGACTGAATCAGAGCTGTGACATTTGTTGTATGTGGTCTGGAGCCAAGGTGGATTGCTATGGGCCACCTTCCCAGAGAGGGCTAGAATGTAAGAGTCATTTGTTACATTTGCATTCTGGTCAGTCAGGGCCACACAGTGTCCTAAAGGCCAGGTCACATTCAAACATTTGGCAAATGTCCTAGCATAAAAAAATGTGGTTGGTGTGGCGCACCAGTGAGAAACCATGCTATGTGGGCGACTGGGTTTCAATTCCCATTCTGGGCAACTATGCTGTGCTACACCAATAAGAGTCCTTGGGCAAGACTCCTAACACGACTCTAGCACACCTCTGCAATATAAGACACCTTGTACGTAGATCTGGACAAGAACATCCATTAAATGGCATAAACGTAAACCTTTTTTTTGTGATATTTGGGGTTTTCTTGGAATTTTAGGCTCCTATTCTGTTGGCAGCACTGCTCTCCCAGCTTTTTAGAGAAATAAGGCTCCCAAAATAAACATTGTATCTATGCACAACAACATTATAAAGTTAAGACCACCTCGTTAATATGCTGATGGTCAGTGCTGTGGGTTATTTTCCAAACATCTACTTATTCAGACTTCTTCAGACCTGGGAATGACGTCACACCCA
>CM067515.1:6571237-6586237 GCA_034509495.1 Acestrorhynchus altus
GTTTAAGTACACAAGAAAATATCTAGAACAATTCAGCAAGAGCTAACTAAAGTACAGATACAGGCTGCTGCACAACCACACAGCTGAGAGATGTACTCTCTCTCTCTTCGGAGTTCTTTCCTCAGGCTGCCTACACAGACGAAAGAAAAGAAGAGACGTCATATCAAGGCAGAGGATAAATGCATGGCAGGGGAAATATAGGAAGCCTAAGAGATAGATGTGATGAGTAAGATTTTTACACATTCAGCACTTCATGTTATAGGACAGCTCTGCCTAAATCTGCTGGTGTATAATTATCAGCGCGCAGCAGCCGACTTTACTAATGCAGCAATATTATATGGTGATGTTGATAATATCTGGTATTAGGTCTGTACTCTTATCACCAAAAAAAGGGGCATGTAGAAGAAACCAGCTGATTGCAATGCACAACTGCATGGCTCACCTTGAAGATACAGATACTATGCCCCGGCCAGTCACATCTCCAGATCTATCCCTGATTGAAAATGTGTGGGATGCTATTGGACGCTCTATCAAAACTCCACCCCGACCGCACCATCTGCAGAACTGCATGGGATGGATACAACGCCACACTGAGTCGTCTGGCATGCTGTGTTCAACGTAACCACCATACTGAGAGACACGACGTCTGTATGGGTAGCGTAATAAATATCAGTGGCTCTGCTCTGATCACAGCACTGGATTGTTGCTCACATGGTTGTTGGTTCGATGCATGGCATGGTTCAACCTGCACTCTGTCCACAGCTCTGGTACATGCAAAGAGAACATCTTTATTGTGGGTTTGAAGGAACATTGTAAAAAGAGATGCACTATATCACCATTATCCGAGAACAAACAGGAGATCTTTACAGGAGGTCTTAAATCTTAAGTGTGAAAGGAAGGTAAAATAAGAGTTATTTCATGTAATATGTAGGTATTTCTATAAGTCTATTCAGACATAATTATTTACCCAGTGTACAGACCAGCTGTAAGGTTCAAATGTTGGAGAAATCTATTTGTTTTTCATTGGACAGCAGCTATATTTGTCCTTACTAATCCAGAACATTATAGTGTAGTATATGTATAAGTGGTTGTGACATGGTATTGGGTCTTATAGTGGTATGTGTGTCAGGCACAGGGGCTTTGTCTGAGAATTTGAATGATGTCAGTGTTGCTCTAGGTTGATATTGGTCTTCCCAGATATAGGCTTTTAAAGGTGTCTCAGTTGTTATAATCTGACCATTGTTAAAGGACTAGACGGTGACTAATACATGACATCAACCAACAAGATGGTTCTAAAACGGTTACTAATGTTTTTATTTCCAGCTTCAATTTTTAATTTCAAAATAAATGTATCAGTCCACAGGGTTTTGTTCCAAAAATGCAGCCAGTTAACACTAGGTGTAACATCTACCATTAAAAAAAAAAAAAAAAAGCTGGTTAGCTGGTTGTCTTGACCAACTTACAAGAAAACAAAATGCACCTCGGTTTGTCTCAGCTGTTTTGAGTTCTTCACGACTTATATTTATATTCAGTCTTACATTTTTGCTGGCCAAAAAATAAAAAAAATCACGTTTTAATTTCCATTCAGGGTCTTTCCAAAGCTTAGTGAGTGACTTATTTATGCAAGTCAACTGCATACAGTCAAGACCAAATTCACTGTGATTTTCTACACAAATAATGTACACAAATAATTATGTGCACAAATGTTTATGTTTTATTGGTTTCAGATCCTTTAAATATACAATTTGAAAGCTACATATAAACGGAGGGGAACACATTAAGGTGGAGATGGAGATAATTAGCATATATCTCACAAATATTTAATATTTTTAAAGCCAAAATAATTTCATCACACAAAGATTTACAATACAAAAGCTAAAAAAATCAAAAAATGATTGTCATTTTCTAAATTAGTGTTAGAATGGGCAGCAACCCGTGTGTGTGTGTGTGTGTGTGTGTGTAGTGCAAGTATGTGCACTGCTTGATCAGGATCATAAGTATTACACTGGTAATGATTGGCTGCAAAGGGTTAAAAAGTCAGTGTCTCCTGTTTTGATCTACTGACAGTTTACACACAGTCTTTGTGATGCACCCAGAATTCTGCTCACTACGTTCAGTGTAACGTACACTTCACTCTGCCCGCTGATGCTGAAGATTGTGGCGAGGATACTGGAAAGCGAACTCTTTTGATTACTCCATGAAAACCATCATTTTGACGAACAGTACGTTCAGCACTACAGAGTGATTTGAATCTTCCTGGAAATGTCTTGCAGTCAGAAATTGGTGCTTTTCCTTTCTTTCACTCAATTCTCCCCCTCAATTTTAGAAGTGCAAATTCCCCAACCCCACTGGAATGCTCCTCCCCTAACACCAGGAGGGTGAGGATGAACACAGGCCTCCTCCCATACATGCAAAGTCATTCACCGCCTCATGTTTTTCTCGTGTGACTTTTTTAGGTAACAGACATTTTTGCTAGGGGTGCCCAAATGTTTGCATACCACTGTATTGTGCATGAATTGTGTGCCAAGTACTTTATGATCCAGGTATCAAATGAAATGCCAGGACATTTAACCTGCAAGCAAGAGGTGTGAATATGAGTGTGTGCCACTCTAGACCAGCCGCACCCCACGTAAATATTGCAGTAATGTACAAAAAGCGTAATGCAATAGTTATCAGCCAGTTATTGGCTTGAGAAACGAACTACCATCTGGCTTGATAGAGGCATAATAATGGTCACCTGAAATGTTGTTTATGTACGATTAAGATATACACTACACTAATAAATATGTGCTACAGTCGTTGGCACCCCAATGGAACTACACTCAGATATCTCTGTATGTGAGCTCTGGACAGCGTCCACGAGTGTTGGCAGCATGTCTTCTTCCGCTGTGGGGTTAATGGCTGGAACATGATCAGCAAGCAGTCTTGGAAGTGATTTCTCTCCCTGTATATGACTGTCTGGTCTATGTGTTGTACCATGTTTCAGTACATCTGCTCGAGGTGGATTGACAATAACTGGCCAGTATTCAAACCTTGTCAATAAAGGTATAGGATGTGCAAGACTGCTTGAATTTCTGGACACTGCTCCCCCTGTGGGGTCAACTGGTGTGGCAGGTAATCATGAATAAGGAGTGAACTGAGTCTCCATTACATTGTTGGGTGACAGTATGGGTGGTGAAACAGGACCACTGACGGGACCTTCATCTTCCCTCCTCCCCTCTGTTGGGACCCCGATGAAGTGTGAGGCTGTCCGGCTCTTCAGCTTGTACACAATTAACCTACCACTCTTGCTTAAGAATCTGCACGTTTGTCAGTATTTTTATTTAGTGTTATTATTATAAGTGCATGGAGGAGCAGAGGTTTGACCCTTTTATTTTAACATATAGACATTCAATACAGGTTTCGTACTCATCAGCACACACACACTCAAGCGTATGCACACAGTTGCACTTGAATCTCGTTTAATTTATCTAATCATATCCGCTCCATGTGGTAATTCCTAATCCTCAGCGTTGGATTGAAGCCATACAAGCTTTCTGGTGGATGATAGCATATCAAATTAGCGTAAGGATGAGTTCCTTTCCCTTCCACTCTCAGTGCTGTGAATGCAGTCAGTGTTCATGTGTGTAAAAAATAGGGTTCTACATGTTCTATAGGTTGAAAGAGGTCATTAAAATAATTTGCTATTATCATAGTTCGCAGGGTTGTTGCTGACTCAAGGTTTTAATTATGAAGGTTCCAATGTTTGAGTCTTAAGTAGTTGAAAATCTAGCAATTAAAATGTATTTGTTGGCTGTTAGAGATGCTTGGAGAGATATTAAACACTTTTGGAATCTCAAAAAGAAAGATCCCTGATGCAAACCCTTTCCGGAGTGTGCAACGGAACTGAAACTGGTTGGTTGCTGCTGGAATGTTGCTTTAGCTTGAGAACTGAAATAAGACCCTGTGTTTCTTAATTCAAAACTCAAGAGTTGCAGATCATGCTGGTGTGATCTAATCACGGCTGGTTATAGACGTCTCAGCATAGAAACAACTACCGGGAGAAGTAGCATCTCTCCGCTTGGCACCGGGTCACCATGTTTACTAACGCAACATGTCCGAGGTCTCAGAATGGACTCGTGGATGTTCCTAATGGTGTCCTGTGATCGCCCATTTTGTGCCGTCTGAATGTTATGCAGTCACACATTCCATGTGGTTGATCGCTTCTGGGTGCAGCTATTTTCTTGACAGTGCATTATCTATGACACTGGTTGTGTGAAGCCACCAGTCGGTGGCTCTACTTCTCCTGTGCCCTTTAGAGAAGCTCCAATTCAACTGAATTGGACATATAATGTTTAGAAATGCAGTGTAGTGACCCTGACACCTAAACATTACAGCGTACGTACTGCCAGACGTGCGAGACCATAGATTTTGTGATTAGCACTTTAAAAAGCCGCACTCATTCATATCAGACACTTCCTTCACACCAGCTCCCTTCTTTAGCTCTCTGTATAAAAGTAGACGAGGTCTCCTCCCTCAGTGGACAGCGGGCATACCTCTCCGTCGACACACTCATGCAAGAGTAATTTACTGCATCCGAATCCAATCAGCTCTGGTAATGCTAAGCTTGTGTGAGACACTTTTAGCTCAGTCCTAAGCGGTCGTGTTGTGGCAGAGTAGGAGACTGCAGCTGGACTGGCCGATATGTGATCGTCTGAGAGAGCTGTGGAGAGAGAACGTGTGAGCTGTGGTGTATTTTTACGTGCACTGAATGAACAGGATGTTGAAGAGAATGTCCTGGAGTTGGGTTTCAATATTTGAAGGGTCAGGAGAGGGATGCCAACCCGCTTTGATATTGTGCTGTGTGTGCTCAGTCGTGTTTATGGCAGATAAATCTCGTAATATTTTTTTTACATCTTTTTTTTACATTTTTTTACAACTTAATTTGAGTTGATTTTGAGATGTGTTGTTGTGAGAGTGACGGTGTGTGTGTGTGTGTCAGTGGTGAATCGGCGTACTGCTGATGTACATAATTGTCAACAGGATTAATATGGACATGACCTATTTTACACACACGCGCGCGCGCACACACACACACACTCACACACACACACACACACACACACACACACACACACTGTATGTGCTTTTGCATAATGAATGTAGGCTGAACATAAACACAGTTGCATTTTGAGTCCCACTACAACTTAACATTACAATGTTACAGTGGCAGCGGAAATGAAAGCAATTGGAAATGTGTGTGGAGTTTAATGGTCACTTAACTGGAGTTGATAAAAGTGACTCGCATTTGATTGAAAAGACACCATGAATAAATGTACAAACCGAGCTTTGAACGTTGAGTTTACTTTTGAAACCTGTATTACTGCATGAATTCTGGTGTTCAGGGTCTTTTTCTTTTATATAATATCAACAAAGAAATAGTTGCATCCAGAGGAATCAGTCATGGAGTTACTCAGAATGGCAGAGAATCTTCATTGAAGAGTCCTTTGCCTTTGTTTTGGTGGAGGCACCGTGGTCAGCCACAAGATCAAAGGTTTGTTGCCATGTGTCACATGTCCAGAAGGTCTGGTGTCATGGGGTGCGATTGTGAACAATACCAAAACACCTTTGGTGACAATATTCAAGCTGCATGAGATGGATCATCACAGAACATTATTAGGAACCTCTACAAGTCTCATCTCCAGATCTATCCCTGATTGAAAATGTGTGGGATCCTATTGGACGCTCTATCAACACTCCAGCCCTGCCGCATCATCTGCAGAACTGAGTGAGAACATTCAAGCTGCATGGGATGGATCATCACAGGACACCGTTAGGAACCTCTACAACTCCATGCAGAGACGTCTGGCATGTTGCGTTAAACCCGACGCTGTACTGAGAGACACCACTTCTGTATGTGTAGATCAATAAATATTGATCATATCAGACTACAGTTATAATCAGTTATTGTTCCTTGTAAGTTTTATCTTTCATTTGATTAACATTGTAATCCTACATTTGCTTCTGGGTGCAACTTTTTTTTGGCTTTTTTTATGGAACATAAATAACGTCATTTTTCATTACTTCTGCGCTGTAGCTTAGTACAGCAATGCTAACACAAACTATAGCACTAACCTTTCATTCTTTAATTTTATTTTCTCAAAGTTTCACATTTTGATATCTCTGATCTTTTTTCTTTGTCTCCTAGCTGTGGGGATCCAGATGAAACTGGAGTTCTTTCAGAGAAAGTTCTGGACTGCCAGCAGACAGGTGATAAAAAATATTATTAATAATAATAACAATAACAATAGCCATAACCATAACAACAACAACAACAACAAAAATAATAATAATAATAATAATAATAATAATAATAATAATAATAATAATTTGTTTTTTTTGCCTCAGTGTGCTGCTCTGGATGGGAAGTGTTCCATCAGCTGTGACAATGATGTGAGTGTACCCGTTTTCCTGCCTATATATTGTGTAACATTAAAATATTTTATTTCCAAATATTTTACAGTATTTCTATTTAGTATATTTTGTGTATGAACTTGTATTTTTTTTACATTTCTGTATCACCTACCCACTGGTAAAGGTCAGCAAAGTGGGAAGAATTGTATTGTATTGCACTGTAGTATTTAAAAACTATTTATTGGTGCTCAAAAGGCATTGCAATATATTGACCGCTTACAAATAACTGTCATAAACTATAAAATGAAACATACAGTTGGCCTTTACTGATGATATCTGTGATGCACTCAACTCTGATATTGTGACAATATTGATTAAATACTTTTGTCTGTCTTTAACTGCAACAAAGTACTTTTCACATCCTTTCCTCTGTCTCTTATTATTTATTTCTGCAGGACATCAACTGCTACCTCATAGACAACAATGGTTTTATTCTGGTGGCTGAAGACTCCTCTTTGGTAAGACCTTGAGAATAATATGAAGTGATATGAAGAGATCGGAGAGATATGAATAGTGGAGAGTCCTGTGAGAATACACAGGTTTAAAAGACGAATTGGAAAACATCGGGGTCATTGATGGCCTGTAGAGTCTCAGCAGTGAGTTGAATGGCTTAGCAGTCAAGCATCACCGTGTTATTGGGTCAATATTTGTGTCAGTCTTGGATAAGCCTCTTTGGGTTGAACTCAGATTTGACTTATTCTTATACTACTGGATGAGAAAATGTAGCTCTGACAGAGATTAGAAAGGGACATATTTGTGGAACACATTGGAATCCAGTTTTTAACCTCATCAAAGGACTTTTTAATAATTTGATTTTAATATTTTAACTCATGTCTTAACTTTTTAAATTACTTTTTCCCCCAATGACTAAAAACAGCAAACGGAAAGCTCTGACACACCAAGACATGGACTCCTCTCACAGGTTTCTGTGGTATCTGGAACCAAGACAACAGCAGTAGATGCACAACACATCCCAGATGCTTGATGAAATTGAGACCTGGGGAATGTGAAGGCCAAGTCATGATCTTGAATTCTTGTTCCTGGGTCTATTCCTGAACATTTGAGCCATGAATGGGTGTATTTGGTTTACAACAAATTCTATTTACATTTATGTCATTTGACAGTAAAAAGTGATTTATTGTCCAATCAGAAAACATCGTTCAGCATCCAGGGATACTTCAAGCTTAGAAGCTGCAAAATCCAAATATCAGAATGGAGACCTCAATACCCAGAGCTCACATTACAATGTATCGTACTAGACATAGTATAATAATAAATCTTTAATGGGTTAAATGCTCTTGATAAAGATGGGTCATCAGTCTGCAGAGCCTGGATGCTTGACATCCATGCATTTTGAGGGATGGTCGATCAAGCCGAGCTATACTTGGTACGGAACCTGAAACGATAAAGCACTGAACGAGCATCTGAGCACCTCTGTAATGTAACTGTGGATAACTAGTCATCCACAATTACACCAAGGCTTCATATGTCAGCCAGTGGAGTTTCCAACTAGTTCTTGAAGGAGATGACAAGATCACGGTGAAGAACAGTGGTTCCAGGGATGTACAGCAGTTCAGTCTTGCTGGTGTTTCAGGTGATGGGCTGCCATCCATGATGAGATGTCAGTAAGGCATGCTGAGATTCAAGTTGAGAAAGGGTGAGTTGAGCGTCATCAGCATACCAGTGGTAAGAAAACCCATGAGAGGATGTTACTTTGCCTAGAGAATGAGTGCAGAGCGAGAAGAGGACCAATCGTTAAGCCTTGTGGAACACCAGCTTGCCTTCTTCTTAGCATATTGCATCCTGGCGCTGTCCTTTCCTTATGTAAGCAATGCACACACACACACACACACACACACACACACACACACACACACACACACACACACACACACACACATCCATATGACATTAAAGAAACCAAGATCCTTTTCCTTCCATTGCTACATGCTCATTGTAGGTGCTTTCTGCAATAAGCAGTGGTCAGCATAGTCCACGGCATTGCAGCCACTGTATGTTTTTAATTTGACCGGCATGAACTTTCTCACTAGCTTGTGCTGGAGTGGCTCTTCTGTGCATTTGGACCAGATTGTCGAGCCTGCAGTCCACACACGTCTTCACGCCACACGAGCCTTGAGTGCCCATGACCCTGTCTCCAGTTCCCTGAAGCATATTTCATAGGTACTGACCACTGCACACTAGGAACACCCCTCAAGACCTGCCATTTTAGAGATGCTGTAACCCAGATGTTTCAGATGTTGAAGGAAGACTCGATCCGCAGTAAGAAAAGCCGATTTGCCTGAACTATGCAACACTAGCAGTGAAGTACTGAAATCACCGGGGATGTTCTAAGACTGTTGATCAGTAGTTTATGTTCACGCTTACACAAAAAGCTTCTATCTCCATTTGTCGTGTCTTCATTTGTCGTTTATCAGTTTGTGAGAATGTTTTACATTACTTTTGAGCATCAAGTATAGCTCGGCTTGATCTACCGTCCCTCAAAATGCATGGATGTCAAGCATCCAGGCTCTGCATTACCTTACTCACATTACAGAAGACTCAGGAGTATTTAACTCCATAAAGACATTTGTGTTCATCAGGATCTAAGTGTGAGGAATCTCTAGATTCTAGCCTCGTCTACTAGCTGAGGATGATCTCTGAGTGAACAGCAAAGCACTTTTGTAAGTCGCTCTGGATAAGGGCGTCTGATAAAAGCTGTAAATGTAAATGTAAATGTACTTGTGAATGAATATACTTCTTTTTACAGATGTGTCTCCTCCTGTAAGTTTGAAATAAATATATAATGCTTTGGCATTACAACAAAAGAAGGACAACAAAACTGAAAAGTCCAATTTCATATTCTAGGAAAATCTAGAAATGTCCTCTGCTGTGATCTAAAAAGCAGCAGTGCAGTAGAGCAGTGGTCCTCAGTTCTACACCTGGAGTCTCACTGCCCTGCTTGGTTCAGAGTTGTCCTGCTGTTACACACCCAGTTTGTCTCAGCAAGGGCTCATGGTTTAGTTCATTAGGTGGATCAGGTGTGCTGGAAACACTAAACTTAATATAATACTCCAGGACCGGAATTATAAAATAGATACTTATAAACATGTTTAAATATGTGTCTGTTGGAGTGTCTATAGAAGTATCACAAAGTCATGAATGAAACACTTTTCAGGAAATATTTGTTTTCTATTCTGAGTGTTATAGCCCACTTCGTTTCGTGTAAGCTATTGTGTTACTAAACACTTACGGCTAATATTCAATCATTGCTATTCTGTTCTATTCTGCTGAGCTTTTTGTTCCCCTTCACATCATAATCCTGCAGAGTAGAGATGTTATGAATGCCTGTGAATAAGTACGTGGGGATATATATATATATGTGTGTGTGTGTGTGTGTGTGTGTGTGTGTGTGTGTGTGTGTGTGTGTGTGTGTGTGTGTCTGTATTGCATAGGGTGTGCAGACTGTGAATCACTGCTCTAGAGCAGGATTCAGTTATGTAATCATTTACCAGAGCAGCCTCTTCGGGTATTCATACTGTTGATCTATTTGTGTCTTTTGCATTTGTATGACAGGCTCGGTAATTCATTTATCACATGTGCAATCACCTGTTCACACACACACACACACACACACACACACACACACACACACACACACACACACACACGCGTGTCACTGAGGATCTTGTCATTCCTCAGGCTCTGTCAGTGAGCTTTCTTCTTTTATTCATCACGTGATTTCTTTTCTTTCTACTGACTACTCATCTTCAAGGCCATAAAACTGTCTTTCTTCTCCTTTACCTTTTTAATATGATCTCTCTCTCTCTCTCTCTCTCTCTCTCTCTCTCTCTCTCTCTCTCTCACAGACAGGTGTATTCTTTGGAGAAGCAGAGGGGGCAGTCATGAGTAGATTACTGGCAATGGGTTCTTTTAGGAGGTACGTAAATGTTGTATCATTGACAAGATTACTGTCTTCGTCACTTAACCATCCTAACCTCTCATTTGTTTTGACGTTCACATGGTTCCAGACTGGGCTGAAATCAAAAGCATATTATACTAAAGCTTTGTGTTGATATGAGGTATCCCTCCGGAATATTCAGCACTAATTCTGATCAGCAGAATTCCTGACATCCTGACAAGTAGGGCTTCAAAGCTTGTGAATCATTCTATGTTGTATCTGAGGCCTGTAACTAACATTAACATACACTCATCCTCATCAATAGTTGCACCCAGGAGGAATCAACCAGCGGGAAATAAAACTTGGTGGGTAGGTTTGACCACGTGAGACATGCGTTTGGGAATGCATGGTGGAAATGACCCACAAATCTGTGTGTGGAGGCACCATGGTCAGCACCAAGATGCATCAGAAGGTCATAGTGTGGGATGCAAGTTTGCCAAATCCTGGGGAAGTGCGTGACAATATTTAAGCTGCATGGTATTTATTTATTTATTTATTAGTATATTTATTAGCTTATTTATTTGTGTATTAGTTTATTTATTTGTTTTAATGGGCATCACTGTCTTTTATTTACAGAATGCACAGATTAATTGCAAGAGATGGCTAAACGTCCTCAGGCTTGCTCTTCATGGCAGCTATTAAGGAATAAGCAAACAAGCAGCACATTTGATTATTCCACTAGTTAACAAGATCAGAAGCTAGTGTTTTTCACGTGCTGAATCATACTGGCTGTGTAAAATCACCTACACCCTTATCTTAATCTGCCCCCCTTTAGTAATTTCCATGCTCTGTGTACCAATGGGCTCATCGCTCTGTAAAATCGGGTGGTGTCGAGAGGAGAAAATGAATAAGCAAGTGTCAGTAAAAAAAAAAAAGTCCCTGTAGCTATTCAAACATAAAACCCTGGTCCCTGAGCCGGAGCCTGGTCTGTACTAGCAAAATGAGTGTTATAATGCCTTCTCAAAGTGTGGCCAAAAGCTTGGGCGGCTTACAGAGTCAGGACTTGATAACAGTGCCTTTTTCAGAAGAAGAAGGTTGTAAACACTAGCCTGCTAAAAGTGTAGTTCTAGTCACAGTGTTTTTCCCCCTCCTCTGAGTAGAAGAACTATGTGTAGAAGGCCCCATAGTTCTGATATTATCTGGGTGGTTATGCATGCACAGGTTGTGTAAGGTCCACAGATTTTCTGATTAAGGTAAGGCTCTGTGAGAGCCATTCCAGAAGAGCATTTCAGGCTATATGTGGACTATTGAGCTGTTGTAAAAGTCATTGTCTTTTCAGGTTCTTAAAGCTTTTAACCAATGGTTTGCCATTTGCATCTTCATGTTGCACAGTGGACAAGATGTTCTTCTCATGAATTACAGTTGCTTTTTTCCCTCCCAAATGTACCTACAGTCAAACATAAGTAGAACATCCCATTATATAAGTTTAGGCTGAAATCGCCTAAATTAGATACTTATTATAACTGGAGGACGTTTTTACCCACTCCGTCATGCAACTGTATGATGTTTGAGGGTTTTCTTGCAGCCCCTTTAAATTCAAATCGTTCCACGAATTCTGATCTTTAGTTCTTTAGTCCTGACATTTCTGTTTTGTTTTGTTTTTCCTCTCACCTCCTCCGGAAATCTGATTTGTGCTGTCTCTTTCTAATGGTATAGGCTGTGCTATGCTAAGAGCTACCCATGTAGGTCCCATGCCGTCATAGGGGTTTCGGAGACTTCTTCATGTCTCATACCAGACTCATACTCATTCACTTCTTTTTCAAGGCCTTCTTTTTGAAGAGCGCTCGTTGGATCAGATGCTTTGCATATAAATTGTGTGATTCATACGATTCAGCAAATGACGTTCAGTTAACCATCCTACAGTAATAATGCTGAAAACGTAAAATATTTCTTGAATGATTCTTCTTTCCATGGCCTGATGGAGCCAGAAAATCGAATTTTAAAATGTTGCGAGATTCAGCAACTTTCTGGTCCCTTTCTTAAAATTAATTAATGAATTCTTCTTTTTTCTTATCTTGATTGAACTTGAGCAGAAGCAGAGGAGCATACTGTGCTGGTAAGGCCTGAACCAGCTGGAACTCCTAACCCCAGTTTTTTAAACATGTTTGTTCTAGAGCTTCATGGTCTTTTCTGTGCCACATAGCTTTGCGAGCGCTTAATCACATGCATTCATAAATAAATCTGTCCTGGTATGGATTGTGGTTTTTAAAAAGGGGTTAAAACCACTTACGTTGAGCGCTTACATTCAGAACATTACATTATGAATGGACCAGACCCTGAATGAATATTCAGATGTCTTAATCCTTTAAATAAATCTGACCATTAACATTATACCTCTCTCTCTCTCTCTCTCTCTCTCTCTCTCTCTCTCACACACACACACACACACACACACACACACACACACAGTACACTTTCACAATGCACATGCATATGTGGTTTATTTGACACACACTCAGACATCTGGAGAATGGGGCCCTCTGCTGTGTGTTGTGGGACGGGTGTAGCCGGGAGCGACGGGCAGTGACGCTATTAGCCACGATTAAGTGTGGAATGTGAGGAGAAGGAAGAAGAGGAATGAGTGAGTGGGGGGGCAATGGATGAAGATTTTCTATGGAGTTCTTAGCACTAGTGGCTAGATTACATCCTCACCCTCAACCCAAACACTGACCAAACACGGTGATGAGCCTCTTGTGTGTGTAATTGAAAATGTAAAGAAAAAAAAAGTCTTGTAAAGTGCATAGAAATGCTCACTCTTATCACTTGAATTCATTGCTATTGCGTCAAGCCACTCATAACGCAGTGCTGCTCATCTGTAATGATTATGCTGCCGACCTTCTGTTATTGATCTTCATTATTTGATTAATAGGAGAGAATGAACGCAGACTCATCCTATACTTACCTCTTCTCAATCTGTAAATCCAGTAGCACACTGTGCAAGTATTGAGAAACCCAATCGTTTGCATTCCAGCACATTCTGCTGGAGTCTGAAGAGGCTGCCACTTTAAACATGCACAGTGCCGTTTTATTTTTCCCCAAGAAGCTTATGTGCCACATAGTGTTATTATTAAAAAGTATGATATGTAAGATAGAGATACAATTGATTATTGTAATTATTAATTAATATTAATCATTTATTATTATAAGTATTGTAATTATATTAATTTGAACCCAACAATGCTTAATACAAAAGTCATAAGATAACAGTATGTAAAATGATGATGAAGCGTCACCTCAGGGAACAATGGCCAGCGTGGTCATGGCAAGAAGATGTGAATTATTGGAGTACAAGTAAAGCCTGATAGTGGATGCCAAAGGTATAGGACATTCTGTTTCCAAAGTTGTATGGATGTTTAACATTCCTTGACCCAGAGTGTCACATATGCACCAGCAATATGTCATAGAAGGCATTACCATCCACAGTGGACAATGCAGTGGGTGGTAATGATTGTGATAAGTAGCATCTGGCTAAAATTGTCTATGCGAACAGACAAGGAGCCCCACACGCATATGCATAATATCATATTTTTTTTTCAGAAACTTTTCTTCATTTCTCGTTGAACTACGTTCTCTAACAGTGAAGCTCAACGCCAGATGGGAAACAAAGTGAGAGTGGTTGCATGGATCTAAAAAAATCATAAGGATGCCTCTAGCTTTGCCTATACGACAGAGTCATATATATGAGAATAATGTGAATTTCTGACTGTTAATGGAAACCTGAGGTCATGGTTGAAGAAATAGAATATGATTGGTCCTCATGTGTATTGAAAGTACTGATTGGCTCACAGATAAAACCAAGTTAGAGTTTGGCTTTAAAGATAGAACTTGAAGAATCTGTTTTGTAAGTAAAAATTGAACATAAAAAGCACTTTCTTCATTGAATTATTGTGTGTGTGTGTGTGTGTGTGTGTGTGTGTGTGTGTGTGTGTGTGTGTGTGTGTGTGTGTGTTTGTGTGTGTGTGTGTGTGGGTGGGTGTCTGGGTGGGAGTCTGGGTGTGCCTAATGCTCAGTGAGGTTGTTAATCTCCTCAAATCAGAGGGATTAGGTGTAATATTATCTGCACTCTGTCTCACTCCTGCCTCTGCCGTACTGCTTCCGCCAGGTCAGAACCTGTCCTCAGGCTGTGTACAGAACGGTGTCAAACTCCCAGACAGCTCACACACACACACACACACACACACACACACACACACACACACACACACACACACACACTCACACACACACAGACTGCACTGTCACCCTCAAAGCCCCTAATTCTCCTTCACACACCTACCCTGTCAGTCAAGACACATATGCAGGCACATCCATAAAGAATCAGTAAAGACACTGAGTCTATATAGAACCATGACAACTTGTTAGATTGGCCTATATAGGTTCTATATAGAACCTTTTAAAATGGTCAGTATAACTTTAAAGGGATGGCGACGGGTTTAACGCAACATGCCAGACGTCTCTCTCATGGAGTTGTAGAGGTTCCTAATGGTGTCCTGTGATGATCCATCCCATGCAGCTTGAATGTTCTCACTCAGTTCTGCAGATGGTGCGGTCGGGTGGAGTGTTGGATATAGCGTCCAATAGCATCCCAG
>CM067515.1:6588737-6602730 GCA_034509495.1 Acestrorhynchus altus
TGTCATGAATGTATGCATTTCAGGGTATGTTTGGGTTTCACCATGTTGAAATTGGAGCCAGAGCAGAGAGGATGTTCTTAAATACCTTTAAATATCATGTTAATCACTGCCATCAATGAGCTCCCCATTGGTTCTTTCTTCTAAATGATATTTCACACAGTCGGTTTTGGTAACGGCAAGTTTACCTAGTTTATCAGCCTCATAATCATTTTTTTCTCACTGACACCGCTCTTACTACAGACTACAAAACAAGCATTTAGAACCCTGGGTGTCTTAGGTCTGCACTAATAAAGAAACGGGGCCCATATGAAACCGAATGTCTCAAACATGACGAGGGGGACTGCACACAAATTGGGTCATTACATCATGATGAAACTGAAATGTATACAAAAGCCCTCAAAATGAAAATTATGGAAGTCTGGAAAATGTATTTCAGTTCGGACTCATTGGTTTGGTTAGAAGGTTTATGTCCATAAACATTGTGGAGAGCGCTGCGTGAAGACTGTAATGAGATTTCTATATTGATATTATTGCTCCAGATTGAGTTTCCCTCTTTCCTTCTTGTCACCCGTGTCTTTCCTCCGTGTCCACAGATTTCTGGTGGAATTTAACCTGTACGGCTGGTGGCACTCTGACTTTACTGTTAAAGGTATGTTATGTTATCACTTTGACCTAAAGTTACACATAAAACTGTAGTTTATGGTGCCCAGAATCAGAAACATGATTTTAATTTGATTCATTTATTTATGTTGTGTTAATCTTATGGTCCCAAATATCGGTTCAGTTTTTGATGCTGTTGGAGAACATGTCTTATCCTACTTGGATCTGTTTCGCGCAATATGCATGCTTTTTGAAAAAACAGATATGGAAATTTTTAAATATTAGCGCCCCCTGCTGATGATCATGCAAGCATTTTTACAGTAGTTTTTGCATGCTTGTCTGAATTTCTGAATTTGAGAATCTGAGATCTCTACAGTGTGCAGGCCATTGGAAAAATACCTTTTCAAAAATATCCTAAAATGGGTTACTTCAAAACTCTCAACAACAGCAGCAAATTGAACGCAGTAATTGTGGTGATTTAATTCACGTGGTAATGATTTAATTCACGTGGTAATGATTTTATTCATGTGGTAATGATTTAATTCATGTGGTAATGATTTAATTCACGTGGTAATGATTTAATTCACGTGGTAATGATTTAATTCACGTGTTCTCATTTGACTTATTATATTGCCATGAACATGTGAATTAATCAGGGTTTGATTTTCCTCAGTTGAACCTCTAATAGTCCATTATTTCATGGCAGCCCAGACAGCAGAGTTAGGAACTTTTCAAACATAAAAATGAAACATTTCTAAATTAAGATCAGAGATACAAATAAATTATGATGAGGTAAATTATTAAGAAGTAAATTATGATTTGAGGAAGGACCTGAGAAGCTTTAGGTCTTATATGTTAGTTCAGTCTTAGACTTAAATGCATTTTTTGCAGAGATCACAAAGCCTTGTATGAGTATTTCTCAAAAAAGATATAATTGATATTATACCCTATTGAGGCCATTTAAACAATTGTATTAATAACCGTAAATTAATTAATTATCATTAATAGGTCATATGTTTTTTTTTGTTCAACACTAGTTTTAATAAAATATCTGAATAAAAGAAATATCTGTACTGCAGATTGGGTTCTGCAGATTAGATGAGAGTAGCATTATAGAGAAATGAGGTGAGCTTGTCCAGAAAACCACATGAATGGACATCAATGTGACGACTCACTGACTGTTTATGGGGGATACTGTCTGTGCAAATATTCATTAAATCATATATATATATATAATTTCTTATATGGTGAGGGTAAGGGATCATATTTGATGGATTAGATTTAAGGATTTAAGGATTAGACTCTGCAGATAATAATGCTGGTTATGTCCTTCTAAGACTGAAATTGAATAATAAATAATCAAAATATACAATAAAATAACCAAATTTCTTTTTGTGAACAATAATGTGTTTTTATAAGAGAAGTAGGCCACACACACACACCCTGTAAAACTATGTACAAGGCCAGGGGTTACAAAGTGAATGGGTACATAGTTTCATATAATACATAAGCATTGAGAAGGGAAAAACATACTGAATCCCACCCAGAAGCATCGGATCATAAGGCCACATAGTCATACCCTGTTATTACAATGATTTACACACATTGAAAAGTCAGTTATGACACATTGTCATATTCACAGGTATCATGTGCCGCAGAACGGAATCAGTCCACAAGTTCAAAACAAGTTAAATCTATTTCAGAATGTCCTTCGAGAATATCAGTCCAGCCTCCGATCGGCTTTGATGGTCCGTGTCGGTGAGAAATCTAGAACAGTGTCTGAACCCAGGTCCTGGAGGCTCCCCTGTTCTACGTGTTTCAGCTTTAACACACCCCATGCAGCTCTGAAGGGGCTGTTAATGAGCTGATTAGTTGAATCAGGTATGGCAGGAGCAAGGAAAAGGGTAGGGGTGCCTCCAGGACCACTGCGCTAGCACATCAGCATCTCGCCGTTGTACACACTGCTCCACACACTCACACGAAAACACGTATACACACCAAAGCCTGGGTGTTTCAGCTCATCGTGGTTTCAGAAATACACTTAGAGGACAGTGATGCCAGACATCGTTCACCTTAACTGACCTGTGCAAACATACATATATATGTGTGTGTGTGTGTGTGTGTGTGTGTGTGTGTGTGTGTGTGTGTGTGTGTGTGTGTGTGTGTGGCTCTGGTGGCTATCGAGCGAGACATTTTATGATCTGTGAAAAGTGTGTTTTAGAAGTAATATCCGCTTCCTAATAACACAGACATGTTTCTGCCAGGGCGATGCACTTTAAGCCGTAACTTATTTCACAGCATGTTCATCAGTTCCTACCCTTCATCCTGTTTCCCTGCCTTTAAAATTCATTCATTCAAAGATCAGTAAATCCAAAGAACCCTGACTTTGGGCTTTCCTAAAACAAGCCTCCATTATAAATTCTGTAAATCCCATGTAGTTTCTGCTCTGACATATTCATGCACACCCCCCCCCACACACACACACACACACACACACACACACACACACCATAGGCTGCAGTGAAACCCATTTTCTTAACCGTGATCCAGAGGTCGTAACTCAACGTATGTAAGAGTCCTGCTTCAATACTGCTGCTTTTGTAACCATCATTAAATGTCTCTGTGTTGTAAACCACGGCTGATTTTTACAAGCTGTGTAAAAATGCGCTTTGATTACAGTTCAATGTGATACAGTTAGAACAAAAGGAGCTGGTTTCTGATTGGAAGGTGCCGTGGGCACTTGACTGGTCCACATGGGTAGGCAGTTTCGAAGACCTTCACATACTGCTGGCTGCTGCTACTGTGCTCGTTTACCTGCTGAGCAGAGTTCAGTATGGAAACGTGATCCTCACCAATAAAAGCAACAGCAGCACAAATCTGCCGTGTTCATGAAGCTGAACAAATCCGTGCCTCAGTTGAGACGATGCCGACTTTTAAAGATCCACATTTTAGCCTGGTTCCTCTGACGAACCTCTTATAGAGAATATTTGAATTAGCCTGAGAATTCACAGATCAACCATAACATTATGACCACCTCCTTGTTCCTACATTTTATCATCTGTATTTACTGCACTTTGTAGATCTGTAATTTCAGACTGTGGTTCATATGTTCCTCTGTATACTTTATTCTCCTCCTTTCCTTCTGATCTTCAATGCTCAGGACCCCACAGGGCCACCACAGAGCAGGTTTGCGTGGATCAGACACAGCAGTGCTGCTGGGGTTTTTAAACACTTTGACACTCCTACCTAGTAGATGTAAAGTCAGAGACAGAAGCTCAGTGCTCACAGGGTGGTGGTGGCTGTATTTTTCTGGTTGGTGGACTGTTCTCAGTCCAGCAGAGACACTGGGGGGGTTTAAACACTCCAGCAGCACTGCTGTCTCTGAGCCACTCATAACAGTGCAGCAAAGTAACACACCACCACGGTGTCAGTGTGTCTGCAGTGCTGAGAATGGACCACCACCTAAATAATGGCTGCTCTGTGGTGGTCCTGTGGGGTCCTGATCATTGAAAATCGGGGCGAAAGGAGGAGAATAAATAGTTGCTGATAGAATGAAGAGAGAGAGTAGAAACAAGAAGCTGGTTATAATGTAATGGCTGATTGTAGTTTGTTAGGTTGAAGGTTTGCTGGGTACACCCTGAAGTCTGAAATGCAATAAATAAATAAAAACATTATTATTATTATTATTATTATTATTATTATTATTATTATTATTATTATTATTATTATTATTATTATTATTATTATTGTTGTTGTTGTGTGAGTGTGCAGTGTGTGAGTGCAACCTCCTAATAGTACAAGCAGGTTGCACACACACACACACACACACACACACACACACACACACACACACACACACACACATCCACAGAACCTGGATGGCTGCAGCTGTCCTTGTAAGCACTAGGTGGCATCAGAACTAAACAAACATGCTTGTTATTGCTTTTGGCAATGAAATGAGTTCAGATGTCATATACTTAGAACTGTTTCAGCATGATGGATTGCCTGAGACACTGATATTCCCACTTCCAGAAGAGAATAGTTTGAGGTCACATAATCTCTCTCTCTCTCTCTCTCTCTCTCTCTCTCTCTCTTATCTCTCTCTCTCTCTCTCTCTCTCTCTCTCTCTCTGTATCTCTCTGCCTATTTAACTATTTATCTCTGTCTGTCTCTTTTTTTCTAGCCCATAGAGATGGTCGGACAATGTTGGTTCCATGCGATACAGAATACCCAGCCTTCATCTCTGAGAGAACCATTAAGGAAACCACAGGGAACATTGACTGTGATGACTGCATCAAGTAGGTGGAAAATTTTAACAAGCATATAGAAAAAGAATATTCAATCTGCTAGATTAGGACTGTGGCCGCTCCAGACCTTTTCCAAATATGTAAACATTGTGTGGGTGTGTGTGTGTGTGTGTGTGTGTGTGTGTGAGAGAGAGAGAGAGAGAGAGAGAGAGAGAGAGCCCCCTTGTCCAAAACCTTCAACTTGTGTGTACTTGTGTGTACTTGTGTGTGAGCACCGCAGTACCTCCATATAGCTCCATTTAGAGGCATTAGCCTTAACTATGTAAAACGGTGTCAGGCACAGTTTGTCTGTGTGTATTATGCCTGTGATTTCTGACCTATTCAGTGGAAATATTATACACTCATATTCCCAAACATCCACTACCTTTTTTTCCTGTCTGCACACACGGGCTCCCACTTTAAAACACAACACCTCCACTGATACCATATAATAAACATAACAAGCTTTTATTAACTCGCCCTGACATTTTGATCACTGGACTCGTCGGGAGCCCGAGATGCCAAAAATCGAACCCTGGCCTTGTTTTTTCAGCGCCGAGACTCAAAGCGAGCAGGCCACTTTTGTCCCAATTCAGCCCATATTTCACTTTTATTGCTTCGACTTCGCAGAGAAAAAGCAAAACACAGAGATGCGGAGGATAGCTTTACAGTATGATTAAAAGACACATGTTTTTATTAAAGAAATGATTTGGAAGGAAACTGCTCTGGTAGTTTAATATACGAGTCTGCCTCAGGGTGGAGTGAGGTGAGGGAACGCTGGAAAAAGAGCAAAGAATGGAGTTTGTTGCTTCAAATTACTGCTTTTTTTATAGAGATGATCTTTATTATGGTGATGTTTATTATTTTACTTTTATATTTCGTAGAAAATATGAAATATCAAAAATCAACAGCAGGTTGTTGGTTAACAAACATCGACATAAACTTCGAAAGCTTCCGATTTATTTTTTAGTTTTTAACTTTTAGCTTCATGCTTAGTGATGCCGGATAAGGGAGCCGTCCTGTGTACCCAGAGTTTGGCCTTTACGATGATTTTCAATTTGTGCTTTTAGCAGTAGTTTGACAATCTGAATGTTGCAAATTATACCCAAAGTATTTGTTGCTGCAGCTACTAATTATTAACCCTTTTATGCATGAGAGTCAGTATTTTCTATGGGCATCTTTATTTATTTATTTATTTATTTATTTAAACATTCATTCATTTATTATGTATTTATATATTTGAAAACACAGGGAAATGGACTGCGTTCTTACAGGGCAGCGGTGGTTTGTGGTTCATATAATATTGATCGTAATATTTGTTCTACAAAATTAAAATGTACATTTTGCTTTGTATATTGGTAAAAAAAAACTCGATTCGTTCCATGCATTGGCCAAATAACTTCCCACACACACGTCCAATAATTGTATCAGCCTGAAAGGGGAATAAAATCTGGTGGGAAAAATCCTGATTCATGTTGTCATAATTCATGCTTAATTAATAATTGGTCATTATTTTATTTATTAAAAGCATAGTATTAACCCTGCTTGCACTTGGTTATATATATATATATATATATATATATATATATATATATATATATATATATATATATATATATCTCAATATGAAATGTTATCTTAGTGTAACAAAAATAATATTTCAAAAGAAATTAAAAAAAGAGTTTATTTGTTAGAATAGAAAAAAATAACCATTAACCAAAAACCCTGAGTACTAATGACTTTATCATTTCACACACAGTCAAGCAGGACATATTACGTCTTTGTAATTAAATATATACAGCAGTTGATCAGTGTTCTAGACATACTAATCCAATACAGATCATGTACAGCAGTTTATCACAATAACAATAAATACAGCCATATTGTTCATCCCTACATTAAATGTGTGGGTGAAGGTCTATGTGGGAAACACGGACCCTCATATGAATCACATACTCATTATATTTCTTTTCTGTCCCGTCTGATCTCGTTTCTCTCATTCTGATCACGTTTTTTTCTTTGTTAGCTGGTCACTCGAAACCTGTTGGTCAGTTTTTACCTTCTAAAGTTTTCTGAGGGGAAACCAGACACAGCTGCTTTGCTATGATAATAAAAGAGACATCTACAGCCATCTCTTAAAGTGGTCAAAATGACCACTTTAGCCTTTCCAGGTAGGAACGTTCAACTTTTTTTGCTTTGAAATACTAATCTTGTAATGTCAGACTAGGCTTCAATATAGTAAAATAGCTTTATTTTATTGTTCCATCTTAAAAACGTTCAAAATGACCATCTGCACCCATGAGTTCTAAGCCCCTTCACGGCCAAAGAGCCAGTACGTTTTCAGAGCACATCTGGAATCAGCTCTGTGCGTTCTCTGCCTACAATAAACCACAGCTCAGCATGACCGCCGGCCCAGCTACATTCACACATTTACAGCCAATGGAAGGGCTGTGTCAAAACGTCCAAAAGCCCCGCCTCTGCAAGCCCGCATCCGCTCGACCTCCCAAAGGCCCGTACAAAATGACGCAGCTCTAAAATCAAGGTAATCTGCTTAAGTGTATCTGCCCCCCAGGCTAAGATTACCTTAATCTTGTTTGCATGAAGAAAATTGATTAGAAACACACACACACACACACACACACACACACACACACACACACACTCGCAGACACATACATCTGTGGATTGAAAGGTGTTTGAGAGTTCATACTGTTGGCTCTATTAGGAACAAATTTCCTCTAAACTGCACTGATGGGAGGGAGGGAGGGATGGAGGGATGGAGGGAGGGAGACAAAGAGGAAGGTTATTTGGTTGGGTCTTAGTTGTATTAGGTGATAATTTTTGGAAAACATTTTTACAGGCTTCGTTTTTAACTCAAATGTGAAACTAAGCTACCTCTTTAGGACCCTCGTCTCTTTTTTTAACACTATTACTAGATAGTTACTCGATAGTCTGTCTTTGTGTTGAAGTGTTGTGTATTTTATTGCCTGTGTATCATCACTATTGTAACGAAAGCTCATTTTAGGAAAAAGAAAAACCTTCAGAACTTTATTGCTTGTTAATGGAGTGGGACTTTTATTGGTCTGTTCTTCATAAAATGTTCACATTGTTGTCATATGATGCAGTTCTATAAGACAACATTTATCATATAAACATTTCTTGTTATTTAAGATTCATTATAGTTGTAAAACTCAAACCTAAACATATAAAATCAACTCTATAATTTTAGAGTGAAAATAATTTAATAGTCTAAGAGTTTTTATACATTTTATACATTTATACACCTCATCTCAGTAAGTTAAAAAAAAAAAACAATCATATTCAGTAACATTCTGAACACAAATGTTTCTCTTCACTCATTTTTTAAAGTTTTTTCACCTTCCTCACTCGTTCTGAAATCATCTACAGGTCTGTTCTTCATTGTGGACGTCAACATCTCTGCTAAGGCTCTGAAAGTTGTGAAATAGCACCGGATGAGTATATTCAGAGTCATTTGATTTCTTATATGTACCTACAACTAAATTCATTTCTTTGAAATGAAAACACTGAATAAACCTTTGAATGGTGATAGTTTACAGTTCTGAGTTTTGTTGATTTTGTGAAAATAAGTTACAAATTTTATACATTTCTGTGCATTTTATTTCATAATTACTGTTTATTTTATCAGTTTGTTTATTTTTTTGTTAAGTGGGGAAACGTGGAAAAATGGAACTGTGTTACACAAAGTGCTGAAAAAATGCATATTTAATTTCACTGTAAATATAATGTTTAATTCTTTTCACGAGAAAACAAAACATGATTTGAACAGGAATATTAAAACATTTACATAGGACTGTGATTTGCTAAGGTTTTTGTATTAAGCTTGGTTCACGCACGTGTTTGTGTGTGTGTGTGTGTGTGTGTGTGTGTATGTGTGTGTGTGTGTGTGTGTGTGTGTGTGTGTGTGTGTCACAGGTCCACCACAGCAGTGCTTTATGGCTGGGCTTGAGGATGTGACATTTAGTGGTGTGTGTATCTGAATGAATGTGTGTGGGTGATTGTTGAGGCTGTGTGAGTGTGCTGCTCTGTGTGTGGGTCCTTCACTTACTGTTACATTGATTTTGTGGAACAATATTTCTCCACACACACAAACTGTGTGTCCGGGCAATAATGCTCTGCCTGCCTTCATGTGTAAGTGTGTGTGTGTGTGTGTGTGTGTGTGTGTGTGTGTGTGTGTACTTGCATCCTTATTTGCAGCTGACAGAGAGGGATGGAGGCTGGGTTTTTTTTTAACAGTGTCAACACAAAGTGAGCTGAGCTACAGCCAGAAGTGAATATAAATACATAAATTAGTGTGTAAATACAGTGTTAGTCGTGGCTTCTTCCTTTGCATGCCTTCCAGTGAGTGGGTGAAGGGTTAAGTGTGTTTGTCTAGTAAAGCACTCCCATTTTATAGTCTTAACCTTTCAGAGAGTGTATATAAGTGTGTGTGTTTGTGTGTGTGTGTGTGTGTGTGAGAGAGAGAGAGAGAGAGAGAGAGAGAGAGAGAGTTTGTATTCATAACATTTTAGGGCAAAATGTCCTGCTTTTGCATTTATCATTAAAGCTACGTGTCACTGTATTAAACTGAATGAGTGTATTATTGTGGTTTGGCTGCAGTATTGTGTAGTAGTATCGTGTCTCTCTCATGGAGTTGTAGAGGTTCCTAATGGTGTCCTGTGATGATCCATCCCATGCAGCTTGAATGTTCTCACTCAATTCTGCAGACAGTGGTCGGGGTGGAGAGTTGGTAGAGCGTCCGATAGCGTCCCACACATTTTCAGTAAAGGATAGTGGTTTAATTAATTACACATGGATTAATTAGTGTGACTCCATGATAATCTGGCACGATTAGGATGCAGAAAATGACTCATGTTCAACAAAATGTTATCCTAAGGTTCATCAGCTCTTTTGTTTTTGGTTTAGCTAGCACGGTATCCATGGTATCCCATGGGCTGATTAACATTTGGGTGTTTTTCCTCACTTAGATCATCTTATAAATTATCCACTCAGACAATGTCTTTCAGACGTGCTCATGAATGCATAAAGCTTTTATTTTATTTCATTTTTTTTTACATTTCTCATTAGACTTGTCTTCTGTAAAGCAATTTGAATTGACATTGTGTATGAAACATGCTTTAAAACGTTAAATAAAATAAAAAAAGATTTACCAAACAACATTTTCAGTAGCTCAAGACGACTAATATAACAACTAGTTCCTCAAACGTTCCTCCAAAAATGTGAAGCACAGACAGACAGGAAGCCTTGGTGGAACCTTCCTGTTGGAAGGTCCAGTGACACACAAGCTTCAGTTTCCTAACAGAAGTTATCTGATCATAAAAGTGTTCCTGTGAACAGGATGCTCTGATTTCTTTATCCTGTCACATTCACGTACTTTTGTAAGTTCATCAGCTGGTTGCAAAGTAAAAATCTGATTATTACCCGACTCATGTAAACCCAGAGTTTTCCCATTATCGGAATACTCAAGTGGATGTGAACACATTGACCGGATCATTGACAAAATCGGATTTCCTGCCGTTATCAGAGAGTTGAGTGTGCTCCTTGATATTACCTCATCACAATGGTACCGTTTAAGAGGTGGGATATATTAGGCAACAGGTAAACAATCATTTCTTGAAGTTAATGTGTGAGAAGCAGGAAAAATGGGTGTTGTGATGGCTCTCTAACAGAGCATCTCTAAAATTCAGGGGGATTTTCAGGTGTTTATGGATTGCAGTTGTCAGTACTTACCAAAAGTAGTCTATGGCAGGACATATGGTGAACCAGTGACCTGGGCAATGATCTGATCATGGAGACCCCGCTTCAAAAACCTATTGGACTTAAAGGTCGACCTGATCATTTCGTTGTACCGAACACACCACAGAAGTCTTGTTGAATCCATCCCTTCATGGATAAGTGCTGTTTTGGTAGCATGATTGGGACCCACACTGGTCGGTATATGGACATTTGTATGACCTCACGTCCTCACAAAGTATTCAGCAAACCAGTGTGTGTGTGTGTGTGCGTCTGTGTGTGTGCTTCATAACCCCACTCTGCAGCCCAGCGAGGCACATGATGGTCACACACCTGTGCACTTGGTTGTCCTTACTCTCCTAAGAGTGCCGTCAGAAGGGGGATGTGGGTGGTTTATCATCAAAGCCTTTTTACAAGCAGTATAAACTTTCTGTTACAGCCGCTGTGCCCCTATCACGATGATATACATCAGCCCTCCACCACCAGCATTTATAAACCCGATTTAAGTGCACTCAGCCTTTTCCAAGGAATGCACAGAGAGACATTTAACTCAAACCTGAAAGCTCTGTTGCAGCCCCAAAATATGGATTTACAGTCTGTAGGCTAAGTATTGATCATGTTTTAGGGCCCCGGTCGGCACGTGTTTAAAAATGAGAGCATAATGGAGCACTTTAGCTTTAAGACGATGCAGTAATGTAAAATAAAGTAGTATTAAGTTTATATTGCAGATTTCAGCTAATGGTGAGGTCATGCCTTGGACAAGAGAAGCCCTGGGTCAGACGCAGTACTAAACGTATTTACGATGTTTGAAATTCAGCTTAAATGCTCTACATGAACCTTTGATAAAGCTGTATTAGGTTTATATCTGAGCTTTAAGGTAAAGCTGAGTGCCTGATGTCCTGGCTTAGACGGAAGCTCTCTTCTGCATACAGTTAGTATACAATGTTTGAAATAGGAGATATGTGCGGTGTGTGTTTAGGATTACGCAGAGTTTTTTTTTAAATAAGGGCCAGAAGTTCCTCTGAGGAGGTTTGACAGAGATGTCCCACAGACTGTGAGATATAGGAATAGTTTGTCATGTCTGCTTTATGTCCCTCCGTTTGACAAAGTGGGGTCGTAGTGCTCTGAAAGGGGGGCAACTCATGATGTTTGAATGCCAGTACATTAAAGTATGTTTGCGTAAATGTCTGATTTTTTTACGGCAGCCCTGGATATTTGTATACTGCTCAGCGGGGTATTTGTGTGGAAACCCACTGGGTAGTTGGGGTCAATTTAACAGATAAAGGAATGAAACTGTAGCGCCAGTGGTCAAAGTCTGGTAGATTGAGCACAAATATTTGAATATACATATAATATTTTGACCAAAATAAGCTTCCCAAACCAAATAAAGACAAATATATCTGAATAAAAATGACTTAAAATAAGCAATGGCTTTTTTGAACCCAAATGTAAGTGTAAGTGTAAGATGTAAGGAACACACACACACATACAGTAAATCAATAACTGATAACACAACATACCAGATGTCTCGGCATTGAATTGTGAGCTCTTACAGTGAGTTGTGTGTTTATACCTATAGTGTACTACATCACCAAGCAGGTGATTAAAATTACAATAGTTATAGTGTGAATTGTACAGACAGTGTACAGTATCAGTGGTTGGAAAACACTTTCAATGAACCTTCGACGGTACAAAATCAGTCTTTGAAGTGAATCTGGAGACACACTCATCCGAATATGGCCAAAAGTGAGATAATGTTACATATTATTCTTCTTCCTGCATAAATACATAAAATATGTCATATTTAAATTTGTGTCCAGCTCTCCCCTGCTTCATGAAATGGATTGTAATTGTTCCTGTGTGTGTGTGTGTGTGTGTGTGTGTGTGTGTGTGTGTGTGTGTGTGTGTGTGCTCNTGTGTGTGTGTGTGTGTGTGTGTGTGTGTGTGTGTGTGTGTGTGTGTCTGCTCCATCTCACCTGTGTCTGCTTTGTGTTTCATCTTTGGCTGAAGTCTGGCTCATTCACCAAGCATTAACATCACTGAAGGCATGGACAGTTTTGTGTGTGTGTGTGTGTGTGTGTGTTTGTCTGTGTATACGAATGTGTGTGTGTGTGTGTGTGTGTGTGTGTGTGTGTGTGTGTGTGTGTGTGTGTGTGTGTGTGTGTGTGTGTGTGTGTTTACAGCTTCCACACAGTAAGCACCAAAACAAACCACTTTTATCCTAAAGATCAACCACTGGCAAATCTCAAACCTCAGCTTGATGCTCCTTTGGGGAGCGCTATTCAATTAAAAGTTTGTGAAAAGGCTCGGCAGAGAGAAATGGAAGCATGAACGAGTCAGCACCCACTCACATGGAATTCCAACCAAAGCCTCTTTTCAGACGCCTGGACGCAACTCATTTATAGCACATTAGCGGACGCTTAATGCATGAGGGGATTAATATCGAAGCTTTTATTGTAGGAAATAAAGTTATAAAAATCCTCTCCAGATTAGGGAGATTTTTTTGTACTCTCCCAAACTCAGCACTATTCCATGCTCTACTGAGATTTCCGGGCTTGGGATAAACAAAGCATCGTAAAAATAAGAGGAAAAAGATTAAAAATTATAAGAATAAAAATAGTGTAACAGTATGCAGGCAGTTTGTTAGAATACAGACGAACACTAATAAAATTATACTCACTGAAACAGGTCATTGTTGAACAATGAAATAAATAAACTAGTGATAATCCTTTATATTTAACTGTTAAGACTTCAAACTCCAGCTTAAGTCAGAGTGTTTAATCTGGAGAGCTACAGTACCTAGGATACAGCCCCACTTTATACTACAGAATTAAGAGTCTGCTAAAGACTAGGGTGTATTTTAGGACAGCTAATAGCAGACTGACGTCAGAACAATGAGGTCAGGGAGGAGTTCGGCTCCACATCCTGCTCTCCTAAAGTAGATGTCTCAGAAACTTCTCAACTCCAGCCAAGAGACAAGAAGGCTGGTCCACACTGTTTCCACTACAGGCTGAGTTATCCTTTACTCCCACAGAATAATTTGGTTGTTTTTCATCACAAACTCTGTACACAGTGTAAAATAACAACCATGGTTAAAATGAATAAAACAAAAATAATCAAAGAAAATTCTAATTAGCTATTAAATCTGTATCAAAAACTTATGATACAAATATGTAAACCAAAAATGTTCAAATAATTTAAAAAATGTGCAAACAGGGAAAATGTGCATATGAAAAATATGCAAAGAAATTTTGAAAATGTGCAGCCACAGAACAAATATTTACAAAATGTGCATTCAAATTATGCAAATAAAAATGTCCTAATAAAAAAATAAA
>CM067515.1:6604410-6924410 GCA_034509495.1 Acestrorhynchus altus
TATATATATATATATATATATATATATATATATATATATATATATATATATATATATTATATATAAAGTCTATTTGATGGTATTTTGGCTTCTATCCCGAGCAACTCCTTTGGAATCAAACTTTTACCTGTAAAGAGACCAGTGTTGTTATCCGCTATGCTTACCAGCCAATATGATAAGAACAACAGTAAACATTTAAGCCTTGTGGCACACCAGCTGCCCATTCTTTTGGACATCTTATTTTGTGACCATACATCCTCCTTCCCCAGACATGTTCTTTTTTTGAGATGTGCAAAATGCATCCTGACTGGACCCTAAATCAAGTAAAACACTGGATGTGACCAAAATGGGTCTCTGTTCCCTCGTTAGTATTGCACTATATAGAGACGGACACAAACGCTCTAGATTTTCAAAGCAGACTATGAGACTCAAGTCTCATTTTTTCCGTTTTTTATTGATACTGCTGTTGGTGAATCTGAATCTCATGCAGACCCCCTCTTCTGGTGTCATGCATTTGAGTGAGCTGTTAGTCCATGTCCAAACAATTTTGCTGCATCATAATATTTACCAGCCAAATGTGTTGATGTAGCCCAGATTACTGTGGATATGTGTCCAGTAGAAGTAGCTGATCTGTAGAAAAAGTGTCAGAGGTGTGAATCGGAGGCAGAGCTGCTCTCAGATACACTGTGGATCCCTGAAACCGAAACCAGGTGAAACGACCAAGTGTAATCTGCTGTTTTCCCAACGTTATACTCAGTGTACCCAGAGACATCTGTACAGAACTGGCGAACAGTGATTAATATTGAATTTTACTGACAGTCCATTTCATCAGTTCAGTAGCGTCCAGCCAGTTCGACTTGGGAGGTGCTGACCATGGTGAACGTTTCTGCAGATTTCTGGATAAACTGATATTTACCTGTAATTTTATGTTGTTTATGCTTGATTTGGCAGATGATGGTGCAGCTCTGTATAAACCATTATTTGCACTCAGTTCATCTGTAACTCAGACATTTGATTCAAGAAATGAAGAAATGAAGAAATTAGAAGGCCGCTTGTAGGAAAGGTTTTACGAGTCCATTTAGTGTGTATTTCCATGCTATAACTTGTGTACAAATGAAATTCATACTTTATTTTCTATGCTCTTTACTTAAATATGAAACGTAAGTGCTTCTGCCACCTCTGTTCTGGTTAAAGCAGAATTAAATTGTGAATTAATTGTGTTTGCATTAATGTGCAGAAGCTTTTTGGCTAGAAATGTGCTCCAAAAGGTTTTGGGTTTGAATCTCAGGACTTACTGGATACTTCTAGTTGTGCACTCGGGCAAGGCCCTCCACCCCACACTGCCCCAGGTGGTGCTGCTTTCCTGGTGGTACTTTTCTGCTCCCAGACCGTTAATGGTTACACTCAGACCCTCAGTCTTTAACCAAAAACTCAAAAATATATCACAAATATTATGCTGTGCTCTTTCCTCCATAACAGAGGCAGATGTGATGATAATAAATACCCACAGAAACGTAAGATCGCATGTATTGATTCACACGCGACAGTATATTTATGTAAACCTCTGTGGGAGTTTGTATGTGTGTTTTCTGTTACAGTGTGTGTAGTGCCACAGAGCACTGCCAAGTCCACCTTTCTGCCCCAAGCACTGGCCTGCAAAAAATCCACCACATACCAGCTAACTTCTAGGAGCAAAACAGTCCAAACCCATATGAACACATTTGGAATTCCTTGTCACGCTTGCCCACACAAACACGAGGGGCTTTAGCGTCGAGTGGGTCCAGAGAACACTCAGCATCAGCAAAATCCACACTTCTCTTTCTTTCTTCTGTGCTGGTTGTTCAAAAAGGACACACCACTTCAAACCTCCTACATGACACTGTGGTCCCTAAAGTCTCCAGGCTATCCCTCATTGGTCCCCACAAATGTGGGCGTGGCTTTGAGAGCATTCTTTCTCAAGCCGAATTATGCCCATTTGCATACTTCTCAATGCTGAGCCCAGATGTGCCACATACGCTGAATTAATGAGCTTTCAACAGAGTGACATGTTTTCACATGTGTTATGACGGTGTGTGTGTGTGTGTGTGTGTGTGTGTGTGTGTGTGTGTGTGTGGGTGGGTGTACGTGTGTATGTGTCAGGCTTAAAAAAAAAAAGTGGATGTTTTAAATGTAAACAAGTCTAAATCAAAAGTGTGATGTTTTTCTTGACTCACTCTCTCAGGCTAATTTCTTACAGGTGTGTAAAGAGAAGAAGTGTGTAGATAGATGTAATAGTATAGCAGCCGGCACATGTTTAAGTCATTCGCACTCACTGAGTAAGTAAGAAAAGCAATGATTGGTGCAGCGACGGCCCAGCAAATCGCTGTGTGTGTCACTGATTTATTCATGAGCCCTTATGTTAACACTCAAAAAAAAAAAAAAAATTAAAAATACCACACACTAAAACTGAGCTTGCATTTGAATTAAATAGGGGTATATTATATCCTGGACTAATTACTCATATGACGCCTTAGTCTTACATGTCTATTAAAAGTCTATTAAATTTGCACATTGTAAATTAATGTTCCAGAGGGAAAATGTAGAAAAATAAATGTATTAAATAAAATATTATGAAAATGTTTAATGAGCTACACATACAGAAATATTGTGTATGTATGTAAAAATGGCATCGGGCAGCTTGTTTGCGAATGCAACATGCCAGATATCTTGGAATGGAGTTTTAGAGGTTTCTAATGGTGTCCATATCATGCATCTTGAACATTCTCACTCAGTTCCTGCAGGTTTTGGAGGAGGAGTGGAGCATCCCACACATTTTCAGTCAAGGATAGGTCTGGCAAATAGTGCATATGTATTTATTGGTTGGATTATCTCCCCCAAGAGTCACAGCAGATAATCCTCTGCCATTTGAAATGACATGGCATGGTGTTAGGGCAGTTGTCATAAAGCTCTGCGTGCATGCAGTCCAGTGTCATGCAGCTGTCTGCCAGTGGTGCTGGCCCTTACAGGTTGACTCATGGAAATCTGACTCACAATCAATGTGTTCTCCCTCTGTGTTCATGTAAGTCCAGATTCCACATGTTGCTACGCAATATATGGTTAAGACACACCCATTATCAGAGCCCTACGATGTGACCTATTTGACGTGCTTTCAAACTCTTCTCTGAAGCATGCTTCACTTGTAAATGGTGTTACCAACACAACAGCATGAGTCACAAAGGAAAGCAATCACAACAGGATGACCTAAAGTCAGTCAGGTACAGCAATAGGGTCCTTCCCTGCTTATGTCATGTGTGGCCAGGCATTAAACTGGAATAATGTGTGTGTGTCTCATGATGTCAAAACTTCCCACCGTGTTTTATTGCGGCTCATTTGTTCCTACTAGTTTTTTTGTTTTGTTTAGTTGTTTTGTTTTTTGATGATGATAGTGATGATGATGGGTGTCACTCTTTGGGTCAAATCAACCTTTCTCACTTTGTTATTGTGGGTTATTGTGTGTAGAACTTTTTAGGGGGGGGAATGAATTTAATCCTATTTGAAATAAGGCTGTAATGTAACAAAATGTGCAAAAAGTCAAAGCGCTGTGAATACTTTCCAGATGCACTGTAACTATCTTTGGAGTTGCATTGCCGCCAGTAGCATTAGCAAAATTACACCTCGATATAACATCTCTTGTATTCTTTTCCTAGGCCGCTATGGCTGAGACATGTCCAGAGTTTGAAAATGCCCAGTTCAGCAGCTTGATTGTAACATTAATAAAACGGAATTGAAAAGAGACCCACAGGAACCACAAAGACTTAATAATCATGCTGTTAGTGCCAGCACCATTGGCAGACATCTGCACAATGCAGGACTACATGCACTCAAACCATATTAAGGTGGTTTGCAATGGCATCATTTCAGACTGTCATGGAGACAATCAGAATAATAGGTCATGTTCAGTGATGAGTCCCACTTTTCTGGCTGTGTGGCACCAGATTTATCCCTGATTGAAAATGTATGGGATGTTATTGGATATGCTCCCAACACTCCACTACTGTAAAATCTGCAGGAACTGAGAATATCATCTATAACTCCATGCTAAGACGACACTTCTTCTGTATGTGTAGCTCAAAATATTGCCCAGATCATTTTTATTTGATTTGATTTCAATTGCCACCCCCACAAAAAAAAAATAGGAGTATCAACTGCCCAACCCTGTTAATACTCTCCTCCATCACATGCAACGCACCTGACACTAAGAGAGTGATGAAAAGCACATGCTTCCTCCATTATATATAAAGCCAGTCACCACAGCTTTTCAATCTGCTGCTGTTGCGTCATTGCTGGGCAGCCAATAAACATGGAGGAAAGCGATGGGTCCCTAGTTCTGATGCAACAGCTAACAGACCCCTTTGCTGACCAGCATCATACTGGGTGAGATGTGGGGAGAGAGCACCATCTACTCACCCAGAGAGACCATGACCAATTTTGGTCTCTTGGACTCCAGCTGCTGATGGCAAGCAGCATGACCTACCATTCCTACCATTATACCTCAGAGTCTAGTCTATATTTTTAATCGTTTATTGTTCCGGGTCATTTTTATCTTCCTTCTGGATAACATTGCAGTCCGACACGTCTCTCCAGGATGTTTTGTCATGCTTTCTTCTAGCTGAATATTTATGAGAAAAGTTTAGCCTCATACCTTTCCAACATCTCAGAACTCTTTCAGCAGTCTTTATTTCAGTATAGAGGGAGACCTCGTACTTTCATCTTTGTCTGCAGAAGGTCTTAAATTGTTCTTTGTAAGAGAAGAGCTTTAGAAGAAAAATATCATAAAACTGTTATTTCTGTGAAATATGAATTGAAGAAAATTAAAAAAGACCTTTCCAAAACAGCAACTTTGTAAAAGTCCAAAAGTTTAAGGTCAAATCCTACAAAATAAATAATAGAACCACAGTGGAACTACTCTGTATTTCCATAACACATCAGCTTAGATCCTAAAGTTGGTTAGGTGCTGTTCTTTTCTTTTCTGAAGTCTGAAGAACAGTTTAACTGAGTCAGGAGGGTGGTGCACCATTCCACTTGCAAAAACATAATCTTCCCCAAAGAGTCATGAGAAGGAAACTCGAACTTTGATTTATGCTACCAGACATCTAGACAAGCCAGAAGAGAATTGAACATGATGAACACACACTTAGACTAGTAATTAGGACAGTGAGAACAGACATTGAAAGACGTGGGAAGCCACATCAGCACCCAGGAAGAAACTTGGGGTAAGGTTTCTTGCTCAGAGGTCACCTTAGTTAGTTTTACATGTTAACAAAAAGCATATTAATTCACACTTTATATTATTAAAGTATTTTGCCAACAAAATAGTAATTAATCTTAGACAGTTTTTTTTTGTTTGTTTGTTGTTGTTGTTGTTGTTGTTCTTGTTGTTGTTTGTAATAGTATGTACACAGGATGTTTTTTCATGCTATCTGCCACAAAATGTAACTGACTTTTGAAATAACAATAAGCATTATGGGTGTTTGAGTGTTTGGTGCCTTTCTTAAGGGCACCTCAGCTGTGGATTCTGGTCCTGGGGATCAAATCCAGTTACTTTCCAGTAACTTAAACACATACAGTTCTCTAACCTTTGTCTAAACTATAGAGGGATGAAATCAAAATGGAAATCAAAATAGAACTATTTGGTCGCAGTCAGTCTAAAATGACATTTAGGGGAAAAAAATGAACTTCATTTCCCAAAAAAGAACACCTTGTTAACTATGAAGAATGAGGGGTGCATCTGTCATGTTTTGGGGTTGTGTAGCAGCCAGTGGCGTTGACAATATTACAATACCAGCAGATCATTAATGCAAAAGTCAAATTATCTGTTAATGTTAAGGCTAAGGATGGAATGGAAATGGTCCAATGCATACCTAAAAAAAAAAAAAAACAAAAAAAAACAACAAAACAAAACAAAACCTTAAGCTGTGCATGCAAGATGTCCCAAGGATATCTCAGAACTAGTGAGACAGAAAGGATGAGAGAGAAAAAAAAATCCTGACAATACAATCAAGTAATAACTAAAAGGATTTGCTGAAGATACTGTGTTTTATATGTGATTATCTACAGAGACCTTGTTTACATCTTCAAAAGATGTATTTTTTTCTGTTTAAAACATAAATAGCATTTTACCTTCATAATAACAACTCTACTCCAGTGTGGTGGCCAGCAGATGTCTCAGATAGAGAACAATATATGATGTAACATTAAGGAATCTGTATCGATTAAGACGTAAATAAAGCTTTTTATTCAACATAGAGAGGAACCATTTCATCAGGCAAAAAACGATTTATACATTCAGATGGTCGAGTCATTTTTCTTAATAGAACCTTAAAAGTTTTTTCTGGATGTTTGTTCTCTGTGTCACTGCATTAGAACCTGTTGCAGAAAACTTGCTGAGTGAGTTGGCTCACAAGCTTCTCAGCCTGTCTCAGTTCCTCCCAGAACACTGCTGCTGCACCTGGCTGAGCCACAGCACCTTCCACCCACGTGTGTGTGTGTGTGTGTGTGTGTGTGTGTGTGTGTGTGTGTGTGTGTGTGTGTGTGGAGAGGGGCTCCATCTTAAGCGCACCCCCACACTGGGACACCCTGAGAGAAACTGGTGAGAGGTGAGAGATGAAGTGAATAAAGCCACAAGTGTGTGTGTGTGTGTGTGTGTGTGTGTGTGTGTGTGTGTGTGTGTGTGTGTGTGTGTGTGTGTGTTTTATCGATAAAAGGAGAAACATGTAAGGCTACTGATTTCTTTTCAAGGCAGTGGGGAAAATATGAAACGGGAACTGCAGAAATATAAATCATGCTCTGAGGGGGTTAACTTGCTTGTTAACCTGCCTTAAACATCGCAGTTACAGGCTTTCAGCAACACTGCAAGCACAGCTAGGCTGTGTGAATCAGTGGACATGTGCAAAGGAGCCACTAGAGATCCATACTGACCTGCACCTTCACCAGTTCTCTGCACAGTGGTTTACACATATGCAGGACTTCTGGAATTTGACACTAGTCAGCCGAGTCAAATCTCAAAAGCACAACTTTTCCAAATGACTATAAATAATCACCATCATTTTTTCACGTTAAAAAGCAAGTTAATCAAGCTGTCTTCAGTTTTTCGATTTAAACGAACTTCAAATTATAAGCTGTCTGGATGGAACACATATTCTTGTGCTTTCATAACTAGAATAATTTTAAGTCAATGTATGAAGTCATTGCACATGAGCAAAATCACTACTCAAAATGGTTCCGGAGGCAGCACTACCTCTGAGGCAGCACAAACACTGGTCCAGGCAATAACCAATTAACATAACCAGTAGGCAGAGGTCAACACTAATGCTGGGATTGCATGATGGAATTGAAGACATGGTCCTCTCAGTGTTGGCAGGCGGTGAAATAAAGATTGGATTGAAGCTGTGAAATGCTGCCTTAGAGTCTAACTGCTCTAGTTTTCCGTGCAGATTCTGAGAAACCAACACCACATAAAAAAGAGTTTCTTAAAACCACTGTCAAACTGAATTCACGCCTTTTACATGGCCTCATATAAAGCTGTGAGGAGCATATACCTGGTTCTAAAGCTCTGTGTACTGGTAACTGTAGTTGGTTATTGTCTGAACCGTTTGTTCTGCCTCAGGGTAGAGCTGCCTCCAGAACTATTTTGAGTATTGATTTTGCATATGAGCAGAAAGTATTCTGACAAAATGCCTCTGGCTTTTTTCTTGTTTATATCCTCAGAATATTTTCTTTTAATGACACAGCTCTAGGTATGTTATGCCTGCAAGGATCATTAACATCTATAAAGCCAAATGTGTTGGATACAAGACAAATGGGCAAGTGGAAGAATTTGAGCTCAGAAATGCAGAAAACAGTTATATTTATTGTATTTGTATGAATTTTACCACATTTTAATTCAAAATGGACTAGTGACTTTAATTGTTTGTGTTTTCCAAGGACTATAAACACTTTAGAAATTGAACATCTAATGCTTGAGAGGCTGAAAATTGTCGTGAGTTATTTGGAATAATTAGATCGACAAGGATATTTATAATAATAAGTGCTTCAAAATACTTGACAGTGGTCCAAATAAAATACATAAAGCAACCTATCAACGATCTATCAATATAATGTATCAATATTATTCTTACTCAGTACTTTTATTCTATAATATGAACACAGCCCCGCCCCCTCTCTCTGATCAGTCAGAGTCGGTATGCAGGTTGAGCATGTACATGTAGACAGAGCAGTAAACATGCACTGGAAGATCATGTGGCATTTAAACTGGGATTTAATTCAGGTGGAAATCAGTGAGTTAGTTGTTTTCCGAGCTGCATTGCGTACAAACAGTTTATCACACTATGATGACCCTCATGGTTAGATAGTGCTGATAGTGGTTATATAGTCTTGTAGTTTGTTATGATCTGTGTATCATGTCTGTGGGTTACTCTGATCCTGAGACAGGAAGCTTAGCGTGCAACAGGTAACTGCCCACAAAGTGCAGATCTTAGGTTCTAAGAGTAAAAGAATACACAGCTTTTCTTGGTGACAAGCTGAAAGAGCCTACGGATAACTTTGACGTGGTGATGAAGTAATAGAGGCATCAGGGCAAAGCACCCCACAAAGGCAGGAATACGAACCGTATGTGTTTTAATGTAAGCGGGTTGTTTCCCACGTGCGCATATCCACCAACTTTTACAACCCTATGTTTCGCATAGCTGCGCAGAGAAAGGAACGGAAAGGCTGCAGCCGCAGTCACTGGCAGAAGCCCATTTCTCAAAATTGATATTTATTTGCCCCAGCACTCCTTTCCAACACACACACGTTTGTTTGAATGTTGGCTCTATCTTTACTCGTGCTTTCTTGAACCTACTCATTTGAACTTAACTGAACAACCACAAGAACTGACATCGTCAGGAAATGATGTCAAGTCACCACAGGTCCTGAAGTGCAGGACTGAAGTACGATCCAGCTAATCATGGTGATCACACACGTCTGCAGGCCGAAGGTATGGTTCGACCTCTGAAACGTGGTGCTGACTTCAGCAGTTGCGCACAAACATCTGCCCAGTGTTTTAAAGAGAGCCTAATTCTTCACGAGGCCGTTAATCGCATAATATCAACGTTATGGAAACACGCGAAGCTTTATTGCTCATATTAACAAACAAATGATGGAGTGATTTTTGGTCGAGACCTAAATTCCTACCTGCAGGCTAAGACTAACATTATTTGTATGACACGCCTTCATGCTGAGGAGGGCCGAGTGCCGACTCCATTCAGACTCCCAATGGCGATGCAGGGAGTGTACTGTACTAATGTTTATGCAATTACATACTTACGTATTCATAAGGGCTCATTATTTGGTCAGTAGTCTATCTATCTGTCCATCTCTTTTTCTATTGAATAACCCTGACGATGCTGGTTAGCTGCCTGGAGCAGGAAAGCATTCAGTAAGGAGCTCCGTGTGAGCTCTGTCAGAACAATCTCACACACATCAGCAAATCCATCAACGTGTGAATCACTTCTAATGTTCTTGCACATAAAATGCAGTAAACCCCGCCAAAATACAAAAAGAAGGACAAGGCTGAAGTTAGTTTATTATCCAGTGTCTTACTGGAATTTGTGGTGCAGCAGTTCTATTCTGGCACCTGAGGCTGCACCATTTAAGGTGGAATGGGAGAGTTTAAACAACTGCAGCCACTATATTCTGCACCATTTAAGGTGGAATGGGAGAGTTTAAACAACTGCAGCCACTATATTCTGACACCTCGGATCGGCACCATTTAAGGTAGAATGGGAAAACCTTCACATATTAAGGAATTCTATAATTTACCTTCTCACAATACTTTACCCTTTACCAGTTATAGTAAATAAATGAACATGTTTACTACACCAAGGTGCAATCCCCTGTATGGCATAAGCTTAACATGCAACCAGGAAGACAACAATCACACCAACGAGCTCTCTGTTCTAACCACACGCTCATCAACTATATACACAAGAACATGAGTTTAAATTTCTGCATCTCTGGGTTCTATAATTCCGCACCACCTAAAATCCCACTCTGTGGTGATACTGAATTTAGTTGGGCAGAGATGTCGACTGCTCAAAGATGGCAAAGAGAACACCACAGTGAGCACACATGCCCGAAGCAGTGGGCAGACTCCTCTGCTGACCATTATCTATGCACTGATGGTTCATTATAGCATGAGAAACGTTTCAGGATCCATTCAGGACCCTCTTTCCCCAAACCTGAGGCTATCAAAAATATAAGGGAGTAGCTAATATAGAAACACTGTTGCTGTCCATTTTTCACTAGAACATGCAATTCATTAGGTTCTCGTGGATTCAGGAAATCATTCCCATGCCCTTGATGCTTACTTGGCAGCTCTGATTTCCAAAAGAAAGCCACTTCAGTGTTTACACCAGACCCTTTTCAAACAGGCAAAACATCATACAGTGTAAATAAGATATAATAACATCTTCTTCAGACATACACAGCTTTAAACAGACATCAACTAAATAGTTCATCCTCATCAAGATATCTTATATAAATATAAAAACAGTATATAAGATATATTCTAACACGCCATACAGGCCTCAATTCTTTTTTATTTCTGAGCAAAAAATAGAGTCCTTGATGAAAAACGATAACATCTGTGCCCATCCAAGAGCAGCAAAATGCAAAAAAGGAATTCATGATGAACAATTGTTTGTTTTGACTCCAGTCACAAGGCATGACCTTTGTTTAAAATGTTCCACTTTCATGATCATTTTGGAGAAAACTCTAATGTTCTTACTGAAACAATGAAGACCTTGTGCTCGCAGCATGTCCTATTGTTGTTTGGAAGTTGCTGAAACGCTGAGTTCCAGGCCTTCTTCTAGGCCTGTTCAGACAGCAGTCATTTGGCTGCTTGTTCTGCCTCACTAAATGGAGTGATTTATTGTTTCTTTAGGTGTTTTTATAGATTATTAGTGTTGGAAGCAGCCCGCCAGCATTTCAGTGTAACTTCAGGGATCTGACCCAATACACCTGAGGTGTAGAAACAGATGTTTGTAGTTAATTTATTTAAAGGACTGCAGTCATGGATTATCTAGGGCTGTTTCTGTTGGGTTGTTTGTTCACGGCTCAGCTCCCAAAATAAGCACAGCTTTTATAAAAATCATAAATAATTACACTGTCTTATTGCTACTTGGTTTTATTCTGTGTGTGAGAGGAGCTGCTGGTGGGTGGGGGTTTGATTACTCACCATCACTTTGTCTTCCACACAGTTCTTTTCTTAAGGGAAATGGAATCCAACTGTAAGCCAGTCCCCTACAACCACACTGCCTCAAAGGCTTTATGCACAATGCTTTGCTCAACATGCTTCACTGACAGCTAGTTAACATTTTGGTCACAAAAATGTAGACAAACAAGTTGAAATCATGTTTTAGAGGAGTCTGGGGAGACAAAAGCTCTGCATAATGGAATCAGAGAAGAGACAGAGAGGACAGTAAACAAGCAAAACAATATGGGCAAATGAATCTGAGCTTGTTAGTACCTACCAAAAGTGCCCAAAGAAGAACAACCAGTGAACCGGTCAAGATTATGGAGATCCAAGGAGGTCATGCCCCGTGGAGCATGAACCAGGCCAAAGAAGAACAAGTTGTTTTGTAGATTAGACATGCACTTGTAGGCTGATGCCAATGTCTGATCATTCCCATGCACATATTTGTTGATACAGAAAACATGAACGTTTATAAAAGGTGGAAACTGAGACTACAGTTCACATGTGGTATCATAACGAACACTTCAGTATGAAAGTGTCAAGACCCTCCACATATGTCCTGTAGTGGCTTAAGTTTTATATAGCGCTTGGTGAAGGTTCTATTTTTTAACTTATTTCATTTAGCCACCCACTGCCTCTTTTCCAACATTCCATTCCATTCCATTATTACTGGGCACTTGGAGGAAAGCAGTTGCTGACCAGCGTCTACTCACCCAGAGAGAACATGGCCATTTTTGCTCTCTTGGACACTGGCTGCCGATGGCAAGCAGCTCAGGACTCGAGTCTGATCATAGTGTTTAGTGCTTTAGAGCCACTCCGAGTCCTGGAACCTTTATTCATGAAAGTGGACAATAAAGTCAGTTAATAATTCAGTTAGAAAACGTTAGTTAGTTGTTTATTCATTATGTTTCATGTTTGCAATCAGACCATTGCAACTTATCCAGAATGCAGCAGCGCGGCTCGTCTTCAATGTTCCTAAATTCAGTCACGTGACTCCTCTGCTGCGTTCCCTTCATTGGCTCCCTGTAGCTGAACATCAGATTCAAAACCTTGATGCTGACCTACAAAGCCAAAAATGGACCAGCCCCTCCATACATGATGGCAATGGTCAAAACTCGAGCTGTACCAAGAGCCCTTCGAGCTTCAAGTACAGCTCGGCTTGACCCACCATCCCTCAGGATGCAAGGAAAACATGCGTCCAGACTCTTTTCTGTTCTGGCACCAAAATGGTGGAACGAACTTCCCCTGGGAGTCCGAACAGCCGAGTCCCTCAATGTCTTCAAACGCAGACTGAAGACTCATCTGTTTCAGGAGGATTTTACTCCATAAAGACTTTTGTTTCAACAGGATCTAAATGTGTGGAATCTCTAGATTACAGCCTTTTCTACTAGCTAAGGATGTTCTAAGTAAAGAGCAAAGCACTTTTGTAAGTTGCTCTGGATAAGGGCGTCTGCTAAATGCCGCAAATGTAAATGTAAATGTTTTATGGATGACTTCTTTTTCAGTGAATAAGAGCCTTGCCTTTAGCAGCATTAGCTGTCGATTGGACCTCTGAGCCTAAAGGAGCCTTTTGAGAATTTAATTTTAATATTTTGAAACATTAATCATATTAATTGAGAGCTGTAAAAAAAAAAAAAGCTGTATAAATCAGAGCTGTGTTCTCCGAAGAGCCGGTATATCTATGTGAATGAATTATGTCTGATTAGGGCCTAAAAGCAGCCCTGCATCCATATGCAACAATGTCATCAACTCACAAACAATGTCAACAGTTCACGCTGGTCAAGCACTCCGCCAGACTCTCACTTTCCACCACTCTCCTGATTTTCCTGCGGTGATGGTCAATAACCCTCACAGCAGCCAACCTGGCTGCCTTTTCTTCCTCCGTCCACAAGCATTTAGGTCGAGCCGAGGGCGTCCAAGCCCCCGCTTGTCTTTAGTAACCTGGCTTTCAGACATTCATCTCTGAGGGGCTGATTTACGGGTTCAGTGAACATTAGAAGCGGACCGCTTTTAAATATACTTAACTTCACAAACTCGATTCACTGTCACTGATTGCTCTCAGATGTGTGTGTGTGTGTGTGTGTGTGTGTGTGTGTGTGGGTGGGTGTGGGTGTGGGTGGGTGGGGGGGGTTGTTGTTTTCTGACATTCAGACATTTAAGTGCAAGCGGAAAAGATTGCAGACGTCTCATGCACTTCTGCACTTGCTCACACTCTTATATAGTAGGTGATGTGTAAGCCCCTTATCCCCCTATCATTCCTGAGGACGTGGGTAATTCTTATGATGCTGTAGCTGTGAGAAATGTGATTAAAAAATTCAGTTTTTATTGTATTACCGCAGTGGAGTACTTTTTGTATATTTAGCTTTATAAGCTTTCAGTTTTATAGAGCATTTTACATTTTTACTTCACATACTACTTCAGGTTTCTTCTTAATTGTTATTGTTTATTTTATTTTTTTCATTCTTTCATTCTTTTTTTTATCTTTTATTTTATTTTACTAATAAAAGCTACATTAATATTGTTTGATTAAAGGAATGTAAACAACACAAGCAATGTAAGATACCCCCTAAAGATGATTATGAGCTACACCAGTGTGTATAATATTGTACAATATACAATATTTACTGTCAGCATAACTTTTAATGTCCTACTTTAAAACTTTTTGATTTTTTAGATTGATTTTTTCAGTAATTAGGCTGTTATTGTTATTGCAACAGTATATTAAGCTCCGTGTTTATTTGTGGTGTATTGTAAACAGGTTTAAAATTAAACATTACATAAACATATTGAGCACTAACTGTAGAGAAGCAAGATTCATTGATTACTCATGAAAAATTGAAAGAGCAGCAAAAACTATTCTCCTTGGTTGATGTTCTTATCCTCATACACTGTTCTGAATAAAGATACATTTTTAATGACGCATCGGCATCAGTCACATCACTGTCAGTCAGATAGTGTGACAGCAGATAACATGGCACCTTAAACCATCACAGACCGTGGGTTCACACTGGTCTTGGAACTGGAGTTGAGACTCTAGGACTTGATTCTAATTGAGTTCAATGCAAAATTTACTTTCGTCTGAAAGAGGACATTGGAGCACTGAATTATAGTCCAGTTCCCAGCACATTCTCCCACAATCAACGTTCCATTAATATGCTTTGAGAACAGCCAGCACTGACCTTCTGTGATTGATGAGTCGATGATCATCTTCTGCACAACTGTCAGGTCAGCAGTTTTCCCCGAGATTGTGGTTGTGAGTGCTGAACTAAACACAGGATTTATACTGTTTTAACAGTAATTTACTCAAAAACAAAATCAAATATTCTAATATTCTAAGAAACTTAATAAGAACAGTTATGAGCTTTAAGAAATTCTAATCAAAAGTCAAACAAAAAAAGCTTGAAACATGTCACTTCATGAATATAATATATATGACAGGTTACTTTCTTTAATTGTTATAAAAAATTAATTCTTTAATGAATTCATGAAAATAAGGCATGCATTAATGAATGAGTGTGATTCTGATTTTTCTGAAGTGAAAATAAGTACAGAAACAAAAATTAATATTAAAAACTCTGCAAAAAAACAATGTTTTTCATGTGATTTAATACGTTTTTTGAAGGAAACACTTTTGCGGATAGAAATGTGTCCTTTATAGAGGGTGTGAACTTCTTTCACTTCAACCAGCAAAATGCATTTTTGCCAAGATGTTCAAATATTTGCATAAGTCTGTATTTCTGACCTCACAGCACGTCGATTGTATTACAGTTATTTAACCTTTAGAACCTCAGGCTCATTTTGTGGTATGTTCTCTCAGTTTGAAATACATTTTCAGTCACACTCACCTGATATTGTTATTTTCAGGAGATCCTGGGCTCTTAAGGGGATTTTAAATTTTAAGGGAATTTAAATATTTATATGAATTTGACCATATTTTGATAAAAATGATTGTTTTGTTTTTCAAGTACTAAAACAATTTACATCTCAGGAATCCTGTTGGAAATTTCCTGTTGGAGTTATTTGCAATGATTACATGGACAATTATATTTATAATAATTTCTTTATTTGGACAGTGGTCCCAAAAACGACATAAATATCCTTTAATATTTTTGTTATTTATGTATCTATTTGGTATTATTTCTATTCAGGACCTTAATTCTGAAATTTGAACACTGTGTGAGCAAAGAAAGAGAGGAAACAGCCCCTTCTTTCTCATTTTCCTCTAAAACCCAGTCAGTGATGTCATCAGCAATCAGACATGTATAATGTCTGTAGGTCTTCTTCTTCTTCTTCTTCTTCTTCTTCTTCTTCTTCTTCTTCTTCTTCTTCTTCTTTCGGCTGCTCCCTTTAGAAGTCGCCACAGTGGATCATCTGCCTCGATCTTGCCCTATCCCCTGCCTCCTCTACTGTTACACCAACCATCTCCATGTCCACCTTCACTACATCCATAAACCTTGTCTTAGGTCTTCCTCTTCTCCTTCTGCCCAGCTCCATCTCCAACATTCTTTGTCCAATATATCCACTATTTCTCCTCAACACATTTGCCCGTCTGGCTTTATCTCCAAACTGCTCCACCTTCACTGTCCCTCTGATCTGCTCATTTCTAATCTTGTCCATCCTTGTCACTCCCACCCTACGTTCAGTCCCTACTCTAACTTACACAGTCCTGCCTTTCCTTCTCTCTCACTGCCTTCTAACCCGCCTTCCTCTTCTCCTCCTCAATGGTCTTTGACCTACAGTAGTCCAATTTCCACCGGCACCCAGCTGGTCAACAGCACCAGAGGTGGTCGTTATTAAGCCGGCCCTCGACCGATCCGGTATGGCAGTCATATTTGTGATCCACATTGTAGTTTTGGCACAAGTTTAACGCCGGATGCCCTTCCTGACACAACCCTCACCATTTTTCCGGGCTTGAGAACGGCACAGGTAGTGCACAAACCACACCCTAATGGCTGGTTTGAATCACGTCTGTAGGTAATATATGAAACCTAGGATAACGGCATGTAACAGCAGGAAAATGTGGATCTTGGGTTGTGAAAAACATAATTTCATTCAGGATCACTTTCAAAAGAACACAATAAACCAAGCTGTATGAAACTTACTTTGAAAATAATTGAATTCAAATAGGAATGAAGCACATTCATTATTAAATTTGGACTAATGGTTTTGGAAGGTTGAAATAATGCTGTGCCACAGCCAGGAGCAACCGATCTAAGGTCAAGTGATAGGTTTTCGGCTGATAATGAACTCGACTGCTGTCACTGCCAGCCTCCAGAAGATCTGCTGATTCTTCTAAACCACAGGCCTTTTACTAGACTCTGGTGAAAGAGTCAGAGAGGTTAAGACCTGCGATACACGTCCACTCTGTAAGGCTGCAGTTCCACACTATCGCCTGTCTGTCTGCAAATTTACACCACTTATAGTGCTGTGGACCAACCCTGATGCTTGTCTGTACTTACCGTGAGAGTGAGTGAGAGTGGAAGAGAGAAGTAAGGGGAGAGAGAGAGGGGGGAGGCAGATTCATGACAGATTTAAGAGCAGAGATAGTGGGATGTTTATGCTGCAGTTTTGAGCTCATGCAGAGAGCTGTGAGGCGGCGTATGGTAAAGTAACCGAGAGCCATATAGTCTCTTACTCTCTAAATCATAACTTATCATCTCAGGGAGTCGAATCAGCTTTTTTTTTTTTTTTTTTTTTTACTTTGCACTTAACATAACTGTGTTATGAGCAGAGGTGATGGGAGGAAATGTGGAGGTCGGATATGTCTCAGCTTTGACAAAGTGTGCATTGATAAGCTGGCCCCTCACGCTTGATGCCGGAGACGGGCGGATGGACAGCTTAGAGATGTGGTAAGGGTGTGTTTGTATATGGCCTGGTATACAGCACAAATCACGTTCCAGCGATTTGTTAACATGTTGCTGTTAGTCATTAGTGTCAGTCTGTGATGAACAGTAACAAGGTTTGTTTTATCACCGGCATCTCTGCCAGTTCCTGCCATCTGTCTCCTTTTGCATCTTCTCTGCTGCCAAGAGAGAGGGAGGAGAAGTGGGATTTGAGAGCAAAGAACGAACACTGCAGGGTTGTAATGCAGTGCTACTATTTTAATCTGCATCTAACTAGAGCTCAAATGGTCTGTGGGTGCATTTGGGTTTAAACCAGAAGTGGGTGTGGCCTAAATCTATATTTTATTTATCATTTAAGAAAGGTAAACATACACTATGTGGACAAACGTATTGCTATGTCTGTTCATTCATTGTTTCCTCTGGAATCGAGGACATTATAACATTTATCCTGCTTTTGTTGGAGTAACTGTCTCTGCTGTCCAGAGAAGGCTTTCCACTTCATTTTGGAGCTGTGAGGATTTGATTACATTCAGCAACAAGAGCATTATTGAGATCAGGATGTTGGATGACCCCACTGTCTGGATGTCTTCGTTTGAGATGTAAAATTTTTGTCTTGTGTACAAAAACACTATAGATCTTAAGAATCCTGTTGGGACTTGATCATGAGAGTTTTTTGAGAAAATTAGCATTTTTGAGCTGAATATGAAAAGAGGTTGATGAGTTATTTTGATGATTTAATGATTAGATTGACAGTGATATTAATAATAATAATAATAATAATAATAATAATAATAATAATAGGTTCTTCTAATTACTTGATATCAGTTCAAATAAAACAAAAAAGCAACCAACCAACAACCTATAGATATAATGTATCTATCAATATTATTCTTACTCTTAAATTTGAACAAAAAAAGCAAACAGCCTCTTTCCTCAGTAACCCATTATCTATGCAATTGAAGTCATTAGCCACATCCCCTCTGATCTCTGATCATTCAGTCTGTATGCAGGTTGAGCATCTACACATGGACAGAGCAGTAAACATGCTCTGGAGGCTCCTTTGGGATTTAAACTGAAATCTAGAAAGGGTAGGTCTTGTAGTTTGTTATGTATCATGTCTGTAGGTTACTCTGATCCTGAGATATGAAGCTTAGAATTCTGGCATGTGACTGCCTGCAAAGTGCTGATCGTGGCTTGTACGAGTTAAAGTAGATGAAAGTAATCATTAGAAGGGGTGTCCACAAACATTTGGACATAATGTTCACAGACAGCATTATGCATATTTGTGAAGACACCTGGTCAAAAAACATAATGTGAAAAGGACCTGGTTCAATTATTTGAGCATCCTGCATGATCAGTCCATCCTTTTAGAAAGTAGTTTATAAAAGCTTTGTGCAGACAGTGAAGTCAATTCTTCTTTGAGGGATTTTCTTCTCTATGCCGTTTTGTGCACCACCAGTACAATCTTTCAGAGGGTCTTTTGCAGCCAAACGAGGGGTTTCATTTGCCTTTCTAGCAACCCAATGAGCAGATCTTTAAGGATTCATTTGATTTTTTTCCAGACTACAACTTAATCTTCACCATTTCTGTCATCTGCCATTTTCTATTCACATTATAACTACCTGAGCAAATCTTTTTTTACATCCATTTCCTGCTTTGTGCTCGTGAATTATTTCGATACTGCCTGCTGACGTTTTTGGTTTGAAAATTTGGAATTTTCAAAAAGCTTTTGTATCACCTGGCCTTTAATTATTTGAACAATCCTTTACCAAAACAAGGTCTGAGATCTTCTGGCATCCAAATTTTTTCATTGTTCTCTATTTGTTTTTCTACCCCAAAGTGTATAAAACAAAAAGTAATTATTTAAACTATTGAAATTATAATAGTATGACTTTTGGAATCAATTAATTAATCTTGATCAGAGAGATTTTTTTAATCATATTATTATTATTATTATTATTATTATTATTATTATTATTATTATTATTATTATTATTATCCGTTTCTGTTAAAATGTATTTCTGTGAATTATTTTGTGTTTCCAGGCTGGTTTTTTTAAGCCCAGTGAGGCAGTGTTTAGATCAGGCTCTTGGAGCAAAACTCTTCTTTCTGCCATTATATTTACTGTGACCATAAGCTACAGATCAGCCAGAATCAGGGAAAGCAGACAGGAAAAGAGGTTTCAGTAAACTTGGATGCAGCCACAGACACACAGGAGCAAGCGAAGTTCATGGTGTATGTGGAGGTGAAGTGGTTTCAAATGTTTTAATGTGTTTGTTACCAATCAAAAACTCAGACGTACACAGTGGCAAAGAACACTGAATGATGCACCTCCTGTTCATATCCATATCTGTTATTGTTTACAAAGTGTATTCAGATTCAGCTACATTCACACCGCTGACCAAACATTCACCCACCATTACAGAATTCTATAATAATCACACACACGCACACACACACACACACACACACACACACACACACACACACACACACAAAAGTAAATAAAAATAATAATAAAAAAAATAGCAACACCCAGAAAGAATGGAATTGAGTGGAATTGTGGGTAGTTTTGACATGTTGTGATGTTTCATGATTTCTAACATGTCTCAAGGCCATGGTTTTCAGACAGCTAGGCAGCTGCTTAGAGGAGCCTATGGTACATGGACAGACTGTATAGCTGTACCTGACTGAATATAAAGTTTGTCCTGTTGCACATGCTTTCCATTCCCACTTGTGCTGTTTTGTTGGTAGAACCACATGGAAGCTAAATATACTTCAGAGAAGAGTTTGAAAGCAGTTCAGGCAGTTGGAAGAGTTTGAGAGTCTCACATTGTAAAGCACTGGGAAGTCATGCGCTCCAGTAACCATGTTAATCCCAGCACCACTGGCAGTTGGCTGCATGGCACAGGACTGCATGCAAATAGACCTGTATGACCACTGCCTTTAACACCGCATCAAGATCAACGCAGACTACAATGGTGTCGTGCCAGACTGTCACAGAGCCACTATGATTGACAGCTGGTCATTTTCAGTGAAGTGTCACTCTTTTGTCTTGGTGAAGATAACCAACCATTAGCTGTGGTTGCACCAATGTGACCTATCCCAGATGGAAAATGTGTGGGATCTTGCACTGGTTTGCTTCATGCTAGTCCCCTTGGGATGCCATAAACATCTACCGGCAGTTCTGCCACTATTGGAAGCAGCGGTGGAACAGAGGGCTGCACTGTGTGATGTGAGAAGACGGGTTTGATGAAGGAATATAATAAACGCCAAATTTCTGTCACATTCAAATCTGAATATTTGAATCCCCAGGTTAAAGATTGGGTTAAAGACGTCATTATATTCTTTATTCATTATGTTCTTTATTATATAATCACATCATTCTCAAGGCTTGAAATATATCGGAAAAATCGAATCTAAAGTCCTTTCTGCTGTTTAATTTATGATGTTTCAGTTTATAATGAACTATAGTACATACACTCACACTTACATGCATTCTGTCTGTTTTAGAACATAATTTTTTCTTTTCTTTTTTTGTTTGTTTTACATTTTCACGTATTCTAAATCCCACAGCTGTGTTTTATTGTCTCAAAATTCAGTGTTAAAGGCCAAAGAGACTTGAAATGTCTTTTCCTCTGCTTGTAAACTGATTAAATTATGCTGTTGTCTGTGAATCGTTTCACTAAAACCATAAATAAGCTCAATGATTTAATAGTTTTATAGACACACACACACACACACACACACACACACACACGCAATGTGCACACACTTCTTCTCCAAGCTGCCAGCTTACATGGCTGTTGGCTTCTCCGATTAGAAACGAAGTAGATCACAGAGGAAATGCTCAGTGCCAGGACTATCACTGCCTTGGCACAGTCTGGGAAAATAAAAGCAGACAGGCTGACTCAGTGTGGGGTCATCCTATAACAGTGAAAACAGAAGGAAGTGGGTTTGTTTTGGATTGGTTCTATTTCGAATAATCTGCCCGTCTGTGTGCAGGTGAGTTCCTCTAACGCAGGTAACGCTTGCCTATGTGGTACTGAGAGCTGAGTGCGACCCAACGCAGCTAACACAGCTCTTTATATGTGAACGACAGTCATGTGAATCATGCTGTTAAGGAGCTTCTAGCTTTCATTTCTGGCTGCTTTGCTGCCCTGTGATTTCATTTGAGATCTTTTAGGACCAAGAGAAGCTGTTGGCACAATGCAGACAGAAACATGATGTACAGTACTCACTTTATTCTAGAAAATACTTCAGTAAAAGTTAAAAGAGGAATTATATTATATGGACATCATTTCTGTAATTCTTCTGTAAATATTATTGAGAACAAATACATACAACATAAACTGTGGTCCATACAGTACAGAGGTTTTGGAATATTTCATACATCTTACTGTTAGCAAACATCTACGAATTTCTGTCTCCAAACGGCAACCTTACAGTAGAGGGGACAAATCTCCATAGTGAAAGTAAAAAAAAAAGGAAAGAAAAAAGATGTTTATATTTAGTAAATAACCTATTATTTAATAATTGGGCTCTTAAAGAAAAGACGTTTGTTTGGGATGTTATTGGGTTTTTTCATTTGCCTTTGAGTTGATCATTACACACTGCTATTTGAAAGGAAATTAAAGGTTACCTGGAACAAGAAATTATTAATAATAATCATTTACACTGATATCATTCATATTTATTGATCTACACATACAGAAGTGGTGTCTCTCAGTACGGCCTCGGGTTTAACGCAACATGCCAGACGTCTCTGCATGGAGTTGTAGAGGTTCCTAATGGTGTCCTGTGATGATCCATCCCATGCAGCTTCAATGTTCTCACTCAGTTCTGCAGATGGTGCGGTCGGGGTGGAGTGTTGATAGAGCGTCCAATAGCATCCCACACATTTTCAATCAGGGACAGGTCTGGAGATGAGACCGACCACGGCGTAGTATCTGTGTCTTCAAGGTGAGATCTTTAGACGGCAGCAGAGTGTGTATTCAGAGAATGTATACATATATATATATATATATATATGGTAGCGTACTGTTTATAGTAACGTGACTCTTCCTACAGCATGCAGGATGTAGACTTCAATCAGCAGGAGAAAGCTAAATGTGGGAAAGGTAAACGGTGAGCATATTAAATAGTGGCCAATGGGCTTTTTTGGGCCAATAATTCATACTTGCACTTGTTAAGCAGCAGATGGGGAAATGTAGAGTGTGCTCGCAGGGATTTGGAACGCTCCCTCTCCTCCATACTCAAAAGCTGCTAAAGCCAACAGCATGATTTATACTGCGCAGGGAAAATACGTGCACTTCTCATAAATCACAAACACTTTATATGAGGCGAAATAAGACTCCATTGCATATGGTAGTTTTTAGGCCATGTTCTAGGCATTTCGAGATAAAGCGAGCAGGGGAGAGGGAGAGAGACAAAGATAGAATTTTCACTTCAGGTCTCAATCACTGGCTGGAATGCAAATTTATGTAGTGTGTGTTTTTTGTATAAAACACACTCCGCCATTTGCGTAATGTGATTTGTTGCACACTCGAGCGTATGGATGAAATATCGCCGGGACATTTTTCTTCCCTTTTTTCCTCTTACTGTAAAAGTGAAATACTGCCAACCATGTGTAGATAATTCTTATATGAGGAGATATACGGTTTGAGACCAGATGAGGACTGCTTTTCCCAGCATGCTATTCTGTGCCCTTTGACCTCTAGTAAATCACACATACGTTGACCAACACCACAGTCTCCATCTCCCTGTACAATGTGGTCATGTAGCACTAATGCATCCCTAAGAACCGAAGGAAAGTTGAAATATCGTGTGAGTGCGGTCAGACTTTGACAACACTGATCACCACAAGTTCAACACAACCTCTACTGGTAGTGCTTTTCGAGTTTTGTCATCTTTACAATGTTTTTTTATTGCCATTCCACCTGTCCAGCTGACCTATATCTCCAGTTCTTCTCTTCAGGGCTGTGAGGGATCAGAGTGGCTCAGCAATCTAATGCCCTTGTATGATCCAAGGATTGCAAGGAATCCTGGGTCATACTGCTTGCCATCAGCAGCTGGAGTCTGAGAGGGCATATTTGGCCATGCTCTCTCTGGGTGGGTCAACAGCACGGTCTCCTCACATCACATTCAGTGCAATGCCAAAATATTGAACCTTTTGAAAATGTCTAGGTGGATGTCTTGGCCCATGTCTTGGCGCTTTTCTTCACCCTCGTTGTGTTGAGAGCATTGCACGTGATGGGGGAAAGTGCTAATGGCGTTGTGTCTTTTTAACTTCCAATTTGGGGTGGCGGTTGGTGGAGGTGGAGGTTGTTGACATATGAGCCATTTGGTTCTGTTGACTCTCAGAAACTTGTGCTGTTGTCCTTAGCAGCCTTCTCCAGTTCCCAAGAACCTGCTGATGATGGAAGAAATTGTTCTTGTGACACTCTGGCTCTATTTATCATTTCTCTAAAAGAAAGAGCTTCATTATTATTATTATTGTTTACCATTTGAGGTCACTAGATGTTCAGGTTTTTCATTAGAATTAAATTGCTTACATGTCAATTGTACCTAGAAAAATTGTAAAATTTTTGGTTTTAAAAATTTTCATTTGCTTCTCAAGGCCTTGCACTTACTTTAGCGTGAATAAATTCTATTAGACACATTAGGCTTAGAATTTGAACAATTTCGCCTTAAATTGTACTCCTTGCATTTCCCATCTTAGGAAACCAGGGCCAGAACACAATATCAGCCATAATACAGCACCTCTGGAGGACAGATGTTCCATGATAATACATTTGTGATGACCCATGTGGTTTATTATATATAAAAAGACCTAAATGGAGATATATATATATATATATATATATATATATATATATATATATATATATATATATACATTTGTTACGATGATGTCATGTAAATTCCAGGCGCATGTGGTAACTCATGCCCCTGTAATAGTACTGTATCTGACATCCACTGACATTGTGTTTTTTCCTGTAGGGTCTGGGAGGCATCAAATAGCTTCTGGACTTTGTTATTTTACTGCTAATAAGAGTTTAATAAGTCACTGACATAATTTCCAGATATGTTCCATAATCTATAGTAGAGTTTTAATTATGCAAAGTGAGTTTGTTCCAGTAAAGATAAGCCCCAGAAAAGGTGCTAGGAGTAGAATTAGGTAAAAATATATAAGAAATATGGTTCTTTGATGAAGTGCTGTTCACCAGCTTCCAACAGACAGATCAATCGAAGGTTCTGAAGCAATGCTGTCTCTCTCTTACGATAAAGCAGGCTTCTACTACAGGCTTCTTCATATACACAGACTACAGACTGGTACCTGATCAGTCCTGCGTCTCCAGACTCCTTCAACCTTTTCTCACTCTCTCCTCACCTGGCTTAGATTTACAGGAATTCCAGGCTTAGATTTAAATTTGTGTTTGAGAAACTGAAAAAGATCACCTAATTTCTCCCAATGCAGATTTAATAACACTTGATTTGAAGACTGCCAATATAGGGACTCCATGGCACATTCATAAACGATCAATAACAAATATTGATTATTTATGAACATTTCACCTCAGAATGTGCCAGATGTTTTAAACTAAGATGACACGTGAGTAACCCAAAGTGCCCTTAACTCTTAGAACTCAAGAGCCGCACTTTGTTGGCACTGACATGCTGTTTTCTAGGTTTCTTTTCTCAAGATCAGAGCAACCTACAGACAAGAGCCACATATCATAACAAATGACAAGATGTGTCCTATCTACCCGTCACTGATGAATTATCAGTGAGTAACCTACAGCTCAGAAAACAGCTAAAATTCACTTGAATTCACTGAATTAAATCCCAGTTTAAATGCCAAAGGAGCTTCCAGTGCATGTTTACCGCTCTGTCTACATGTGCATGCTCAACCTGTATACAGACTCTGACTGATCAGCAAGAGTGGGCAGGGCTGATGACTCAATTATTGGGTTATAGAGGGAAATTAGTCCTGAGAAGAGATAATAAAAAATAAAAATATATAAAAAACAAAAATATACATTTTGTTGTTCAACTGGTTTGAAAAATGTTAAATATCCTTGCCAATATAATCATTACAAATAACTAATCGGAAGGCATTTAGAGCTCAAAAACCCTCCGAATGATTACCTTTCAAACAGATTTCTGAGAAGTGAAGAGCTTTCTAGTCCATATAAGTGCTTAATCATTTTTGATTTTTGAAAGGTCAATATTCTCTTAATAATACACCTTAAATGAAGAGAAATTTGAGTCTAAGATCTTCTGGAAATAACAATACCTGGCATGTGTGACTGTCTCCTATAAATACAAATTTTTTGGGGGGTGAATAAAAGTAGGTCAAACTAAGAAAACATCCTACAACCTTGGATTAGGGTTGTAAAGGTTAACCTGACAGACTGTTATAAAGAAGTTAAAAGACCTAATTGAGATTTCTATATACATTATGAGTTACATTAAGGAGGCAGATAAATAATACAGGAAAATATGTATGAAAATGATCTCATCACTGTTTAATCTTTCTATGTTTTGATGAGTATCTGCTACACTTATATGAGAACGATGCTTCATAACATTGTTATATCTAAATTAAATTACTATTCATCACATCACTTTAGATCCTTATATCAGCACAGACCCATGCTTCATAAAATGTCTTACACCATCTATCTATCAGAGACATAATCAGCTGTTAAAAAATATACTTTTAGATGCTTTATGTGTTTATGTGCTCATTCCGGTGTTGTAGAAAAAAAAAACCCTGAAAGTGTGACAGAAAGAAAGGGAGAGAAATAAGAGAGGAGACAGTGAGAGGGTGAATCTGGCAGCCGAGTGTGAGTTAGTTGACGGTGAGCATTAGTGCGCAGCAGCGAGGGGTGATAAATGTAAGGGAACTCTGTGAGTGCCTGTCATGACTGTCAGGGCGAAGCATTATAAAGCTTCTCTCCTGAGAAAAAGCGTCGGACATTTTTCCCCCTCAGTTTTTCCCTGATTGTTTGAGTCAGTCGCTCGTCAGTGAAAGATTAAACTTGACCAGTGGAAGGCCTGCCCAGCATATTGCTCACTCTTCCTCAAAGAAACACACTAGAGGCTCTGTGTGCGCTACCTTACATCCACTTTCAAAAGCTGGGAGAGGTCAACCTCAAAAACGTCAACTGGAATTTACAAAACACTTTTGGAAACCACAGAAAACTCCCCAGAAAAGCCGTTCTGCTCATCACACAGAGCATCAACACAGAACATACAGCTACAGAAGACACAGCTGCACAAAGAGACTTTCACCTTGTAAATGCAAAATTAAAATACATCACAATGCATAACATATAGAAGAGCATTTCCATTTTTATCATTCTTCATAATCAGGCAGGTGTTCTTTATTTCATGATGAATAGAAATAGATAGACCAATAGAAATGCTCCAAATGGCTTGGAAGAAAGCTTATTTATATATATATATATATATATATTTTTTTTTTTTTTTTTTTTTTTTACTTTGTTTTACTGTGGATCACTTTGGTTTATAGGGTTAGTTTTCTATTATATGTTGATAATTGGCTAAAAGATCGATTGCATTTCGATGTGCCAAAGGAGTTAAAGTGAAGGATTTGCAGGTGTTTGGTAACCCACAGTCATACAGGTCTAGCAGCCGTGTCAAAAATCCCAGTCTACAGGAAATTCTCATCAGAATTACAGCTGAAGGACAAAAGATTGCCTGCCAATCTGCCTCATAGGTTGATGGTTTGCAGTTCCCTGCAGTGCTCTTTCAGAAATTGGTTGTGAAGGACCTGCCTTGACTTCTAGAAATCTGGCCTGGAAGAGAAGAAATTTTCATTCACAGGCTGTTAACATTCCATCAGTTCCTGTCCATCAGTTTCATCTGTCAAAACCAATTCTGATGAGAATTTCCTGCAGACTGGGATTTTTGCCACTGCTGGTAGACCTGTTTAACTCTACACTTGCAGCTGCAAATTCAGTGTCTTCCTTTACACTGTAGGTGCACCCAAATGCAATCACTCCTTTTTCATACTCATTCACATCTGCTTTGCCAGCCATTTTCTTCAAATCCAGGTCAAGGTTTGGAAGGTCAAGAAAAGATCAGTGACAGAGGATTGCTAAAAAAGGCAAAGCAGAATCTACAAAAGACCTTCAGGAAAATTGTGCAGACTCTGGAGTTGTGGTAACCTGTTCCATTGCATGTGTTCAATTCCATCAGCAGCTTATCTCATTTAATAGCATTAAGAGCTGATTTACCAAACCATGTTGTGGTTCAAAACTATTAAATAACACTAGATTCCTATGAGGAGAGCTTGGCAAGGGCTTTAATGGACACATAAAACAAGTGACTTAAAACCACAAGATTTTGTAGGAATGTACTTTGTGCTTATTCTAAAATCTGTGTTGTTAACTTGTTTACTTGTTTACTGTGTTAATATTTACTTTCATAATTTCATTCTAATTTTCACAGATGCCTAAAACCTTTCCACCGTACTGTATATTGTCATACTGAGGGGAAGCCTCAGCAGGTAGAGAACTGTCTTCCAGATACAGGATTAGGGAATGTAGACTGAAGAACAGGAGGAGGGGAGAGAGAGAGAGAGAGAGAGAGAGAGAGAGAGAGAGAGAGAGAGAGAAGAGAGAGAGAGAGAGAGAGAGAGGTTATCTGAGGTTAGATTGTAGAGTGATTTACTTGCTGTAAGTTCCTCATTTGTTATTAACATACTCCGACCGGACACCATCCATACATCTCCTGAGCTCACTCTGGCAGATCAGCATTACCTCCAATTTATGTATCCTCAGAGTCAAACTGGCATCTCAGGTTCACACACACACACACACACACACACACACACACACACACACACACACACACACACACACACACACGTTACCTCCTGGCATCCTCTATATACACACTGGGAGTGTCTTTCCCCACTCACTCACCAAAACAGTGAAGTCGTTCCTACCAGGCTACCTTCTCTAAGGCCGTTTTTATTTATTGCACTATATAGTTTATGTTGTAGATAGAAATGGTTATATAAATAACTCCCCACATATTCAGAAGTAACTCTATGATAAGTGAATAAACACCAACACTTTAAAAAGTTGGTTTTGCTGTGTGCAGGACCAGACTGAATGCTATTTTCAACAAGGCCAAACAGTTCATCAAGGTAAGATATGAAATAATAAATAGCAATTTGTATGTTAATTCTAGTAAATAGTTACGACATATTTTATACAATCAACACCTTACTTTGCATTAAAACAATAATGCAGGTATGCATAAACATATAGGTAGCAGTAGGTAGGTGGAGGAGCCAAAAGAGGCTCTGCATTATTTAATAAATCAGATTCAATTAAAACTGCATCTGAAATTGAACTTGTTTGTATAGAACTTTTCAGCAACACATCAAACATAAAACACCCTAACATTGTTTATTTACTTACTGATTATTCAGTACAATATTATACAGTGTGGGATTCATTTTCTAGAGCATTCATTGAATTTATTGAGTGACCTTATAGAACATAATAACTGTAATAATCAGTAGAGGGAAAAAAAAAAACAAAAAAAAACATGAATGGAAGCATGAGTCAGGTTTCATACCCTGTACTGCTGGGCAAGAGTGTCGTGTGTTTGTGCAGCGTGTTAAGTAATAGGCTGGAAGAAGAGGTCAATATTAGATAGAGTAGGAGCAAGTGTGGGGGGAAGTGGAGAGAGGCTGGAAGTAGCAGGATATGAAAAGAGAGAATGGAACGATCAATGCTGAAAGAGAGAGAGAGAGAGAGAGAGAGAGAGAGAGAGAGAGAGAGAGAGAGAGAGAGAGAGAGATTCATATAAATCCTTTGAGTGTGACCACCCAAACAGTACATTTCAAATAATTTTTGTGTGTGTGTGTGTGTGTGAGAGAGAGAGAGAGAGAGAGAGAGAGAGAGAGAGAGAGAGAGAGAGAGAGAGAGAGAGAAAGAGTGTTGGGAGTTGACTTGTGAGTGTTCCTCTGACACTTATTACCTGTAAGTGTGAGCTCTATTAAAGCGGTTATGAATGAGAGTCTATTTTTGCATTTAGAAATCAGAGCCAAGCAGCTGCCGTTGAAGAATATTAGACGATAGTGGTCAACCTACGAATCGCTCTCTTGTTCTGACGGGCTGCACTGAAGCAGACTGTGTAGTGGATTTGCCAGAAGCCATTCGTCAGGCTGTACGGAGCACTATAGCCTGTGGGGTTGGGGCCTGCCGGCCTAAAGCCAGGGGCTGGAGTTCTGGGCTGGCCGCCAGTCACTCATGATCCTGGGCAGAACGCCAGGCCTCCATCAGCTTTGAAGTGAATGGGTGAGCCAAATGGCATGCAAGGGGTGGCCTATCAGCACAGGCCCACTCTGCAGGTCAGTCCAGCAATCATATACAGACAGCTATATATACACACACACATATACAGAGAACACAGGGGCTTTCTACTGTTGCCCTGTTGCTGAGTACTGAGATGGTAGGCCTGAATCCAAAGCTGTGCAGCAAGTAAACCTCATTAACTCAAATGACATTACAGGTCCTTTAGAATGCCAGGCATTTTACTGTGGGGTAAGCACTAGATATTGTGATATCCCGGGAAAGATTGCAGTTAAGAACACACACTTAGACACATATTGGAAATGCATTGTGTGGGTGGTCATTCACGTCAGATTGGACGTTGAGAATAACTTGTACAGTATTTGTTTTGTGGTGATAACTAAACACGCAGGTGGGGCAGTAATTACTTCCATTTTCTCAGTTCTGTGTAGTCAAGTGATCGCCTGATGGATTTGCACTAGTACTGTCAAAGTACTCATTACTAGCACTTACAAAACACTAATGTGCTAAACAAGGTCACTATTTCATTTCGCTTAAATTCTTGCAACCAGAAATCCGTGCTTTGCAGTTACATGCCATTTTGTATGCTTTATACCTCAGGATCAAAGTAACCGACAGACATGATATATCATAACACACTAGAAGACCTATCCTATCTCATCATCCACAGGTGCATGCTCAACCTGCATACAGACACTGACTGATCAGAGAGAGGGGGCGGGGCTGATGCTCAACCTGCATACAGACTCTGACTGATCAGGAGAGAGGGGCGGGCCGATGCTCAACCTTGCATACAGACTCTGGACTGATCAGAGAGAGGGGGCTGATGCTCAACCTGCATACAGACTCTCCTGACTGACTGTAGAGAGAGGGGGCGGCCGGATGCTCACCTGTATACAGACCTGGACTGATCAGAGAGAGGGGCGGGGCTGATGCTCCAACCCGCACAGACTCTGACTGATCAGAGAGAGGGGCGGGCTGATGCTCAACCTGCATACAGACTCCACTGATCAGAGAGAGGGGCGGGGCTGATGTTCAACCTGCATACAGACTCTGACTGATCAGAGAGAGGGGGCGGGGCTGATGACATCACTGACCCAGATATTGGGCTAAAGAGGAATATGAAAAGGGAGGGGGCTGTTTGCTCGCTTTCTTTTGCTCATGCAACGTTCAAATTTCAGAATAAAAGTCATGAGAAAGGATAATACTGATACATATATAGGTTAGCACCCAGCTGTGGTCACTGCCTGTGAGGAGTTTGGTGTGTTATCCCCATATCCATGCAGGTTTCATCCAGGTACTGGAAAGTGCACATGGTTGGTGAATTGACCATGCCAAATGTCCCCCTAGGTGTAGGGAGTGGGTAGCTGTGTGTGAGTATGTGGTACCCTGTGATGGACTGGAGCCCTTACGCCTGATGACTGACTAACTAACCTACGTAGATAACAAAATAATAAAGTGGTTCAGGTGTTGAGGTTTTTGTTATATATATATATATTTGGACCACTGACAAGTAGCTTGAAGAACGTATTACTATAGGTACCCCCCTCACACACATACACACACACTCAAACACACTCTGGGTGATCAATTTCCAATAGGATTTGAAGAGGATCCCTGTTCACATACCGTAAGCGCTTTCCCAAATCACTCCACACAGCGTTGGTTTTCCTCTCTGTGGCTTGTGCAGGTCTCCAGATCCTTCCTGCCACTGGTATGCCTTCTATCCACGGCTACAATAAGATGCTGGTTTAATATCACGACCAGTATGGCATGCACTACATCCATAAGACCATCCCGCTTCCGTGAGCCCTGTGACGCAACACCTCTCAAACTCTTCCGATTGCACGAATAGCTTTCAAGGCAAACTTCATTTACAAAGGAACTTTCCAACACAACAGCGTGAGTCAGAATGGAACCACATGCAATGGAATGTGAAGTCAGTCATGTCCAAGGCTATCAGGCCCAATTCATAATGTCAATTGCATGGCCAAGCTAGAAACTTGAACGTCAAACCCACCCACCAACTTTCATTCTTGTTGTTTGAGTCCTTCTGCCTGTTTTGTTTGATTTGCCATTTTCATGATATTTAATGAGACCAAAATAATCATATCCACTGTTTTTTTTTTCCCCACAGTTGCACTAACATCACTTTTGCATAGTTTGAGCCTTCAAACCATTTTTAGTAATGCAGATTGTAGCCCAGCTTCTCGCCCACTGCATGTTGCTATGATAGATTGTAGCACTTTTGTTCAAACACAGCCTTAAAACTCTATCCAGGACCTTAATAACAAATAAATGGGAGATTAATAGAATATGTGATACTTATTTTGTTCATAGAAATAGTTCTTCTTCTAGGCTACTTTTACCTCTTCTTCAGCCATTGTTGCATTAAAATAACAAACGTCCTTCCAAACCTTCCCGAAAAATAAACAGATATTCTTATTTACTGTACAAATGGATTGCAATAATAGAAGAAAATGGGTGAAGCTCTGTACATGTGTCATAAATAACACCCATATTAAAAAGTTATACAGTGTATTCTGTGAATGTAAAACATATTAAGACAGGCTTGAAATATTTTGGATTGTAATATGATAATAAGTGGGTGTAAGTGTTTAATTTGGAGCTCTTATAAGACTATAGCACTAATCCTGCAGTAAAACACTGCTCATTCTGCTCCACATAAAAAGTGAAAGTTCCCCACCCCTTTATGTGCTTGATTGAAGCATGTTTTAGTTTATGGTGAGCTGCACATGCAACATAATTTATGATTCTGTTGAAACAGGACGAAAAGAAATGTTCCCAATCATGGAATTAAACTAGGGGTAAGAACTGCCTTCCAAACAGACGCGTTGACTTCAATCAGTTTCTCTATAAGTCAGGGCCAAACCACTTAGCATTCTTTGAGATTTCCCTGCTGTGGAGGCCCACCTTATGTCCACTTTTAAAACGGAATTCTCTGTATTCATTGATTGACAGTCCTCTTAACAGTGCCGTCACAGTGGGTGAAAGTGGCGATGTTTCTAGGGGCCCAGAACTTCGGGAGGCGCAAAATTCCAGTAGTTAGAATGAAAACATAATTGAATGCATACTTTATGTAAAATAATGATATATGAGTAAAATGAGTTTCCTAAAAAAGGGTGAATTTTAAATTTGTTCTAAAAAAATAAAAATAAATGAATTAAAAAAAGGTAAAGAAATGTACAGGATTTTGTTAGCTGTGCATCTAAGGATCTGCCACACAGGGTCAAATATTAATATATTTTAGCTGTCGCTGCTATGCCGTCCACAGTGGATCTCCCGTGTCTACTCAAGCCACCACCCCTGCCCGAGTCGCGGTGAACATGTGTATGTTAACAGTTATCTGGTCCCCTTGGGACAGTAAGGTTCTATCGCATTCTGAGCAGTTTTGAGATATTAATCCTTCAAATCTTATAGTAACATTGACAAATATGAGATAAAGAGTCTAAAATGCATAAAAATATAAAAAAAATCATCAATTTTGAGAAAAATGTAAGACAGAACCTTATAGCTCCGAGGGGACGAATGGATTGGTTGACGGGCGCAGCATCTGCAGTGTTGCGGGCTGAGCCAAAAGGCAAGGCTCATAATCTATGTTCCAACACTCACATATGGCCACGAGCTTTTGGTAGTGACTGAATGAATGAGATCCTACAAGTATCTGAAATGAGCTTTCTCCACAGGGAGAGATAGAGGAGAGATTTCAGTCATCCGGGAAGGGTTTGGAATAGAGATGGTGGTTGGGGCATCTATATGATGCCCTGGACGCGTCCCTATATGTGTTTTGGGCAGCGTCCAACTGGAAGGAGGCTCAGAGGAAGACCTAGGACACACTGAGAGATTATACCTTTGGCTGGTTTGAAAATGCCTTAGAAGGACTGGAGGAGGGGCTGGGAGAGACAGTCTGGGCCTCGTTTTGGCTGCTGCGCCTAAGACCTGATGTATGTTGCAGGTGGATGGATGGATGGATGGATGGATGGATGGAGGGATGGATGAACATTTATTTGTGTAAATTTACATTTATTTTGTGATTGAACTGAAATATTCAGATGTTTAATGAGGAAAATTGCCAATTTTAGTATCATGGGTGATGCAGTGGTACCACAGGTTGTGTGTGTATGTGTGTGTGTGTGTGTGAGAGAGAGAGAGAGAGAGAGAGAGAGAGAGAGAGAGCATTTTCAGTGACTCCATGACAGTCACGATACCATTGCAGTCATGCAACTATTTTATTTTATTTTTTTGACAGTGAGGGCACAAATCTACAGTTCTAAGGCATTTCATAAAAACATTCTCCAAACACAGTTATATTACTTTCTGTATAATATTAACAAGTAAAAACAACAACAATACAAACACAGCATTTACAAGTTATGATGATGAAACGTTCACATGGGATTTGCATTCATGTTGCCAATGGTGTCGATGCCTTCACTGTAATTACTTCTTTTGGCATCTCTTAATAGAGTTCCCAAACAAGCTTGCAACTGCAGATTTGCAACTCTTCAAGTCTTCTATTGTGTGAAGTTGCAGCAAAGAACATAAAGAATCGTGTTTTCCAAGCTGGTACGTTTTGCCCAAAACAGTTTTACAGGTGTAGAATAGTTGTTCCACATGTGTTGAGCTGAAGGTCAAAGTTGGAACTGCTGAGAACTGACCTTTCATTCGGAAATGGCCGCTTGAGTTTCCATCAGCTTGCCTAAAGTCTTCACTGTCACCTGTTTTTTCATCCCCAGTACCACCATACATCTCTCTCTCTCTCTCTCTCTCTCTCTCTCTCTCTCTCTCTCCACTCCTGTAACACGTCTCGCTAAATTATGTATTATATTGTCATAAGCCTGGGAAGATACTCATGTGTGTTTTTTAAGAGGGAAAATCAATTAGTCATGAGGCGAGAATGGCACTTGGATTCTCAGTGAAAGACGACAGGAGAGAAACTCCGCCACCTGCGAAATATCATTCATATTTCATAAAGACTGCTAAGTCATTTAATGCCTGAGGAATATTGTTTTAACACACTGTGATAATACTCAAGTGACCTCGACGAGTTTTGAGGCTGTGCCACATTGAGCCCCGACCACTCAAGTGGGAAGAAAGAAAGAAATAGGTCGCAGTGCATACACCCTGTGATATATTGCTGTTTATGTATTTGCAATCATTTTGAGAGGAGTTGGATTAGTACGGCCCTGATTTAGAAGGCCTGACGAGCTTTTATGACTTTTCATTTGTGCAGACCATATTTTAATGTGATTCAGGTTCACTTACAGTTCAATTACACGGCAGAGGTCATCAAACTCTGATTGGTGTGACAAATAAGGAGCATACTTGGCGGGTTACCAAGTGGAAAAATACAGTGAAATAGTAGCTGAATTAGATATTAGAAATCATAAACATTAGGTTGTGTCAGCTGTGTTAGCTGCATCTAAATTGGTCAAAATTAGTAATTCTAATAATGACGAATGGTTTTGTCCTACTTATGGTAATAAATAGGCAGAAAGAAATAATCCTGACTAGAAAAAATATCCCAACTCTGTACTGAGAGACACCACTTCTATATGTGTGGATCAATAAATATGACCCATATCAGTCCATATTGTCCTTGGTAACCTTTATCGTGCTTCTGAATAGCGTTACATTCTGGGTGCAGCTATTTTATTTATTTATTTGTTTGACAGTGAGTGTAATAAAATATTGTTATTAAAAAAAAACCCAAAATATTATTTTGTTATTATTTGAACCGTAAATTTACATGGTAAATTTGAGATGAAATATCGAGCATTTCGCTGCTGTCCAAAGAAAGCCATATATCTCCATCACTGTCCATTTTTAGTTTCCTCCATGGTTTAAATAATCCTGTAGAAATAATTCTAAGTGAATAAACCAATAACTCTTATTTTTGCATGAACTCATTCAAAGCTAAAAACATTTTTGCCTTCTCCTGTAAAGTCACCAGTTTATTTCATTGACAATGTCTATATATATTTATAACTAAGCAATATTTCAGGTAAAAAAAAATATATATATATATATTTTTTTAATTTGTTATGTAACCAAATAAATACATATTTACTGTTATTTGTACAGGATGTTATGATGCATGTATTAGTTTTCATTGTGTTCAGTATACAGGAAAGTGACCTGACACAGATCCTCTTCTGTGTTTTACAGCATGTTCAGAAAGAACCAGAAAAAGTCCACACACTCCTGACCAAGAGTGTTTCTGGAGGCAATCGTTGTCGAACTCTCTATTCCCTGCAGCGCACACACATCACACTGATACAGTGCACTCAGTCCGCCTCCACGGCTAATGACAGGTTGTTGTTGAGGAACTGAACGCTCCTGTCATTCAGACAAAGCCACAGCTCTCCTCCCTCTGCCCCCACTCTGATCTACAGCCTGTGGGGGAACAAGAGCGGCTCTCTGGGGGGCTGTAGCTATGCCTTTTAATGACGTTTCATTTAATCATCATTCTACTGTCTGTGGCATTTATAATCCTGAGGAGTGGAGCTGTTGAGGAAAGCCCTCACCCAACCCAAAGTGTGCATTCGGCACAGGCGGTGTATAAACTGCAGGAGAGTATATGGTCTCTCTGAACCTTCACTGGAGAACTAATGTAAGTGTTAAAGGATGTTATTATTAAAGTGGGTGTGTAAAGATTTGGTGCAAAGGATAATATTTGGGGAAGATCAAAACACAGCATATATAAATCAGCGAGATATCTGAAGCAGAATAAAATAATATCCCAGCAGACCCTAAAAGTAACAACAGGCCAGTATATCTCTTCAGAAGCCTCCCAGGAGAAGCTAACACTTCTGGGATCATTTTATGAATGAGATAATGTGCAAGTACAGTGACATAAACCTTGTATGTCACATTTGTACAAGTCATGTTTCCACATCAACCCCCATCCCACCATCCCACCCAACATACAAAAAAGCAACACACACTTTCACAGCTTGCCAAATGAGATCATTTGATTTCACACCATTTGAAATGGAGAAGGTGCTTATCTGGTAGTAGCCTACACTCCACACTCAGACGTCAGGCCAGGCATAATTCATTTATGGCCATAATGCAGCAGGCCATATATAACTCCTTCGTAAATCAACCGACAGGCATGAGGCATTCTTCGGCTGCTCTGCTTCATGACCAAAAATGAGTGTGTTTGTGTGTGTGTGTGTGTGTGTGGGTGTGTGTGTGTGTGTGTGTGTGTGTGTGTGTGTGTGTGTGTGTGTGTGTGTGTGTGTGTGTGTGTGTGTGTTTATTTACTGTTTGACCAGCCCATACAAATACATAAATAAACAAACATGTACAAAATACAAACTATACTATACTATATATATTTATATATTTATATGTGTGTGTGTGTGTGTGTGTGTTTATTTACTGTTTTAATCAGCTCCATAAATACATAAATAAACAACAACATGTACAAAATACAAAACTATACTATATTATATATATATATATATATATATATATATATATATATATATATATATATATATATATATATATATATATATACAAATGTGTGTGTGTGTGTGTGTGTATGTGTGTGTGTGTGTGTGTGTGTGTATGTGTGTGTGTGTGAATGACAAATAAAAATGACTTCCTTTCATTTTCTTGCTCCATTAACTGGCATAAATTTGTATGTTAATAGATAAAAAACAACACATATAATAATGTATGAAAAGTGAAATATGTATGCAAACAAATTAATGTGAAAAGAAATTAGTAAATGAATAGATATAGAAGATCTAGAGAGAGAATTACAACTCTTTCTTCTGTCTTAAAGAAGAAGGAAACAGTGTCAAAATATTTAATTCTAAATGATTTTGGTAGATGTATTTTTGATGGGTTTTACCATGTTGTTTATATATTATTTTATAAATTTGAATCAAAAATATATTTAAGTGTCCACAAATGTCTTTATAAAACCTCAGCTGTTAAAAAGGAACACAAATATTCATATATTTAATTAAAATAAATATGAATAAACCAACATTGACTAAAGAAATAGGTAGGACAGAACCTGATAACTGTCTTTATACTTATCATATATATATATATATATATATATATATATATATATATATATATATATATATATCAGCAGTTCCCTGACCAGTGGAAAAATATGAAAATAATAAACTGATTCTTGAATAATAAATATGACAGCTCAGTGTGCACTGAAGCAGTAAACAGTGGAAACAGTCCACATATAGAAAATAATAAACTTCACATCAGTTGTTGTTAAAAGGGAGCAACTGACAGATTGTGTAACACATTTCATTGCTGTGATCATGAAAACACACTTGAATCTGATTACTTTAGTGTGTTATGTACTCAGTACGACAGCACGTCTTCAAGCTTTTACCCCGAGTGGAAAACTGGCACTGCTGGACTACAGTACAGGTAACATCACCCCGCAAATCCTGTAAAACTAACAGCCGTTTAAGGGTAAATATCCATCCGCGTTTCCGTTCCAGTTTGAGAACGAGAGGGTTATTATTTCCAGAGTGGTTTGAGGATTTGATCCAGGCCCTGTGGATTTGTCTTTTTCCTCTTGCTGTTACTCTTGCCTTGTAAAACCTTTCACTCCGTCCAGGCTGAATCGCATAACGGTATTCGAGCAGCTTTCACACCAGAATTATGTCCGCTTATTCACCCCCAGCCCTGTCATTCCCACATTAGGCAACCACTGATTAATGGTGCAGATTCTAATTACTAAGCTTATTTTATTATATCTAATTTGGCTTCACTGCAGATCGAAACCCACGGTACGCAGTGCCAGAAATCCACGGAAAGTGGCACAGTATGTAACAGTTCAGAGCTGCAGTGACTTGGTGAGGCTTGTTTAAACCTTTAGTTACTACCAGCTAGGGTTTTTAGGGCTATGGGCTTTTTCAATGATTGACGCCTACAATTACCTCTTCTGGATCAACTCAGACCCTTAAATTTGTTACATATTACTCTCTAAGCTCTGCGCACTAAAATCTATTAATGCATATCCATAAAAAACCCTCTTTTACAAGGCTAGACGGCTGTTTATGGTCGTATACTGCATGTCATATTTCTAGAGCTTGCATAGTTTTTTAATAGCTCTTTGAAGGTGTATGCAGTTTTTACATGTGCAAATGATAATGATCTTGCCTACAGTTTGTCCTAGATCCTAAAACCAGCTTTGGCCTTAAGCTTATTTGTTTTGTTTTTTTCCATTTTTAAATTGTTGAGATCCTTCTACAAAGAGGTAAAAATTGTAAATAAAAATAAAATAAATATATATATAGTGTATAAGAGACAGTATATATATATATATATATATATATATATATATATATATATATATATATATATATATTAGTTACACGCAGCAAGAAAACCCCTTCCAGCTTACTGTTATTGTTCCTTCCATTCATACCCAGTAATGTCAAACACAGCATAATGAAATGACATATAGAGAAGTGGGTGGATGTGTTCTGGGGAATGAGAATACAGCATTTGGCTTCAGAATGCAGCTCCCAGCTCGGAGTACAGAGTAGATGAAGTTATTGTTAACCATTGCGTCTGGACTGAATCAACATGACACTCCTGACCACAAAGCTTCCATGCAACTTTATACTCTGACTATATATATATATATATAGAGAGAGAGAGAGGGAGAGGGGGGGGCTGTGGGAACTGATATGGGCAATATTTATTGAGCTACACATACAGTAATAGTGTCTTGTGTCTCAGTATGGCGTTGGGTAACCATTCCTGTGACTGGAAGGTTGCCGGTTCAATTCCCTGAACTAGCAGGGCATGACTGAAGTGCCCTTGAGCAAGACACTTACGTAACTGCTACTCGACCACCTTGGACAGGGTTGCCCACCGCCCGCTGGCCCCTAGTGTGTGAATTCAATGGTGTGCTTGTGTGTTTCACTATGTGTTAGGGTTAAATAAGGAGGATAAATTGCCCTGTGTGCAAGCACATTGGATCTATATGCACGTTTACATTTACTGAGCAGTTTAGTTCATCTGTCTATCTATTCATCCATCGTTGCAAAGTCTCATGTTCCAAATTTCTTACCCTACACTCTTCTGTAAGTGGTGTTTTCCTTTCGTTAAAACGCCAACAAAACATTGCCAGTTGGCCCTCATCACTCTCTTCTCCTAATCACCCAGCATTGTGGACCAAACCCTTTACAAGCTCTACAAGCAGCCTGTGAAACCTCCAGTGTTCATTACCTTGAAATGATTGCCTCACCATTTTTGGAGGAACTCCAGGTCTAGAGCCAGTTGAACTTCAGATGTATCTGCTTGTGGCTTCTCTCCTCTGCAGTGGTCATCTGATTCACAGTGCATTCACCAGCACTTATACATTTATGGTATTTAGCTGATGCTGTTTGAAACACGTATCACAGGTAAGCAGAAGTATTGTTAGGACTCATATTGGTGTAGCATGCTGCGTTTGTCAGGCTGGGAAATTGGATTGAATGAGGAACTTGTGTTATGCCACTGCTTCCACGTGCACAATGTGTTTTTTGACAGGGAATCCACACTTAGTGCACTCATTAGTGCACACATACTGAATCCACTAGAGGGCATCTAAGTCATTCATTAGCATCCACCAACATCTACTGCAGAAGTTCTCAATCCTGGTCCTGGAGTAATGCCCCGTTTCCCCTAATTCCAGCACACTTGATCCAACTAATGAACTAACCAGCCCTTGCTCGGAAGGACTGGGTGAGATACAGAAGGAAAGCCCAAGTCTTCCAGGACCACTGATTAATGCGTCCATTGGTATCCACAAGCAAACACCAGTGTATCATGCTGATACTTACATATATGCGTACAATGCATGGTAGTGTATTCCTGGTTTTCAAAGCTGTTTCTTCTTACAGTCTCCCAAACTCAGCCAGCCAAAGGCAGCCTTTCTAGATGTCCAGGGAGCCCTTAATTCCATGGGATACTTTTCAGGGCATGCCTGGCCAGTATGCCCAGAGGCGAGAGGGTAAAGTGATAACTTTGTGAGACTGCTACACTAATGTTTTTCGCCACATATTTGCAGCTGTTCCCGCTCTTGGACGGGACCACCCGAGGTCTTGGGTCCCAAGTGCTTTTCAGGGCCTCGCGCTTAAGCCCATTGCCCCAGGGCCCAACTGCATGCGCTAATGCTGGGGATCAGCACTGTGCTTATTATCTCACGCTGGCTCGCCCTATCGAAAAACCCTGTCTTGTACCCGGACCTGGGGCACATACGTCTGTGTATATGTATGTGTGTGTGTGTTTGTCCAACAGAGCATGCGTAACCCTGGCCCCAATTATTGGCCCCTGCATTAGGCAGCTGCTTTGCTTTAGAAAAACACAACTTCTTGTGTAATTATGTTGAAGAAGCCGGGGGAGGAATGTTGATCAGATGCTGAGCGGAGCTCAGAGCAGAACAAATGAGAAGCACATGAAAAGCCTGCGAGCGTCAGGCCTCTCCAAGCCACTCTGGAGCTTTTGGGGAATGGGGGGACATAGGGAGGGACGCAGTCACAAAAATGCAGCACAGGCCTGCCACACATGGCACTGCAAAAAATGATGTCCTGCCAAGTCCATCAGGCTCTCATTCTTACCCATATGAGGCTATGTCTCATGCTAAGCTATTGCAGCTTAAGATACAATCCAAATGACTGCATCATAAAAATACTGCCAAATCAATCCGTCAACTGAAGTTTCTAATCATCATAATGTTTGAGAAGGAAAGCATCTTGAAAATGGGCAATACAACCACTTACAGAAAGTGCTTGATACCAGCTTATGCTGTTTAGAGTTTTGAATGCATTTCTTTCTTGATTAGGGCCTGGGCACTATCAAAAATTCTGCATTTTTTTTTATTTCTGTTAAATACCTTTGTTTCAAACTCTAATTCTCTGTCGAACTCCAGCTTTGTGTGTGTGTGTGTGAGAGAGAGAGAGGTCACTTGGTTCTTCACACTCAGAAAAAATACAGTGGAGCCAAATTAGTTTTTTCTATGGCACCCCTCAAAGACCCCTTTTTTTCCTTAGAGTTTATATTGAATCAGTTTGATGTTTACAATATACCCTTACTCTTGTGGGGCAGCTGTGGCCTGGTGGTTGAAACCAGACTTGTGAATGGAACGTTGCTGGTTAGAATCCCTGAACTGGCAGGGCGTTACTAAAGTGCTTTTCCCAGCTGCTCCCTGGGTGCTGTGGATAGGGCTGCCCACCACTCTGGGCATGTGTGCTCACTGCACGCCCCCGAGTGTCTGAATTCACTATTGTGAATGGGTTCAATGCAGAGGACAAATTCCCCTGTGTACAGCACAGTGGGCCTATGAGAACCTTTGTTTAATTGACCTAAAAAGAGCCCTTTTTTGCCGAGTTTAACTGTAAATAATGCATAAAAAGTCAAATTACCTTCCAGTGATGATTTCAAAAGACACGTCATTTCAAATTCATTAAAACTGTCTAGAACTCGGTTAAAAAATCTGGTAGCAGCCTTACAATAATCTCATGGTCTTGCATATGAGACGCATTGTCTGAATTTAACTTCAATTGCAATGGTGTCAATTCTTGAACAGCGACGTTCATGTCTTAATGAGTCTGGAGTCGTGATGACTGATTTACCGTTTATGACTGGGCCACTTGGACGTAGTCGTAAACTGTAATAATGGCTTAGAAATGGGTATAAATATGTGCCTTTGGCTTGAAGAAAATAGAAAAGAAATCCGAATAAAGCTCTCGATGCCCAGATGCCCAGACGTTTAGCTTCCTGAATTTGCAGTAAGAAAGAAGTTATAGATCCCAAGACTGACAAGCGTTTCTTTTCCAACAGTATCATAACACAAAGTAACATATTCCAATACTAACCCTAAACTGCAGGCTGATATAATTCTTCGGTTGGACCTGCTTCCATTCTGAACTCCAAGAGAGCCATCAAATGCTAAATGATATCCTTTGTGTGTGTACGTAGGTTGTGTTTTTTTCCTCGTTGTGGCTAAAAGATAGGTATCAGTTATTCCAAGTTTGTGTTTTTCTGTTTAGCCAGCACTTCTTGGTAGAAACCCGCTTCCCTTTTCAGTGTTTTCCCTAGCAGATAGCCATCTTATATAAACATCCATCCATGATCTACTACACACTGCTCTCTTTACTGAGGAGATCAAAAGAGGATTCAGCCAAATCTACTGATTCACTTTAGACCATATTATTGCCTAATCCAATTCAAAGCAGTTGGGTTTAATGTAGGGCATTTAGCTATACCTGCTGGTAGATGTTATCAGAACATGCGATGCTGGTAGCAAGACTGAGTGGTTTGTCTCCGCCAGTCGTATCGATTAAGTAACAAGAACATAAACCATGTTTAAATCAATTACTATGATGTTGTCCAGATTTTGGAATCGAGGCATTTATCATGTGATCTGTCGCCTGAACCGATGGTTCTACCAATGGATGGATGGTACGGATGAGCATTTGCATGCTCTCTCTTCTTTACGACTTCTGCAAATGAAACTGCAGGCTACCACCTCCTAACAACCCTTACAGGGAGGTACACCTTCAATGCCCACTGTTCGCTTTCTGTTGGTCGGGACTAGCTGGCACGAGGAGTAAGACCAAGAGGAAAAGGGCCCTTTCATGTGCTTTTAGATAAACTGAGAGTTAGACATCAAACGCTGAGCTGCAGAGGCATCAGATGCCATGCCTGCAGATATTTTCGGATGAGATAAAGCACAGAGATCAGCCAGCCACAGAGATCAGGGCCCCCTTGATGTCAGGAAAGTGCTCTTAATCTGAACCCTCCAAACTTCTGCTTGGGCTGCCAACCCCCTTTATCGCTTAAAGAATGAAAGTGGCGGTGGTTTTAAGAACGCCTGCCACAAAGACAAACTGCGGAGCAACTGAGGAAGCAGAGAACCTGCAAGAGAAAAAGGCAAGCAAACATTCTTCCGGGAGTTCGAACCTCAGTAGGACTCTAGAAACGGCTGTGTGATCAAACACTGGATATTAAAATAGTTATCGAATTGCCATTGATTATCTCCAACTGCTAGTTTTGGCCTCAAGGCCATTAATAAGAATTCTTCCCGAGCCAATTCCGGACTTGGAAAACACATGGAGACTGAACAGACGACGACCGCATACTGTTGTATGTAGCATGTGTGCAACATGTTGCAAAGAAGCAAAGCAGAGTGAAAAATGAATTCCACACTTCAAACAAATGAAAGAGAACACAGTAAATGACCGGTATGACCAGAAATGCTGACCTCAAATCAAGATGATAATTAGTTGAATGTTTTACCTTGATAAAAATAAATGAACCATTATTGCACAAATGATTCTTTAACGACACAGGTTGTTTGGCACAGGTTGCTCAAGTTTCTCACTTCACTCAGTGTATAAATTCTCCTCCATGTCACAGAGTGGACAGGGTGGAGTCAACTGACCACAACCGTATTTTCGGTATTAACCGAGTTAATGCATGAACACTCTCCAAGGAGAAAGTAATTGTAGGACTGGCTGCTATGAACAAAAAGTCCCTCAACCTTTAGAACCATGCAGACACATGCAGACACTGTTATTTTCAGAAGATCCTAAGCTACTCATTTTGTTTTTCTTCATTTGAGATGTAAAAAAGAACAGAATTTAAATATTTCCATGAATGTTTTGGTAAAATAATTATTTCTGCCTACAATGTTTTGCTTATAAGGAATAAAAAGCACTTTACGTCTCAGACATCCTGTTGGAAATTGATCATCCAGAGTGTTTTTCAGTAGGAAAGCCAAGACATTTTAATGAGTTATTTGTAATGCTTAATTTGGCCAGGATATTTATAAAAAAGTGGTTAAAATACATGACAGTGATGCCAATAAAATAAAAATAACCCTGAATGTTCTATATTATTTTTTGTTGTTTTATGTATTGATCAGTATTATCCCACCGTGTGAGCAAATAAAGAGCAAACAGTGGCCCAATGCCTGGATCAGTGATGTCATCAGCCCCACCCCTCTCGCTGATCAGTTGGAGTCTACATGCATGTTGAGCACGTACATGTACTGGAAGGCTTTGTTTGCACTTAAACTGACTTAAATCAGAATTTTAGCTGCATTACTCGTTAACTGCCATGGTTAGACAGGGTCTCGTACTTTATCATGATATGTGCATCTTGGTTACTTATGAAACACAGTGGAAACCACTTTTATTTCAATATTCAAGCATCAAAATCACTGTTGATCAAACACAATTCCCTCGGCTAGTAGTGGGTAGGGTGGTCAGAATTTCATATTCCATAATATTTAAAAGGACGTTTGATAACTAATTGCCTTTTTTTAAGATTCATATTAGAAACCGGACGTGTTTACAGGTTAAAAGTGGGTTATTTTACTACTAATACACATATTTAACAACAAAAGTGTATATTAAATATTTTTATTGTGCAAAACAGAGCTAAACAATAATAGGTAAGCCTGTTATTACTGCACTTTCTTTAACACATTTTTAAAGTTTAGAAACGCGAACTTTAGAAAAAAAAAAAAAAACACAAAAATTTAAAGTGCAGTTTACCACGTAAATACACTGAACATTATTGTAGTGTTCAGGAAGAAATAGACACCCCGTCCGTGTGTGTGTGTGTGTGCACGCATATAGAGCAGTGGTTGTTAGTAAAGCTGTTTGCATTCGGTGGGGCTGTGGCTGGTAACCATACAAATGTTTATAGTAGTTGTGGGTTAATCTTCTAAAGAAAACGATAAATCAGTGAGTGGGTTGATATTAAATCAGGTGGACACAAACACTGCCTGCAGTCTTTGGGGAGCGTTTGTGCTGTTTGTGATGCAATGCTCTAAATTTTGTTCTACTTTTTTTGCTGTGGTAGTTATGAAATTACACAAATTAACAGAATAAAAATATAAACATAATTACATTGATAAATGGTGCTAAAGGTCTTAATTGACCATCTAATCACTTTGCATTGCATCTCAAAAATTAAACATGGTGAAAAAGATTTTTGATAAAAAAAAAAAAAATTAACTGCCATTTTATATTCCTTACATTTAAAGTGATACATTTCAATTTTTTTTGTTTTAAAGTTCATTCTGTGATTAGTAATCAAATAAATATATAAAATTCTGGATTTCTGCTTTTCATGAGCTTTAAGACAAACTGATCAACAATAAAATATAAAAGGCTTAAAAACTCTTTACACGTAATGACTAGAAAATGTGAGTTGAATGAAACTGTGATCATAAATGAGCTTTTTAAACCACATTCACTTTGAGATGCACTAGTACTTTACCGCTTCATTTCTGTAATCAATATTATAGAAATAAAATGTATCAATATTGACGTATTAATACTTACTGTTAGCACTTTATCTCCATGTCTAGTCATCCATTAATTAAATTAAGATCTAACAGATGAAAATGTGTTACTCTGGCTTTCAGGGAACAGCAGACCAGAGCAATGGACGATGAGCACCTCGAATCACGAGCGATGAAATCATGCCACCTAAAAACACCTTGGCCAAAAACACAAGTTGCAAATGTTGCCATGGATGTAAACAAATTCACGCATAAGATTCCAGACTTATTTATTTGTTGAAGCAGTTTTGATTCGTTTCTTAAGTCGGAGAATCAGCTTCTCAGAATCCGTTGTACTCAGATGCTTAATAGTTCAGGATGAGCGAATATAAAAATACAGACAAAATCTTACCTTAATCATTTCTGTACAAACATAGAACAACTGTCAGTTTATGTAAGAGTACATACACACACACACACACACACACACCTTTTAAAAAAAGAGGCTACTGGGGCAGCACCTGTATTTGTATAGCAGGAGAATAGATGGCTGTTGTAGAAAACGTGTGGAACATCGTGGAAATTGTCGATTCAATGATTCAAAGTGTTGTTTCCATTTGTTGACTTTGCTAATGTTTAATTTATTAAGGCATATTAACAGTTTGATTTAAAAGGAAAACACAGATATAAAGTCAGTCATAAAGAATACTTTCTGAAAGCCTCAAATTTGACAGCTAATAAATATACTGGATGAATTTATAATGAATAGTAGTAATGATAAAAATGGAAAAAGGACATCGTAAAGATAACTAGTGGTAACTGTATAGTAGGTAAATGAAAGTTTATGACCGTGAACCCAAAAGTTAAATATATTTCAGTTTTGACTAAAAACCTGTTTCACAAGCCAATGGTCATGTGACTGGCAGTGAAATCCTTAAAAATGTGCCCTCCAAGGAAATGAAAAAGGTGTAAGAATCAGGGAATACAAATGTGTAGAGAACTCTCCAACCAGTCTGCGGAATTTAATGTTAGCCAATTCCCAGTGTCTATCCCCTACTGTAACCACCAATTTGGTCTTTGCAGTGCATATGCTTCAGTGAGAAACCCATTACATCTATTCATACCCAAAAATCACCTGAACAATATGGAACTGTGAGACTTGGCAACTAGTGAAACTGAATCAGCCAAACTGTCTTCCTAAAGGACCCTCGTGGAAGGGACATGGAGTAGGTCCCACCTTTTCCCCCTGTGCTTTACCAAGCTTGCTACAGGGGGAAAAAACAACAACATAAAAACAATAGTAATAATATTTGTAGATGACTACAAAGTCAAACCTATTAGATGGCACTTGGAAGTGGAGACAAGTGCAGAATTATGAGAAATCTAAAACAGTTTTGCAACATTTATATTAATGGGTTTTAAAAAAAAAAAAAAAAAAAGACAAAGTTCTTCGTAATAATTCAAGCTAGACTGCAGATAAGGACTGTTTAGCTTGTGAACCTTAAGTGTGCTTTGGTTTAAGGCACATTAATGAGCTTATCCACAAAACCCGAAAACATGATATATCCACTCTTCGTAATCAACAAAAACCAGGCTCTGAGCAGCAGGCAGTGGTTGAGACTGAAACTAAACATTTAAGCACCAAATTACTCAAGCCATTCAGTGCGGTTGAGTAAAATGTCAGTGCACTTATCAAGCCAAATGAACTGATTTACCCTTTTGTGGATTATTGAAAGGCTTTGTTTTGATCTGATCTGTTTGCACTAACTGCAATACCGTTAAAGTGTTCCACTTTAAAAGCTAGAAGAGAGGAAAACAATCTCAAAATAAATATTATCAGTTTCTTTAGACTTCTTGTACCTATTGTTTTGAGAAAGAAAACAAAAAAACAAAACAAAGCAAAAAAAACAAACAAAACAAAAGTAGAACTGTCAGTCTTTTCCACAACGGTATAATTGTTTGACTCTATAAATATAATTTATATAGTTTCTTTTTCTTTCCATTCCACATCCTCCCCAATGTTTCTCCCATCTTCTTTCACACTCTGGTTCACTCGCATTCAGAAAAGGGAGCGGGGGCTACTTGCACACAAACTGGTCGACGACCCGGGAGCAGCGCTTGCACTTGACGTAACAACACCAGTGGAACTTGCAATGGCAGCGCTCTACCAGTGTGGCCTTGAACTGGTCATAGCCACGGCCGCAGCACATTAGGGCACAGCCATCCATTCCCTCTGACGTTTTGTTGCAGAGGCGACCCTGCGTACCCAGAGAGCCTGTGGTCCGGTTGAAGACACAGTAGTCCGGGCTGGGGTCAATGTAGACCAAGTCGTGGCTGGTGGGTGGGTTGAATTTGGAGTTCATCTGCACCAGCTTACCACGGCTGTTGAGCTTCATGGACGCAGCGCTGTCATATTTCTCCTTCAGTGCGTCGCCTACTTTGCGAAAATCAGCCAGTTGCAGCCAGCAAGTCTTGAGGCTGCAGGAGCCAGACACGCCGTGACACTTGCAGGAGACGTGGGCCAAATCTGACACCATCTACCACGCAGACGTAAACAGAGAGAGAGAGGATGCATGTTACACATCTATAGTCGACATGCACATCTTTCTTCGGCCATTTTATCATCAAGTACATATACCACGAAGAACTACGTCACCATAATGTGGAGCCATGCTCGCATCCGCCTTTTTCCACTGAAACTACAAACACCAGAAGGGTCGATTTACTCTTTATATATCAGTAAGAAAAAAATTATACACCTTCTGTCCTTTCAGAGAAGCTACTTTCTGAATGAACCATTTATATCACTGTTCAACATAAAGAAAATACTTCCAAACGTTTGTTCTTCACTACAGCAAACTTTATTCCAGTTATTTCACCAACTAGGAACAAGAGCAGCCAATCGCTTGTATGGTTAGCTTAATACATCCAACCAGAGCTGACGTAGCTGATCTTTATTTACAACATTCATCATTGAGAAGTGCTGTTCTCTCTGCAGGCTACAGGTTCACATTTGTGATGGTCTCAGCCAAGGTGGAGGAACAATAAAAAGAGACGTCATGATCAAATGGGCTGAGAGCTTCAACAGACAGATCAAAGACTTGCTCTTCAAATGCAGAGAGCCAGAGCAAGCTGTTAACCAGATGAGAGCTGACGGACAGCTCAGATTAACCTGTATTCTCCATCTCTGGCGCTGTCACGCTCACTGTCTGCTGCTAATAAACTATATCAGGCATGCAACCATTATGGAACCTCAGTCCTATGTTAGGAATAGGAACGCTGTATGTAGCTACCTGGGAGCTACTTCGTTAGTCACAAACAATTAGAATATAAAAGTGCCCTGGGGTAGATACATGAGGTTATACAAATGTTATAGACGCAAATAAATAAATAAATAAATAAATAAATAATATATCCCCAATTAGTTTTGCAATTCATTGAAAGGCCTTTGAGTTTTAATGTTTATGAGGCCCAATTTAAAACCTATTAAAAGGCATACAAAATTGAGCTATTTTGGATTGCATTCAACAAAAAGAACACAACAACAGGCCAGTGATGTTGGACGATCACCACCCCACCTCATTCCCAACTCCCTAGCTCAAGGGTGGGCATTTCCGGTCCTGGAGGACCAGATTCCTGCACAGTCTACCGATTTCCTGCTCCAACACGCCTGATTTAACTCACCCGTTAACGTAGGTCTGTTAGAGCAAGAAAACCAGTAAACAGTGTTGGACCCTTGCCCCCATCGCCCACCCATGCCCTAGCTCATCCCAAAAGTATTGGATGGAGCACCATCATTCCAAAGAACACAGTTCCACTGCACCACAACTCAGTGCTGGGAAGCTTTAAACCCCTCTAGCCCACAGCTGGCATTAGGTATGGTGCCAATAGGTTCATGTTCATCTGTTCCAGAGAGTCCTATTCTATTGGCAGTACTCTACAGGGTCTAGACAAGCTGTGTGTGCATTTGCATGTCTGTCAGCAATGGGTACATTTGGACATATTGTGCATGTTGTTCATGCTTATAGTGGCAAAAATATGGTGGTAGCAGAACGTTCGTGAGAACCAGGCACTCAGAAAGCAACAGAACAGCAATGGCTCACCCTCCGTCCCGCTTCGTTGTTGTGGAGGTTCATCAACAGTCGCGCGTGCTCCATGGAGCTTTTGTCATAGCTCTTTTCTCGTTCACGGGCATCCACAAACTCTTTGCTGAAGCGGTAGCCGTAATTGAGGTTGTCGCCACAACCTCCCCATAGCCAATCCCGAGGCAGATCTTTAGGCCTGGCAGCTCTGCTGCAGCCACAACTCGACAGCTCCCCCTCTCTGCAGGCACGGCTGACTGCATTCACCACACCTGCCGCACTAATGGCGTACGTAAACGCTGCCTCCCGACTTCCTGTAAAGATAAATAAACAAACAAACAAACTGTTTAGAAGAGTAGCTGCTGAAAGGTGGCAGCGATGGACAGGTTATCATCAGGTTACCGTCAAAAATAGTTAAGTAACATCTGCAGTTTGGGTTTTCAGTTGATGCAGACCACTGGACTCGTGAATACAGAGCATGTTCTTTCAACAAGGACATTGTGAATGCACGTGGAAAGACTTCAATGCTTAACTCAAATTACTCTGAATTGAAGAATCGTTTATCGAGGAAATCAGATATTGTAGGGCATTCGGTCTCATTGGAGAGAGACCGAGTTCTTCATTACATGCTATATTATCAGTTCTTCTGAGCTTCAGCACGACAATGACCACAGTGGATGCTTGCACTGCAATGATTAATGATGAGGACAAAATCAACTATCTCATAGAATTACATCTCGTAAAATCATCTTCAATGGAGCCATATGGACAACTCATTATGAAGCAATGCCCATAAGGAGTCCAAAAGAAAACTGAATCCAAGACTTCAAGCCATCTGCCTATAGGGGCCACACACACACACACACAGACACACACGACATTGAGAAATCCAGGCTTACAGAAGACTCCATTTGGCAGTAAATCCATGGCTAGGCCACGCATATGGATGGATCTCTTCTGACATACCGTACCTCTAGCTTTGTGCCCAAGGGCACACAGGTGCTTCAGAAATGTGATCATGCCCCCTGCTGGCGGACAGATTTTCCAGCAACAGCAATTCAAACTTTCAAGCCTGCGAGGGGCCTCCACTTACTGGGGGGACCCTTAACTATCCCATTCAGAGGCAATTTTCATATTATGCCTGAGGGATACCCAAAAGACCACAGGCTTTCCAGCATTAGAAGGAAGACCATATGCGAGGTAGACAGTGCACTTAAGACTATGCTCTACAGCAAGACAGTCTATTACTTCTGAAAAGATCTAATAATAGCCTATTATAAGAAGCAGGTTTTTCACAGACATGGGATTTAGAACATAAGGCAGTACTGGAGCTTTAGACAGCTCTGTGTGCTACCAGTAAAGACACCTTGGGGTCTAAAACAATGGACGCAAATAAACGAGGGGAGGAGAGAGCGAGAGCGATCCAGATGGAAAAGGGTCTTGCAGAAGGGTCAGCCAAGCAAAGGAAAGGGGACTATTTTGTCTGTCTTCATAGCAAAGCTGTTTAGAGATGTGCTGTCCTATAGATGGATTCCCCTTCCCTCAGCACCCATTGTCTGTTCCCCCATGACCCAACTATCCCCAAACCAGAAGTTGCCAGCCAAAGTCAGGGCAGCAGACATCTACATTCTCCACAGTCCATCTGTAGGATAAGCTGAGACCGATGAGATGGACAGAAGTTGATAGCTTCTTGGCTCTTCAAGACCTATGCGAGACTTGCATCATATGAAACGGAGTCTGTGGTGAGATGTATCTAGAGGATTTATTTCCAAACCACAATTTTGGCTAAGTCGGGAGTGAACCGTGAGCAGCCTCAAATGAGGAGAAGTTTCCTTCTTCACCTGTAAAAAAGGACAGCTAAGAAGATTGCAGAGACTGTAACTGGGGATGGAGGTCAATGGTAGAATAAAATGGGAATGAGTGAAGAAATGTTCACCATACTTTAGATTCCACCTTAGAAAGAGTGATGCATTCAACACTGATTACCCAAAGCTGGTACGGTCAACGTTTAGGAAAACCTCACAAGAAAGCGTCCAGGATTATCTTACATCTCAACAAACCACAGCCTTCAGCTTGAATCGACCCAAAACAGAATGAACAAATTTGCATACACTTACAAAAACGTGCACAGTAGTAATCAGCTTATACCAGATACTAAATAAGGTCTTACAGCCGTTGGTTAGACCAATCAAATTCACTTACCGCTTCCAGATATCGTTAAAGTTGCGAGCGACGCCAAATTCAACATTACTCCAAAGCGACTAGGTTTGTACGAGCTCGTAAATGTCATAAACGCCACTGCATAAACACCTTTACAAGTGCTGATGTGGCTTTCAGATATTTATTTAACAAATCCTCCATTTGAATGGATAAAGGTCCACGAAGAGGCCCAGCGTGAACTGGCCTCTTAAAGAATGTCTGTCCCAACAGCATCGCAACCTATTCGAGACCAAAAGGACAACTAACATCTTATCTACGGTTTCACAGGAGGCCTCAGAAGAGACCTCTGCGTAACAGTCCTTCCTCGACGTTCACTCCTAGTTTAGAAGCACACGTATTTTATCCAAAACCCAATTACTCACCATTCTCAACATCAGGCAAGAGCCATTTGGAGGCAGCCTCCATTTTGATTTATTCAGACCTCACGGTAAAAGTATTCCTCTTGACCACAGCTGCTAAAAATGCATTTGCATTATGTATGTTCATAAGCAGTTTCCTCTGAACACCGTGATATTTTATCTAAACTTGGATGACTTGTCAGCGTCACATTCCAGAGGCCCAAACATTTGACGTAAAGCATGAGCCTCTTGGTAACCACTAGTTTTCCAAAATCTGAAAGTCTCCTTATATTTACATTTTTTGGACGTTACTGTACATCGTGTACATGCACACGGTCACGTACAAGGATCACATACAGCAGACGTGCCTTTAGAATTTCAGCAAACGAAAACTAAAACGGCCTAATGCTTTTAATTCAATTGGAATTGTATTCAGTCACCGCAAAGTAAAAGTGCAAAATGCTGATCTACTCATCAGAAGCTTTAACAAGCTTGTTGAGGCTGTTGCAGAGCGTATGCCGTCATTTAAACAAAAAAGGGTGAAGTTCAGAAGTAAAAGTTCTTTAAAGAGTAATCCAAAACCGCACACCAACTCAAACAACCTCCAGCAAAAAGTCATAAACAATAATAAGGCCGGTCTGAGTGGCCTCGTGTGCTGGGTACAACTTTGATCCCTTTCGTTTCCACGGACACATTTAGTCATTAATCTCATTTTGGAGTGCTGTGGAAGCTGAACAGCATACCGTGCACAAAGCCCAACATTTGTGACGGTTCCAAACCTCCAGTTTGGAAGAGGGAAGGTTTGGGAGGTCATGACGGAGTTTGCACGTAATATGTCTATGTCCTGAAGAACCAGCCAGCAGTGCGGTTAGCCGTTTTAGAATGATGGGGTAAAGATCGTGTAGTGTCTGTTTAGTGTAGCGGAGCAATGGGGAAAAGTATTGCTCGTATATTACTGTTCCACACTGAAGCCAAATTTGCGAGGTCATGTATTTTGAATTGTACATCATGAAGGGCACCAAGAAGGGCAGAATTAGGAAGTATGTGTATGAGTGTAGTATTCCATTATATTACAGAGCAACTTCATTCTTATTATTATTATTATTATTATTATTATTTTTATTATTATTGGTCTGGTCTGCATTGGTGTATTGGTGAGAAATGTCCTTTAAGATACATTTCATTGCTTGAAGCTGCCTCTAACATTACTGAGACATACATACATGACCTTAAATTGTTAAAATACACTTTAGAATTATCTTAAATATTTTATCATCATTAGCCTGCTGTAACTTTTTTATTTAACTGGATTTTATTTATTTCACACACACAGTATTTTAATGTATTTTTTAATAATTATTATATATAATCAGTGCATTGTATTAAACAATTTGTTGCCATTTTATAAACGTTAAAGGCGGCGCTTGTTTCACAGTGTTTCTTGTCCTGCTTTCACCTTTTAACCGTAGTACAGTTACTGCAATGCACCAGCTCTTGGCTTATTTCATTTATTAGCTGCTCTCAATCCAAACCGCAAACACTCACCGATCTGCATGACACGGCCGAACACAGAGGAGTTGTCCACGGTGCTGCAGTTCCAGCGGCGGTGTCGGAACTGGTACTGACACTCACGAATGCCCGTCTTGGCTCCTTCGCCTATGTACTGCATGTGGTCCTGGTACAGCTGGCATAGCTTTTTCTGGCCTTTAGACAAGCCTGCCAACTGACTGCAAAGAGGCTGAGCTCCTATGATGTAAGCTTCAGGAATCAGCAGTGGATTCATAGCCAGAGACCTGTAACACACACACACACACACAATTGGAAATATGATAGACTGGAAATTATAGAAAAGCATGTATGATCATTCAGAGAATAAAGTACACACACACACACACACACACACACACACACACACACACACACACACACACACACACTTTGAAAGTAATGAGTTGTCTGCTGGAAGCAGCTTGTAAAGAGACATAATTGTGATTGTTATCCATGTTAATAAAGGAATCTCTTATCAACGGTAGTTAGGGGTAGTCTTACTTAGACTTAAGAGGCCCAGACAGAAAAGAGGAATTTGGGATTAAGAAAGGAGAAAGTGGCCTTGTGTGTACCTGGCAAAAACACAGGGCTGAAATTCAAGAAATCCATAGGATTGCGAGTTGAGTTTCACAATAGAATCCCAATGATATTAAGGTGCTATGGATTTACCGACCTCTGCGAAAATTCTGCCCATAAAGAGCTTTTATTATTCAGCAGCTTCTCCTTTGATTATAATAATCACACCTCCAGCTTAGAACCAAACAACCACCATTATCATAAAATAACTCTTTCAGCTTTTAAATAACTTCCATTTCCATTTAAATTATGAAATATTGGCAGTTTCTGCTCTTTATTTGAGAAATGTAACAGTTCACAGTCAATCTGTTCATGTCAGGCAATAAAATACCAAAATCTATTAGATTATATAATTCTATATTGGTCAGTACTGACCGCTCGTAAAAAAAAAATCAGCTTCTGAAATTTAGTATTAGTGACAACCGCTGGGACAATTCGCTGTCCACTCAAGGACAAAGCTAGTGGTGGGCAGTCTCATTTCATCTGTTGTGAAATGATGTACTGTCCCAGGCGGCGGGTTTCTGAGAGCACACAGAAGCAGGCGTCACAAGCAGAAGGGTAAACGGGCAGAAGGCATAATGAAATCAGCCCTTCAACTCGGGGCGAAGCTTTCAAAATACAAGTCAATTCATTAGTGATTCATTAAGAAGAGCAAGGCTGGATTTATTGCCTCGGTCAATGAAGAGTGCAACCGGACAGGCTTACTCCACACAGGTTCACCAAGAAACAGTGACCGATTCAGGCATCAGTGCAGAGCTCATGATTGCTGGAATTGTCGAGACCACCACAGTGAAATAGAGGGTCAAAGTGTATTTTACAAGAAAGAAGAAAAAAAAAATGACCATTTTCCCTGGAACTTCAGTTTAGAAGCATTTGGATCGAGTTACAGCGAGCAACCTGTTTTTCCATTCGTTAAACGAGTTAAGGGAACGTCTCAAATGCACAAGGATGCATGTTGAGAAAAACATGTCCGGCAATCTGAAAAGCATCCTCCAACAAATACGTTTGGAACACAGTGGACCAATTTAGTCTCAGCTATTAATGGAAAGAGGAAGGACAAGCCCTTAGGAACGAACACACACACACACACACACACGCCTACGCAGTTCGTGCCGGCACATATTTGGAAATTCATTCAAAAACCACAGCATTCTATGTTTTATATAATATTCATCATTTTGGTTTGGCAATGCAGAGGAAATGAAAATAAAGAAGGGGGGAAAAAAGTCAGATGTGAGCAACGTGTGCTAAAGTCAGCATGTTGGAGTGAGTTTTTTTAGAAGGAGTTCATATGTGGTGGGACACCAAGAGACAGAACCACACCGACTTAAGACACAATGTAGTACTGAGAGAGCGAGAGAGCGAGAGAGTGTGCGGAACAGAGCGAGAGAGAGCGTTTGGTCAAGTCCATTATCCACGCTTCGTCTGGCACTGCAGCTAGTCTGGCCAACCTCACAGTCAACCACGCACTCACTCTCTCACACACATAGGGCCGTGTTTGTCTTAGGCAGGCTATATAGGGGATAAATGGACACGTACCACCATGAGGTAGCCTCCACCACCACCTGCATGAAGAAGGCCAGGAAGGTGATGGCCATCACTCCATGCCGTGTATCCATCGTTCCAACACAGCCGGAGCAGAACAGCCTGCTTCTGAAGAACATTTTGCAAGAGCAGCTCTGCAGAAGAAAGAATGTTGATTATTACCCTTATATCTACACACACACACACACACATACACACACATATACACACACACACATATACACACACATATACACACACATATATATATACACACACACATACATACACACATATACACACATATACACACAAAAATTACACTCAGGTGGTTCAGCATTCATGTGAGCTGTGTGTGTACTGGTGTAGAAGTAGTGAGAGTGTAGTGGTCGTGTCTTGCTCAGCGTATGACACCATTGATCCGTCGCCCAAGAACACACCACGCATTCATTGCGACCCCTCAAAAATAATTGACCTTCTGTCCAGGATATGAATCTAGCAGTTCTCATTTCCTCCTGAAACTTTCCTGGGTTAGTGGACCAATGAAATCTCCCAAAATGACTTGGAATAAGATGTTTGTACACAGACCTCCACTGAAGAGCTTATGAATGTATTTTTGGCCATTTGCAGGCGTGCTAGAACACACTGTGCTTTTATTCATATCCATAATAAAATATGGAAAAAATGTATTTAATTTTATTTTTATTTTAATACAGCAGTGTCTAAATATGACCAATACAGCAAAATAAAGGTTTGTTTTTATGTTAAAATGAGAGGAATAGATTAGATCAGAGCTCTTAACCCACTATACGATATAGTCACTTGCCATTTTTCACTTTTTGATTATGTGATTTTGGCTGTTCTTTATAGTGTCTCGAGATTTCATGATGAATGGACCAAAATGGCCTGGATTGAAAACTTTGGATTAGATTTTTTTTTTTCATACACTTGCACTGAAAATTATGATTACGTGCTACAGTGATGACCATCGTCTTACAGAGATTGAAACTAAGTTTCATAGCCACCTGTGCTGCCCTCCATCATACTGCGACGAAACACACAATTTATTTATTAAAGTGTTTGGTATAGTACAAGACAAACTTGACTGAGGATGCTTCCAGATGCCCTGTTGAGGTCATTATACTGGAAGATGATAAATGGGGACCCTGATAGGAGGCTCGACGCAGTTTACAATAATACAACCAATAATTTCTGAGTAAATAGTGTGGGTGTTAGTGTGTGTGTGTGTGTGTGTGTGTGTGTGTGTGTGTGTGTGTGTGTGTGTGTGTGTGTGTGTGTGTGTGTGTGTGTGTGTGTGTGTGTGTGTGTGTGTGTGGGCTTAGGGCCTTTCTGCCTGCAGGGGCCAGACGTGCTGTGTGGGACATGCAGCAAACCCCTCAGCCCCTCCGCGCACAAGCTGGCCAGTTAGTGCCCGTGTCCAGCACAGCACGGCCCGGACCGCAAATCTGCACAGTCCTCTTTTCATTTCCTTCATCATTCTGAATTACCAGCGGACCAAATAGCTGCCCCTAACCAGAACAAGAATGTGGAGATATCTGATATTTTTGCATAAATAGAGCACTTTTGGTGATTTACTGGTTTTTTACAGAATAGGATCAATGGGGTGGTTTTCCTTCAGCTACAAAACTTTGGAGAAAATGTTTTGAGTTATAACTTTATCTCTGCAATTCCAACAAAAAAAAAAAAGCAGCGACTGATGGCAGCGTGATCGTTGTTTATGGTGGGACCACTGTGAAGCAGAAAGCACGCGAGATGTATTATGGGTTTAATGGAAGTCTTCAGAAGACAGAAGTCGGAGTGGACCCGTATATAATATCCGTAATTAGGTCACTGTAGGTCAACCGAACGTTGAACTCGGCCTGCTCCGAAACACACACTGATCCGTTTTCTAATGAGATCTTCTGAGAAAGATTTCAGTGGCAGACCTGCCTTTAGTTTTACTGTCCACAGCCAGCAGACTAATGTCCTGCCGGGAATGAAGCGCATATTTTATATTCAGACACTAAAAACCTGGTTTAAATAAAACAAATGGACAGAATCGTTTACAGTAACACCACTTTCAGTGGCCTTAAGCGGAGCTTAGATTGTGGCCTGAACTACAACATTTTCTTTACTGACTTTTAACCCTGAAGATTCTTAATAAATAATAATGGAAACGTCCAGCATTTCCACTGATTTAAACTGACCCCTAGTGAGAGTGTGTGGGAGTTTACTGGACACAGAAACAAGTGCTTCAAACTAACTGGAGAAACCTGACAGATTCGGACTGACATGGCAAATAAAACTGTCCCCAAATAATTGTATAATATCCAAAAAAAAAAAAAAAGTTCTTTCTCCCCCACTCACACAGAACTGGTCCGGAGTGTCCATTACTTTTTAACCAGTGGGGAGATCATGAAACCAGTGGAGATTAGTCTGCTGAAGCAGCAGTTCCGTTTGATCCACTTTCCTCTTTGGGTGAGCTACTGGTACCAGAAGGGTCACAGAGACGGAATAAATGGAGCCCCTCTGAGCTCTAACCTACACCCCACCCCTGTGTGGGGGTCTTCTAATGATCTTTACTCTGCACCAAGACCTGCAGCGCACCGGCATGTGCTTTTGTTTCATCCATTTGAAATGCACTCACTCAGTCGCAGTCGCGCTCTCTCTCCCTCTCTCCCTCTCACACACTCACACACACTTTAGTTGATCTTCAGTCCTTTAACGAAAAGACAGAGCTCTGAGTTTTAACTCTTTAGTTAATTATTTAATAATAATTCATTATTATTAATGATCGAATGTTCAAAAGTACACAAAAATCCACATTAGAAAAACAGGTTTTATGAACAGAATTATTTAGAAGTTATTATTAATGTTACTATTATAATTATTACAATCATTATTATTACTAATATTACTACTCTGCGGTTCTGCCCACAACATTAATAATAATAATAAATAATAGTTTATATAGAATAAGTTTGTGTATTTATATATAAATAATCTGCATATTAAACTCTACATCTAGCACTTTATAAACAAGTTGTTTAATTAAAATGTTCAAAATTATAGACAATAATGGACGGAAGCTGCACGAACTGCAGTGTGGATCAGAATGGAAAGTGTGTGAAACGGACAGTCCAGGGTCCACACAGTGCGGCGTGAAATAGCCTACAGGCGTACGGGTCTGAGACAGCCTGAGCAACTGTTATATAAGATCCAATCAGCTTCTTCGCTACAGTATTCCATTATTACAGGGACACAAATGTCTTTTTTTCAGAAGCGAGTGGCGGTCAGTCTTAGTCGTGCGGGTCTAGGGAATCATAGTTAACCAACTCATGTGAAAAGTATTCTGCAGTTTTCACCAACAGGAGGCTAAAGAAAGCACCGAATGGAAAAGTCTTCCCGAGCTGTTTACTATAACCGAGTTTCCACCAGTGGAACCCAATCACAACATCAGAACCATGGATCTACTGTGATTTACCCTCCATATGATGCACGCACTTATAGAGAATTAAGGAGAAACTCTACAAGTAAGGTGTGTCTACTGAACAAAATCACTTTTACTCAAAATAAACGAATCATTTCCTCCATGTGCTTCAAGTTCATAAAATATTGTTCTAAATAATACAGAATTTAAGGGCCTTGGTGAGAGCAACACAGACAGCAGCACAGAGAGAGCAGACAACAGTAGAGAACAGCATAGAGAACAGTAGTGACAGCAGCACAGAGAAGAAGCAGCAGCACAGAGAACAGCACAAAGAACCACAAAGAAAAGCAGCAGCACAGAGAACCGCAGAGAAAAGCAGCAGCACAGAGAAGAGCATAAAGAACAGTAGTGACAACAGCAGAGAAGAAGCAGCACAGAGAAGAAGCAGCACAGAGAAGAAGCAGAGAAAAGCAGCATCACAGAGAAGACCACAGGGAACAGCAGCAAAGAGAGAGAGAGAGAGCAGCAAAGAGCAGTACAGAATAAGCAGGGAGCTGTTCTCTTTTAAGAGAGTTGTATGATGTTCAGTCGGGGCTGCAGGCACTTCACTCCTGCAGACACAGCTTCACCTGTGAAAGAACAAGCCGCTAGGGGGCGCCAGCCACAACAAGTTGGGTTCCTCTGGCTTCACGCGTGCACTTTCTGAACTCTCAGCTGTGGGGGTCGAGCTCACAGGAGCCCCCTTTTCTATCTGAAAGACACACTTTGTAAAAATGAAACCCCCTGAAGACCTGCATCCTGGTGGTTCAGACCCCACAGCCTCCCCACACATGTTCTCAGTGGAGAACTGACCCAGAGACAGAGGGGCACTTACTGTGCAGGGGGGCTGGTGACAACCCAGGGGTATAGAAGCTAAATCCCCAATCCAATCAAAAGCCCCTGTGGTCCTGAGTATCCCAGTCTGTATCCCAGTCTGTGGAGCTCCTTCACCCCAGATGAGCTGCAATCCACACTCAGAGCAGCCCTGCTCCTCACGGGCCCCCCATCAACACCTCAGATCCTCCTGCAGATCCTCCAGATCCTCATGCAGAAGGTGGAGAGGAGGAGTACAATCCTAGTGATGAGGAGGTGTGCGCTTCTCTACATCCATGTGAACATCTCTGTCCATCCTGAGGCGCACTCTCCCTCCACCCAGTAGGCTCGGAGCGTCGACAACTTCCACGGAGCACGCGCTGGAGGGCTCCAGGTTTGAGACGCGCAACGAGACGCGCTCAGCTATATCCACTTCTCTCCCCACCTGTATTGGGACAGGCCCCGCCCCCCCGCGCCGCGATTGGACACCAGGCGATCCGGTCCGCCCCGGCGCCGGAGGCCAGTTGCGGGCAGCCAATCGTAGCGCAGGGGGGCGGGGCTCGGACCCCTGTTCCGCATGAGGCGCTGAAGAAGGCTCCTCAGCCGCGTCACCTGCGCTCGCGCAGCTTCTCGCCGCGCGTGCGGGAAAACAAACACGTGCGCCCCGGCGCGTGCGCACCTAGAGCCGCACGAGGCGGAGAACCGCAGGAGAACCCTGTAGGCCGGTTCTGCGGGATGGGCTGGTAGTTTGGGGAGCTTTTGTTCACAATGAGCAGAAAAGTGGAGACAGTCTGGCTCAGGAGATACTGATACTCGGTCTTCACTTGAGATTAAAACAAAAATAAATGAAAACAAACGTGTTTTTTTTGCTTGTAAGTACTGAAAAAACAGTTTCTAAGCTGAAAATGTTATTTATTTCTGTGATGTGTTTGATAAGTTCTTCAGAAGATCTGGCGGTGGTCCGAAATAAAAAAGCCCAAAATATTCTTCAGTATTTTTGTTATTTATGTAAGCATCAGGATTATCCCATCTCAGGACTTTTATTCTGAAATTTGAACACTGAGGAAAGAAAGAGCCAACAGCCCCTCCCTTCTCGTTTTCCTCTAGAACCCAATATGTGGTTCAGTGACATCATCAGCCCCGCCCCCTCCCGCTGATCTGTCAAGAGTCTGGATGCAGGTTGAGCATTTAAACTGGGATTGAATTCAGCTGGAAATTCAGTGATTTTTTCTGATGATTCATAACCCTTTGTGATGATATGTGTATCGTGTCTGTATGTTATTCCGATCCTGAGATATGAAGCCTTGAAAACGGCGTGTAACTGCCCACAAAGTGCTGATCTCAGGTTGTAAGAAAAGATGTAGGGATATATACGAGGAAATCCTTTGTGAATTAAGAGTGTCATAATTATTATGGAGAGAAAAGGTTAAGGTTATACATAACTAAAACAATAATAATAATAATAATAATAATATTTAAAAAAGTGTATTTAATTCAATTAATTACAAACAAACAATTCTTAATCCAAAATAAAAGATGGGTTGTTACATACAATTGATCCAAAATCATACAAATCACACAAAATAAGACAGCAGTGATGCAGATAACAGCCAGTTAAACAGGTGATCGTTTTGCGGATGTAGAACAGAACTTATGTCATTCACAGTCCATTGTTCTGGCCTTAAACTCTCGGAGCTACTGTTGAGCGGCTCAGATATGATCTCAGAAAATAAAACACGGCGGCGCCAAAAACAACACAACAGCTTGTGATAAAGGGCCGGAAAGCACACTGGAAAGAGATTTCAGTGCTGGAAGCTGATAGGTTTAGCTGCAGCAGTGAGTGGGTCAGAGCTCCACATCAGAACTGAGCTGTGCTGTAAAACTGGGCGGAACGGGCTGAACAAAGCTCCTCTCTCTCTTCCCCAAAATAAACCTATAAAGCACCCGGGGCTACTGCAGCAGTCTGGCCTGCGCAAGAGGCCGGAGTGTGCTGGGGTAGACCTTTAACCTGTGTGTGTGTGTGTGTGTGTGTGTGTGTGTTTGCCTTAAGCTGTAGCCACTGCTCACCCATCTTGGTGGAACTGTATCCACCTTATTTTCCATGGTAACAATGGAGGGGTCAACCTTTTTCACTTTGTGTAGAACATCCTGTATGGAGATCCATTGTCATAGAGATTATAAACACACAGAATGAGGAGTATCGTGTGCTCAGGGTGTCATGATAAAAGGAAGAATTTCATTTGACCAGCAGTGTTACGAATACAACACAGTAAGATCAGAGGTTTGTGGGATAACCTATATCCACCACCTTTCCGAGAAGAAGACCTGCATCTGTGGTTGAGGTGGCGAGCTAGCTAAATTTAAAAGCTAATGCTCCACCCTGCACTTCAGACATCCCACGTCTCTCAGAAGTCCCGGGAGTCTCCCGCATGTGGTATGATATATGTAGCGGGTCCCTGATGCCTACAATTCAGAGAAATCTACCACGAATCTAGAACCAGTGGCCAAGAGCACACACAAACCTAGACTACCTTAATTTGTGTACATATTCATGAAGCACATGCAAAACAGGGTTCTGGTTGGCCTGTTCTCTGCAAAGTGTCAGGCAGCCAGTCAGTTTTTAGTGTGGACAGGCAGTGGTTTTTTCCCCAGTGAGTGAGAGAAGGAGCGTCATGGCAGAGGCAGGGAAAGCGGAGGTCGGGTCCAGGTCTGGGAGGTACCTCCCTGAAATTAGATTTTGCAACTTGGGATGTCTGGCACTGGCTTCCCCGGAGCTTCATAACTGAAACTAACATTTCTCTGGTGTTGGTTTTGGAAAACAAAAATACAAGGTCCTCCAACTGTAGATGCAGGTCCTTTTGTGTGGAAGGCTGTGGACATATTGGTGTTGTCCAATGAAATCCATGTATCTTCATTGTCCTTTTGTAGTTTTCTCCGTGGTTTGAACCCTGTAGCTGCACTATGTACACCGTGTAAATAAATCCAAACAAACCGATCAGTAAAAATGCTCTGAAATGAGGAAAATAAGCTTTTATTTTACATTCGCTTTCATTTCGTTCATTTCATTCATTCATTTGCTTCTGTAAAGTGACCATTTGGAGATACATGTTTTTCATTGGACAGTGACAATATGCTGCTTGTTCCTCTACATCACTCGGACCTTTATGTTCTGTTGTTCAAGTGAGGTTCTCATTTCCTTCCTATTATCATGACACACTCTAAATGAGCGTACTATCCTGCTCAGTCTGTATGTTTATTATCTCTGGGTTTGATTGAATGGAACCTCTGGAGCATCAGACCTTCTTGCCCAAAGAGGAAGAAACAAACTCTTCAAGGAGTGAGAAAGTCTTCAGGAGGAAGAGTGTTGAGCAGTTATGAAAACCCAAGTGAAACGACATTTCATTAACACCTATAAGGAGGAATAAGTGTGTGAATCTTGCCTTTCTGCGCCGAGAGCCTTAAAGGTGCTCGCCGAAGGGCTGAGTCTTGCTGAGATGGTGTGATGGATAACAACACACATGACAACGTGAACTGAAAGGCTGATCCTTTACGTTAATATCTGACAAAGTAATTCCAAGCGACTTGCTGTGAAATGCTTTGTTGTGGAGAAATCTGGTTCACAGTGGTGGTGAACAGAACCAGACACATGACATACACTATATGTCCAAATGTTTGTGGACACCATGTCTAATGAATGCATTCAGGTACTTTATGTGACACAAATGTGCAAATGCACATACAACTTGTCGAGTCCTGGTAGAGAAGTATTGCAGATAGAATATGACTCTCTGGAGGAGAACGACAAACATGAACCTCCTGGCATCATACAAATGTCAGATGAATACACAATAAATGAGGTCATTCTTTTAAACTCCCTTGATTATAGAAATGTATAAATCCTTATAGTGTCGGTGTCAAACAGGGGAGCATGGGTTCCTCCTCCGCTGGCTGCTCATTTGAGGCTTGGACCCGGATTTCTGTAAAGCTGCTTTGTGACAACTCCTTGTTGTAAAAAGTGCTATACAAGTAAACTTTGATTGATTGATTGATTGATTGATTGATTGATTGATTGATTGATTGATGAAAAAGCATAATATATATAGTATAATATATAGTATAATAAATAGCTACATCACCAACTTTATAAAGAAAGTATAAAAGCATTTCTATACAATGAACTCAATCTGAAATATGAAATTTAGGTGCATCTGTATGTGTATGCGTGAACTGTGCTGCGTTTTTATCACTGGCTATCCAGGTATGTCCGGTATCCCTCCATTCAGGACACAATGGGTCTTTGAGAAAGCCCCGAAGATCATACAGGAGCTCTGAATGTGCATTCATGTACAGTGTCTAAGCATCCCACTGTACTGCTCGGAAGCAACTCCCTCTGAATTTAGGGCCTTGCTTGGTGTGCAAAGAAAGCATCTTATCCATTTTTTTTTCTGAAGCAGTTCCATTGAGTAGCCAGGCCTTGTTATGGTGTGTGAAATTGTTTAGATTGCTCCCGACCGCTTTGTGTTGTGTGTCTGTGTTTTGAGGGAATAAGCCAAAGAGATAGGAGATGCCAAGGAGATTATAAAAAAGCCAGTGAGGAGTGTTTGTCTCGCAGCACTGGGTCTAAACACTCATTCCTATCATGTGTTCATACAGCATGACAGTATGAGAGGAAGAGAAAGAGAGAGAGAGAGGGCAAGCAAGCATCAAAATATGTGTTTGAGTGAGGGAGCGAGTGGGGGGGGGGGGTGGCTTAAGAATAATCCAATGTTCTGCCTCTCATTGAAGGCAACATGAAAACTGCAATGTGTGTTAACTGCCATTGAATGATGTTGATGTGGAGAAAGCTGACTCGATGTTGAAAGCATGTGACGTCCTAACATGCTAGAAATAAAACGTGATGCTTTTATTAGTGATTTCAATCAATTTATCAACAAACCTGACCCTGTGTATGGTTTGTTTGATCAATACAAAATGTAAAATAGCCCAAAACAACTAAGAATGAAACCATTTGAGAGAAAGCTGGTTTCATTTCCTGTGATGTCACAGCCATTCATGTCTGGAAGGCCCTGAGCAGAAAACTAGTCTGGCTAATCAGTGCAGGCAAAAAGATATTATATTTAAATTTGATATTTTAACAAACACTCATTGTTTAAAAAAACTAAAGAGTGAACTCCATTATGAACCTCTACAACTCCATGCTGAGACGTCTGGCTTGTTGCCGTACTGAGAGACATGACTTCTGTATGTGTAGATCAATAAATATTGATCATATCAATCAAATTTGTTAATCGTTTATTGTTCCGAGTAAGCTTGATCTATTTTCTGAATAGCATTGCACTCCCACATTTCCTTTTGGGTGCAACTACTTTGGACAATGAGTGCATTAACAAACCGTGAGGATAACTAGACTCTAGAGAATGGATCAAATGTGGAACTAATCCTTAATCTCAGTCATATGGTGTGCCTTGAGTACAGATATAAAGATGTTGGATGATCAGTCAATTGTCTTCTACCACGAAAGAGGAAACAGCTATTGAGCCCCCCTCTGCCAACCACAAACTACACACTACATCCTTCTTCCATCTCTACCTCAATTCCCAAGCCACTCTCCCTCAACTGTGGGACATCCAGAAAGCTACCACGTCCCTCCATTTATAGCATCTCCAACCCCCTTCACTCATCTTCAGCAATGCCATACAAATCCCCTGGCCTTCCACAGCACACCACAGAGGCTCAGGGAAACGAGCAACAAGCTCCAACCGCCAGCCCAAATCCACCCTCTGCCCTACTTCCTTACCCCCTAGAGCCACACACACACACACACACACACACACACACACACACACACACACACACACACACACACATAACCTCCTCCCACTAATCAAAATGCCCTCCAACCACCTCTAAACCATACCTACCTCCCTCTAGCCACCACCACACACCAATCCACAGCCCAATGCACCCCCACCCACTGCTATCCTGCTGAATACTACCCCCATCCTGTGGGTGTAAAGTTGGGCAACATCTGGATGAGTTTATGAGAGAGAGAGAGAGAGAGAGAGAGAGAGAGAGAGAGAGAGAGAGAGAGAGATTTTCAGAGTTCTTATGCTGTCAAGCAGTGAAAGATATAAAGACTGTATGATATGTGCAATGTATGACATTTAATGTACAATAGAAGCCAAAAACTCATAGGCAACCAAAGAAAATGCTTTAAGTAATCCAAAGTAAAGCATTTTGTCTCTCATATTTTTTTTCTAACAATAAATTTTTTTATGCAACAATAAAAATATATACAAATAAATCTGCAATGCATTAGATTACCGTGAACGTAGAGAGCAAATGTATGAGGTGACGTACCCCGTAAAACATTCAAAAGTTACAATTAAGTTGGGTTTGAGGTAGCTGACAGAACTGCTATGAATAACATTCTTGGGACACCAAGGTCTTCATTACAGACACTTTGACAGCCCAGTGTTCATAATGAGGTCCTTTTTAAAATACACTCCAGTGCACGATTCTAACAGTGCTCGGCTTCACCCCTCCTTGGCATGTTAAGTGTTTTGCTACCAAACAAGCTGGAATTAAAATGGATCATTTCAGGGTTTGCATCATTTCACTTTCAGAACATGCAACAACTTTGAACATTTGAATTTTTTATTGTAAAGCAAACAACAAATATGACAAACTAACAGGAAACGTCAGTGTGACCTACTAGTTAAAAAGTCCCTTTTTGCAGCAATTACAGCTACAAGCCACTTTGGAGAAGACTTTATGAGCTGCCACATCTTGCCACTGGGATTTTTGCCTGTTCCTCAAGGCAAAACTGCTCCAGCTCCTTAACGTTAGATGGTTTCCACTGGTGAACAGCAATCTTCAAGTCTGACCACAGATTCTCAATTGGATTAAGGTCTGGGCTTTGACTTGGCCTTTCCAATACATTTATACATTTCCCCTTAAACCACTGGAGTGTTTCTTTAGCAGTATGCTTTGGTCTCGATGCTGCCTCTTTGATTAATGCCCTCCTTGCCCAGTATGAGAGTTCTGGTGGGCAGCCCTCTCTTGGCAGGTTTGTTGTGGTACTATGTTCTTTCCATTTGACGATAATGGATTTGATGATGCTCCAAGAGATAATCAGAGATTTGGATATTTTTATAACCAAACCCTGACATGTACTTTTCAACAACTTTGTCCCTGACTGAGATCTCCTTGGTCCTAATGGTGTTGTTTGGTTGGCGGTGCCTCTTGATTTATGGTGTTCGAACCTCTGGGGCCTTTCAGAAAAGGTGTGTGTATACTGACAGATCATGTGACACATAGATTGCACACAGGTGGACTTCATTTCACTAAGCATGTGACTTCTGAAGGTAATTAGCTCCACCAGAACTATTTAGGGGCTTCGTGGCAAAGGGGATGAATACATATGCACATGCCGATTGTCAGATTTTTATTCCCATTTTTTAAAAACTTATTATTTATTTATAAATAAATTTATTGCAGCTTCAACTTCATCTCCAAAATGTCAGGTCATTTGGGGTGCTACCAGTATGCAGTGGACAGAACCTACCAAAACTGCTTCAAGAAAGGAACCACCTGTGAACTCTCGACAGGTCTCGGGCAACCAGGACTCATTGATGACATCCATGGAGGTCTTTTTAGAGCCAGTTTATACTATTAACATCAGGTACAGAAGGTCTGGACTACTTTTGGGTTTGTAGGCTGGTGTCAGGGTTTGAAGGGTAGCTACAGGAAGCCAGTGTAGAGCACAAAGTAGAGGAGCAACATGACTGTACTTAGGAAGATAGAAGATGCTAGATGTTCTGCTATGTTCTGGATCAGTTGCAAGGATGTGATAATATGTGTAGCATGACCATCCAGGAGTGAGTTGCTGTAGTCTATCTAAAAATAATGAGGGACTAAACAAGCATCTCAATGGCCTTCACTGGGTCTTGTAGTGAGATCTGCAGGAGTCGGGATTGTACAAAGCCTTAAGTGATACCTTGTCATCCACAACTACACCAAGGATTTGGGCTTCTGCAGATGGAGTGACCAATGATCTCCATCTCTTTGAGGAGCTGTAGTTCCAGCAGCTCACACAGCGATTCGTTGCTGCCTGGGTTGAGTTTCAGGTAATGTTCTGCCAACCATGACGATATGTCAGTGAGATATTCCAAGCCCAGAGTCTGCTAGTTATCAGAATGCATGTTGCTACCCAAACCAATCCTCATGGCTACAGGTTTTCCTGTGCCAGTGTCTGCAGAGAAGCTCAAAAGTGCCAAATAGAACAAACCCCAGGGAAGCGAGCAGGTAAATGTACTAGGATCAAAGGGTTTTCTCTTCTTTTCCTTAAAATCAAACTGGACTAACTCAGGAGCTGAAATTCAATTTAAAGATTTAATTTTAGAGATATTCTCTTTTACGATATCATATTTAAGTATTTTTTTTTTCTAAAGCTTATTTTTACATTTTCATGAATAGTGTCCAAATAAACAATTAAAAAAAAAAAAAAATTACAGCCTCTAAGCATTGATTTCATCCAGCTTTGTATTAACCTTTAGGACTCCATTTTTGGGCTGTTTTTTAAGTCTGATTCACTTTTATTTGCTAAAACATTTAAACAAAATTTTATAGGATTTTAGATCCTAGACCACTCAAACGTCTTCCTTTGACATTTAAATGAACAGAACCATGTTTGAATCAAACATTTATTGTACCTACATTTTATTATTTTTTTACTAAAGCACTAAAACCTTTGTACCTCAGAAGTCATGTTGGAAATTGATCCTCCAGAGTGTTCCTTCAATCATTTTGAATTTTATTAAATATATATTGTAACAATTAGGTTGAGGATATTTATTATAATGGCTTCTTCAAAATACAGCACTCCAAACGAAATTAAAACAGTCTTTTATGTGCGTATCAGTATTATCCCTTTGCAGGACTTTTTTATTAAAGTATCATATCTGTAGGTTACTCTGATCCTGAGACATGGAGCCTAGAAAACAGAATGTTACTGCTTGCAAAGTGCAGATCTCTGAGGTTCTAAGTACACCAAAAAATAGTCTTGAGGACACCATAAGAAATGTGTTAAGAAAAACGATCTCCAGTCCAGGAAAGAGGAAAATACCTTTAATGCACTGAGACAATCTGGTCACTGCAAAACAGTCAGAAGTGCTTATTTGTCGTGCAGATGTGTGAGCATCATCACCTCACAAACTTGCAAACACACCACTGGCCACAATACGGGTACACACACACCCACCCACACCCACCCACACCCACACACACACACACACACACAAACATCCACCCACACACACACACACACCCACACAGAAATATAACCTTAAACTTGCTATTGTTGCAACAACCTGGATAAAACCCTGCAAACATTGCTTTTTTTATTGATGAAACATATAGATAAATAAATAAATAAATAAATAAATACATAAATAAACAAACAGGCAGAAATACTGACCATCAGACATATACATAGATAAACAAAAAAAAATGTTCAACAAAAATATACAAACAGCTTATGCAATAACAATCTGTACAAAACGATGGATATTACATAGATGGATCCTGACCAAAAGAAGTAAAAAGAAAGAAAAAGAAACGTTAAAATAAACCGAATAAACAATATAGATCAAAGAAAACCAGCGCAATACAATGTTTAGCATCCATATCACCATTCCTTAAACAATGTTTCACCAAGAAAGGTCAAAATGGGGGCAGCACAGGCCCAGGTTCCATATTACGAATGAAATCTCACACCTCAAGACCCGATTTCACATCAGCTCTTTGCATGCACTTTTTTGGGGCATTGAGTGAACTGATGGGCTGGAGGCGCTAAGGTGGCTAATAATCAGCAGAGGCTAATAGACACCAATCAGCTTCAGAGTGTTTGCAGCAAGCTCATTTGTGTCCATTTGTTTTTGTTCATTACCAGCGATGATTTTCTTAATCCAGATTTCAGATCCACCCGCAAGCTAGGTTTAGACTAAAATCCAAAATCCACTCTAGCCTATGCTTCCTGAAGCCATACAACCATTTATTTTCCACTGATGCAGCCGTGATCAGCTGAATGCTAACTGCCAGTTCTGTAATGTCAGACGCCCACACTGTCTAACAGTGGTGGAGGAACTTCCAGCATCATCAGGATTGGAACCGCCAATGTTTAGATCCTCGCACCACTCAAGAGCTGGAACATGCACAGTCCGAGACAATTCAAGCCATGCACCACTATGTTGTCGGACAGCTCAACATGCCGCTGCATAGCATCACTAATAGGCCTTTTCTACCGACATGGAAGGGGTTTCGTTTCAGCTCGTGAACCTAGTTTGAACCGTTCAGGGCATTTCCACCAACACAAATAGGTTTGTTCACAGCGGGAACCAAAGCTCGATAGGTTTTCAACTCAAACTGCTGTGGGCGTGTCTAGTTTTACAGGAGAAATGACGTTACGGTGTACAAGACAAATGGTGTCTTCTATGTCTTCATCGCCAAAAGTCGATCTGGGTTTGCTTTTTGGAGAAGAACAAATGTCTAACAGCTCAAAAGCTCGCAGGTAGTCTATAAGTGCCACCATCTCCTCACTTCCGTTTACTGATGCTGTACAGCGCCCTCTGTTGATGACACATTCTGAGACGTACCCTCTGCTCCACTAAAACTGGTGTAAATGCGGGACGGCTCGCTAGAAAACACCAAGGTTCTTTTAATCCTGAATGGAACCAGTTCAAGAACCAGAGTCCTTTTGGTGGAGAAGGCTTGTAAGTGACTGAGGAGAGTGAGGCCAATTATGCACTGTAAGTAAACAAGGGGGAATTTGGGATTTGTTCTTTCATTATTTTAATATAGCTTCAATAATTCAACCCATAACATATGCACATATACAGAAGAGACATGATATTGTATAATGTTCTCATGGACATTGAAGGACTCGTTTTTTTGGTTGCCATTTCTGAAGGAAGGATTGTCATTTCCAGCTGAATCATAACAGGTGTGTTTTTTTTTAATGAGAACTGGATGTAAATGTGATTTATCAGTCACTGCAGACGTGTGCCCAACACATGTCCATGTTTCAAGTTGGGCAGTGGTTTATGCAGTCCATCCACGTCCATACAATGCATTTAAGCACACATTTGGAAGCAGGCCAGTTTGAATACCCTTTCTGTTCTTAAGACACAGAATCAAACCGACTAAACCGCTGAATCAGAATTTTTTTTTGGCACATTGTGTGTAAAAACGAGACGCCGTGTTTTACGATTTCCTTCCTTTTTAACTTGATCTTCAAGCTGGTCCACGGAGCCAATTTTGGCTTCAAGTAATGTACTGTTAGACACGATACATCCAAAGGTCAAAGTTCAAGGCTCTGGTCAGTGTTTTAGGAAGTCACCGCACTCATTACAAAGCAGTTAAAGACCTGTTTCCTTCAAGGGGTCTCTGGAAAGCATACAACACATCACTGTCAGAGGAGAACACAGAGGTGACCATTAATGCTTTAACAAAGAATAATATAATGAATATGTAGTTGTTTTTGTTCAAGAAATTACAGTCCACACACACACACGCACACACGCACACACGCACACACACACACACACACACACACACACACACATTACTGATAGAGGCAGCTTCTCTCATAGGCACTGTAGGAGAATAGGAGTCTTTTCATATCTACTGAAGATGTTCCCCCCCCCCCCCCCAAGTCTGAGCACATCTCCAAGCTGACTTGGGTGAAGGCAGATGTTTCCACAGTGGGAAGTAGTGAGGAGTGAGTTTTCTGTGTTGTTTTTGCTTCTAAGACAATCGTCTGCCATGGAGGTATGGAGGAGACCACAAAGAAAGGATTGAGATGAGAGGATGAGAAGATGGACAGGACTTGGAACTGCCTCTACTGTATTTAACTTGCTACCCATTGCGGTCTCAAGGCAGTGTCTTAGAAGGCAGCATTGCAACATTTGGATATGAAGGTACATATCTTGATATGAAGGCTGGTAACTTATTGGGAAAAGTGTGCACTCACCAAGCACTTTGTTAGGATCACTACACCAAAACCTGGTTGTTCCTTTGCTCAGAGAAGAGACCCAATTCTTCATACAATGTTGGAAACATTCCTTTGAGATTCTGGTTCATGATGACCTGACGGCTGATGTTTCAGGAGGACTTTCCTGTTGTTAAAATCAGATCTGGTGAGTGGGAAGGTCAGCGTAGGGATGCACTTGGTCCAATAGTTCAATTAAAAACAATGATTAATTGGTATTAATTGGTACAAACAGGTCCAAAGTCTGCCAAGAAAACATGTCCGAAGCAGCGTGAACTGTTCACTAGGATTGCAATGATATGAGATTTCTATGGTATGATAACTGTCTCAGAAAATATTGGAATTTTATCAAATAAGTATTCTTCTTCTTCTTCCTCTTCTTCCTCTTCTTCTTCTTCTTCCTCTTCTTCTTCTTCTTCTTCTTCTTCTTCTTCTTCTTCTTCTTCTTCTTCTTCTTCTTCTTCTTCTTCTTCTTCTTCTTCTTCTTCTTCATCTTATTATTACTATATGCTACACTCTATGTTGCACCAGGAAGGAATCAACCAATAGGAATGACACACTAAATTTGCAATGATTCAATTTTCCCTCTCGATCACATGTGACATAAGCATCTTTGTATATGACTGACCATAAAAGGTCGTCCCATTGCAAGTGCTGTTCATTCTGACTCGTGCTGTTGTGTTGGTAGCAAATATATGCATTAGAAGAGTTCTAAAGAGTTCTAGAAGAGTTCTAAAGCTACTCGAGCAGCTGAGAGTTTGAGATGGGTGGCATCGATAGGCTCTGGGAAGCAAGATGGTCTTATCAACCTATTGCACACCATACCAGTTGTGTGGGTATAATCATAACACCGGTGATGGTAGTGAATAGAAGGCAAGCACCAGCGACATGGAGGATCTGGGAGACCTACACAGCGTTACACAGGACCCCATACTGAGAGACACTACTTCTGTATGTGAAGATCTTTAAATATTGCTCATTTCAGGCTAAAATTTGGAATATTTATTGTTCCTGGTAAACTTTATCTTCCTTCCCAATGGCATTGCAATCCCACAATGACTTCCGGGGACAACACTGATTTAACAAGTTGTTGAGGATGAGTGTACAGCTACAATCCTACTGTTCACACAAGGTAGGTTGGGTTCAGGGCTCATGATTTCATGCTTTTGGCACCAAATTCTGCCCCTATCTGTGGCATCTGCCCACCATCTGTGAGCCTCAGCAGAAATAATCAAGAATAATCATTCAGGCTATTTTTTTTTTTTCCGCAGTCTTTAACTGTCCCATTTTCTGTTGACCTCTCTCAACAGCAGGGCGTTCCCGTCTGCAGAACAGCCGATTACTGGATGTTTTCTTTATGACACCATTCTGAGTAAACTCTAGAGACTGTTGTGCTGAAAATCCCAGGAGATCAACAGTTACGCAAACACTTAATGCAGCCTTTCCGGCACCGACAGTTCCGTCACAGTTAGAATCACTGAGATCTGCATGACTTCACACACTGCACATCTGTCACGCGATCGGTCGATTAGCCCCTTGCATGAATATGCAGATGTGCAGGTGTTTTTAGTAAAGTCTGTTGAGCATAAGTTGCATGTTGGTATAGTGTTGCTGTTGACGAAACCCTCATACTTTACAGGAAAGGTCAACACCTTAAATGACAGCTCAATGGAAGTCACTGTCAAAGACACAACTGCGTGCCGTAGTGCTTTCTAATTTTGCCTGAGGAGGCAACATCCCGTTTTACATCAGTCAATCGAGAATCTTTAAGGCAGACAAAATGAACATGGACATTTCCATGGTATCATGAGTAATGCTGTTGAGTGGCCATGAGTAACACTGATAGTGATGAAGCATTGTCCAGATGATGGTAGTGGAGTGAAAGCATTATCCACAGGGAGCCTGTGTCGGATGATGCTGCACTGTGGTGAAAAGGGTAAGGTTTCGTGGTTGCTTTAGGCTTCATGGTGAGAGTGTAATACAATGGTAGGTCCAGCGAGGTCCATCTGCGATGTAACTGGAGATGAGGAGCTTCAGAGAGAGGGAGCGACCTGCCGTGATGAGGAGCAGCTATCAGGCAAGATGTTCTGCCCACTGCCATCTTCTCAGAGCACTAGAGAGGAAGAGAGAAACAACATGTTTAAAGGTGATGACAGATAAACACTAAAGCCACATTCTCGTGGTGGAACAGCTCCATTGGGTAGGATTTGCTAATGTCTCAAAGAAATCCATCAAATTTTAACTACAGTAATAACTACAGCAAAACACTCACTACAGCCAGCAAAGCTGCCACAGTCACCACAGCCTCCACAGTCACTACAGTCACCAAAGCTGACCCAGTCACCACAGCCTCAACACTCACTACAGTCACCAAAGCTGACCCAGTCACCACAGCCTCCACACTCACTACAGCCAGCAAAGCTGCCACAGTCACCACAGCCTCCACAGTCACTACAGTCACCAAAGCTGACCCAGTCACCACAGCCTCAACACTCACTACAGCCACCAAAGCTGACCCAGTCACCACAGCCTCCACACTCACTACAGTCAGCAAAGCTGACCCAGTCACCACAGCCTCCACACTCACTACAGCCACCAAAGCTGCCCCAGTCACCACCGCATCCACACTCACTACAGCCACCAAAGCTGACCCAGTCACCACAGCCTCCACACTCACTACAGCCACCAAAGCTGCCACAGTCACCACAGCCTCCACACTCACTACAGTCACCAAAGCTGACCCAGTCACTAACTGCATCCACACTCACTACAGCCACCAAAGCTGACCCAGTCACCACAGCCTCCACACTCACTACAGTCACCAAAGCTGACCCAGTCACCACAGCCTCCACACTCACTACAGCCACCAAAGCTGCCCCATTCACCACCGCATCCACACTCACTACAGCCACCAAAGCTGCCCCAGTCACCACAGCCTCCACACTCACTACAGCCACCAAAGCTGCCACAGTCACCACCGCATCCAAACTCACTACAGCCACCAAAGCTGCCCCATTCACCACCGTATCCACACTCACTACAGCCACCAAAGCTGCCCCAGTCACCACAGCCTCCACACTCACTACAGCCACCAAAGCTGACCCAGTCACCACAGCATCCACACTCACTACAGCCACCAAAGCTGCCACATTCACCACTGCATCCACACTCACTACAGCCACCAAAGCCTCCACACACACACACACACACACACACACACACACACACACACACACGTATATATATATATATATATATATATATATATATCCTTGTTAAAGCTGCCTATTCATGACTATGATTGGACAGTCTCTTCCTTGTTTCATGTCACAATGCTCTATGCAATCACAAAGAACATTACCAATGGGGAATGTTACTTACTGGTGCCTCCATGTCGCTCCCAAAACAATCCAACATATTTTTTCTTACCAATTTAAAATGTCTTCTACTTCCTCTGTTTGACTTATGCCCACATCAACTCACTCAACGTCTGACTTACAACACTCACAACACCCATAACAGCCCTTGACCCCCCTTGGTCTTCTCCTCGTGACTCCCCCGGGCTGCTCTCTCATTATTATTAGGGTGTATGTGTGTGTGTGTGTGTTTGTGTGTGTGTGTGTGTGTGTGTGTGTGTGTGTGATGTGGGGGGGTGAAGCCCAGGGTGGCTGTAGGTCTGCTCAGTAGCAGCCGTAAAAAACACGTTGCTGGGTGACATGTTGGGGCAGGAGAGTGGATGGAGACCCATGTGCTGCCCAAATGTTCACTTGACAGGCCAGGAGGAACACTAAGTGTCCCACAAAATCCTTGCTGTGTCTCAAAAGAAGTTGTAGTGTAGTGATCACAAGTGCTTGATACTGTATGTTCTCCTACAATAACTGTGGCACAGGATATTACTGGTGTTAGGTAATATGTGATTAGCAATGATTTCCCAATGTTGCACTCTTAATCTTTTAAAAATTGCCAAACAAAATCCAGACACAGTCCAGATGCCTACATAGTAACAATATAGTCCACAGTAACCAAACTGAGACATGGGATATCTCTTTGCAAGCAAGGAACGACCCCACTGCCCTCTGATGTTGGGTCGTTGGCCTCCGTTGACCCCATGGCACTGCAGCACCTGTGCCAGCATTAAGCTAATTAGACAGATCCGGAAAGAGGTGAGTGTGTGTGTGTGTGTACATGCATGTGTGTGTGTTGTACCTCCAGCCGTGATGCAGAATTGAGTTCAGAAGGTCTCAGCAGGAAGCGACATTCCGACAAGCACACTCCACTACACTTATTATCTCTCACTCACTCACACTCCCTCTCTTTCTCCAGGCTCTGCCTATATCATTAATGAGCCTTCCTTCATGTCTTTTCTTATTCCCCACCATCTCGCCCACTCCCCCTCTTCCTACAGAGCCTCTTTTGAAGCCCATTTTATTGTCACTGACATCAAAGTCGTCGCTTTAGAAGTCCTTGAATTATTTCACTTCAACAATAGGGTCAGGTTTCAGCTCACGGCCAAAACGCCTCTCGAATCGTTAGTGAGATATATTAGGCATTTCCTCGTAGACTCAAAGTTGTCCCATTGCCTGTTACAAGACACCGTGACTCCTTATGATCTAAGATGATGAGCTGAGATCAGTTACCGCACTGTGGTTACTGCATAGTACATTCATTTAGTGTATCTTAAGATCTCAGTCAAGCTGAAAGGAGCAGGCATGGATGCTTTGATATCCATCAAAAATGCAGTCCTTGCCATTGAATAAACACAGTGTAGATTATTACAATCGATTGTGTGATACTAAAATGGAGCATTTTGGACCAAAAAGCAGAACAGAAATATAATAATCACCAATCAATCAGACCTGTCCATTAACATCACTGGTTGGATGAATGAACATCCGTCCATCACCTCACCTATTTGCATATGGACCATATGGAACATATGCACCACTGGATAGACAACAGTCAGGCAGAAGGACAGACAGGTGAAACAGCTTAATAAATGTTGGTTATGCTGGTTGATTTAGCTTGTTAGTTTTTTTTTTAGGGTTTGCTTAGGTGGAACAAAACAGCACTGTGACTGGTCGGGGTACAGCTGACAAAAACAGTACCCAAGATGTATATCGAAGCATGACAAAACAAACTGAAATACCAAAAGCCATGGGATAACAGTATGTAAATGGATTTTGAAGCAGTGTTCTCAACTTGGGAATGCCGATATCTGTGTAAGATAGTAAGTTGAGGAATTATCTAGTGAGTGATTTGGCCAGTGGGCTCATGGCAAAGCAATGTGAATGATCAGAGTTTGAGTGAGGCATGGTAGTGGGTGCCAGATGGATGGGACAAGCATCTAACTTGACAGTTGTGAAAGCATTTCTCATTCCTCAACCCACAGTGTCACATGTGCAACGGGAGTATGTCAGAGAAGGCATTACCACCCATAGTGGACAGTGCAGTGGCTGCATATGGGTGTTTTAATTATTGTGTCCAGTATCATCTAATTAGAACTGTTCATGTAAACAGACAAGTGACTCTGGCATATCTAATACATGTATGCGTCAGCTGATGGGAGATGGCATGCCCCTCATTTTGATCAGTGTTATGTCAATATATCTGGTGCTTTCAGCTCAAATTCAGAGCTGTACAATCCAACTCATTAAGATATACTACAACAGTGACAGGCTCCTCTTGTTTTATTATTAAAAAACAAACAAACAAACAAACAAGAAGCACTAGTAGCTTTTGCTTCAATTCATGAATTACTGTCCCACTCACATCAATTTCTATTTGGACAATATATATTCTACTATACCATTTATGTATAATGATATAATGAACTTTACATGACGAATGAAATAAGTAAGAATATACACTGACATTTCTAATAAAAATTGCATAAACAATTTTTTGCAAATGTTTCCATGAAAACCAACATGCTGGCTCATTCACATTAATGGGCTCTCCCTGTTAAGAGAACCATAAAGGGTGATACCAAGGTCAGCAAAACAAATATCATGTTCAGATATTGTACAAGTCAATAATGTAATAATCATGACAGGCCTACAAACCTGTATCAATCTTCATTGGAAAAAAAAATAGTACTGGCATCACAAACAGAATCCATGTGTAAATATGTCTAAACCTTTCCCATTTAGTATGTTTGTAAAATAGTTTGCAGATGTGAATATAAATAAGATTTTTAGATCTTGATATTGGTTCTGCAATATTGTGCCTTGATTTTGGTTAAATCCATTTCTAATCTATGGAACTTAGTAATACCTTACTATTAACATATTTTGTGATGCACAATGACCTAATTCATACAACAGTTTCCATAAACACTCCCCGTATCACTCCATGGAGTGGCATTGCTAAGAAAATAATGGCAGCAGTTCCATAGCTAGCTAAATGCCTTGAGCTAAAGAGCAAAACAAAACTAATGGGGTGGACCCTGAAATGGATCTGACAGTTTGTCTTTTGCCCACTCCAATTGTGGGCCAGCTGCAGCTGCTTAGGTCAAACCTCCAAGCCACTTTGAAAAATTGGCCCTCAGAGACTTAATCCAACTGGGTAAACTGTGGATCCACTGTAGCTCAGGGATGGCTGGGAAGGAGCTACTGGCATTGCAGTGAGTAAGTGGAGTTGAATGTGTTGGTGTGTGTAAGGAGCTGGAGAAGGAGCTGCAGGCTGTGCAGTGAGTAAGTGGAGTTGAATGTGTTGGTGTGTGTAAGGAGCTGGAGAAGGAGCTGCAGGCTGTGCAGTGAGTGAGTGGAGTTGAATGTGTTGGTCTGTGTAAGGAGCTGGAGAAGGAGCTGCAGGCGGTGCAGTGATCGAGTAGAGTTGAATGTGTTGGTGTGTGTAAGTCTGTAAGCCTGCTGTGGTCTATTGCTTTATCATACATCAGTGTTATAAGCCACGTGATTCTGCGTAGTCTACATACATCCTAACATATTGGTTTGTAAAAGTAGCAATCTTTGCGTGTGGTACGTGAACAAAAATGAGTCTCAAGTTTATAAACTGAAAGAATCATATTGTGACTGAACTAATGCTTCTGTGCCAGCGAACATGCGACCATCTGCTGAAGAAAAAAAAGCAAAGCTTTGAGTCATTTCTACACTTATTTATTAGTACTTTTTCATTGGGCTAAAGCGATATCTACAGATTCTTGCAGGCTGAATACGGCCTAATTATTGAAAAGTCCTCAGAAATGCTGCACACTGTAAGAACAAGAGACCTACTCAAAAAATAACTAGGCAGGCTTGTTTTAGTTTTCTGTTTTATGGCATGGCTGCTATGTCCCTGTGGCAGCACAGGCCGTGTGCCAGAATTCTGATTTTAAAAAGGCCTAAATGTGTTTGGCATTAGTACAAACATCTCGCCATCCTTCAGAACAAACTCTCTCGGAACGTGTCCCCTGTTCTTCAGGCGAACAGTTGCAGAACAGATCCCTTCTTCCTCTGACTGCTTTCTTCTCCTTTTTTCCCCCCTTCTCTCCTTTCTTTGGCCCTGCGACGTGTTTGAAAAACAATGATGTATGCCGGCCCGTGTCGAGGCGCCCCCGTGACTGTGCAAACCGCTTTCAAAATAACCAGTGGTCCTTGATGGCCTTTCAAAATCCACCAGATCCTTAGATGATGAAGAGAAGGGGACAGAACAAATAAAACCCCGTTTATTCCTTTTCTTTCCTTCTTTTCGGGTTTTTTTTCTTCCCTCAGTCAGAGAGAGACACAGAAAGGGAAACAAAAAAAACGTAGGAATTCCTTCGAGACTGCCGTGGAGCCTGTGAATGTCCATTTCCTGTTCCTGTTGTGCTCTGCGATTGGTCACTGCCCAGTCCTTATAGGACCATCCATTATAGGTGTAAATAAATAAACAGCCCCAGTGTAATTAAATGGGGGTGCCATCATTTGTTATGCAACTGGTGGACAAAAAGCCAAAGGCAGGGAGGGCATTTGTAGTGCTGGCTTTTTCTCAGGTTTCTAGCTTTCTCTCCCTGTCCGGAGTACTGAAATTAATGATTTTGGGGCCCAAGAATCAACAAATAAGGCTGGGGTCTCGTCATAATGGAAAAAGGCCTCCACTTGGGCAAGTCTGATGGATCTGGTCCATTTGAGATCCTGTCAGCACCTAAGAAATAGCAAACGAGATCTGCACCAGTCCTGGCTTTAGGCAGACTATAGGGTGAGGGGGTGCATATGAACATATGCCAGGATGTATGTGTGTGTATGTGTGTGTGTGTGTGTGTGTGTGTGTGTACAAGAGTCTGTGTTTGTTTTGGTTGATAGGCATGCAGCAGCGTTGGCTATCTCAATCTTAAATCTCTGGTGTGGATATCAGAGATTGTGTTTGCAGATTTTCTCAAACATGCCAGCACATGCAAGGCTTCGCATATCATATTTAGAAGATAACACTGTTACTATTATTAGAGGTAGTAAATTTCGGGACTGCCTGATGATCTAAAATCATGTGTAATCTCTGTTCTGGGTAAATACATGAGAAACATCTCTAATCAGCTGCCAGTAATATTCAGTAATATACATAAAACATTACTGTTCTGCTTTTGGACTGAAACACCATAATCAACACTGCTGTTCTCAAGTGTATTTATTAGAAAATCATGAAAAACTGGAGCAAAATGATGGTGTGTTGTTTGTTTTTCCTCAATGTATGATATATCTTGCATCTCCAAAAGAACAAATCTTATGGACGTCTTATGGACGTCAGCGTAGAAATCTGTTTGGAGCACCACGTAAACAACAACCACTAGCGAGTGCTTCATGGTCTAATGGTGGTCCCTGGACCACAGGTTGAAAAACCCTGTGTTGACTGAAGATTCATTCTCCAGTGATGCCACAGCCATCAGTGGTTGGGTAATAAAATCAGTACATAAAGTACAGATTCGTGTCAAATCAATTGGTATTAAATGTCAGTACAAATGTAACACAGTCAAAAAGAAATCAAGTTTTGTGTGTCAGCTGTTGTATTGGAGCTGTGGACCTGGTGCTTTCCTGAGCGCGTTGGCTGCCCAGCAATGATAAAACGACAGTGGTTCCAAAAAAGAAGGGGGTTGACTTCACATGTATCGGAGGAGGCATGTGATGGTCCTCACCCTCCTAAGCATCCGACGTGATAGGGACAGAGTCCTTAGGCTGTTGGGGAAATGGCCCCTCCAAAAATTTAGGGGGAAAGATGGATGGGTTAAAAAAAGAAAAAAAGAAAAAGGATGCCGTAAAGCTGAAATTACCAGTTACACTCAACTTAAAGCCTAAATTTTGTCTGTACTTTCACTGGATGTATAACAGTATGTCATACAAGGACAGAAACCACATAAGCAAGTCTGAGATTACTTAACAACCACCTTTGTTTTGCAGCCAGACATGCTAGAACGACTCAGTATCCGTTTGAGGCCTGATGATTTAGACATGCAGTTTGCACTGCGTTAATTTGGGAGTATAAGCTTCCATTATCTTGTAGCTTTGTACAAGCAAATTTCACCAAAACATCTTGGCTGATTGACTACCATCACCTGAAACCAATCGGGGACATCAGTCACCAAGTGTTCCTCAACAATGGTCTGGATTTCAGGAGCATGTCCTGTCAAAGAACAGAGTCATAACTGAGTGGGAAAGTGTTGCTGTGGCAGTGTTGTCTAGCAGGGGGGTAGTTGGAGGGTGCGTTTACTTTGGGCCTGCGGGGTAATTAGTACATGCTCTGCGGGAGGATCAAGGTTGCCAGATTTCAGGGTGTTAATAACAGGCTGCACTGCTGCCTCACCAACACCTGTGGAGAGAGATCTTCCTCCTTCTCCACCTCCCTCCTTCCTTAAAATGTCCTTTCTGCAACTCCTTCCGTCTACCTCGCTTCCCCTGTCTAACAGCTTCTCCTTTCTTTCTCAGACTCTGATTTTTTCTTCTTTTCTGTAACTATGGGAAAGTGGCTTCAGAGTGTCCAGTCCCTGTAGAGAATAAGACACTCTGAAGCAGATAAACATGAAGTCTCATCAATGAATGCAATCAAATCCTCACAGCAGTGCTGCAAAATCTAGTAGAAAGCCTTCACTAGACAGTAGAGACAGTTAGTCCAGGAGAAACAGCATGAACCCTTTTTAATACACTTGATTTGGGAAGAAACAATAAATAAGCAGGTGTCTTGGTACTTTTGACCATATAGCACATATTCCAAGTACATGAACAACAGCATTAAAAAAAAAAAAGAGTGTGGACGGATAGTTACTGCTAACACTCCTGACCCAGCAAGAATGTAGCATGTCTTGGTGACATAGTCTGTTTTGGTCTGCCACATTAACCTCCTTTTACTTCTCAATTACTTATCCAGTTGACCTGGCACTTTCATAGAGCGGTTAATGACCCGACTCCTCATCCTTCATAGCTCAGCACTTAGGTGTGAATTGACAGGCAAACTGTGGCCATTCAATGAAAGGGGAGAGCCTGCCTCCATATCCCATAGTCAATAACCATAAAACCTTGCATGACAAATACCAGTTGAGGTTGCCAAGCTGAGCTACTGTTGTTTTTGTTTTTTTTTTGGTTTTGTGCTTCATTCAGAACAGCCAAGAATAAAACCCTTGGACCATAAATAAAAATAAACAAATAAATATATATATATACAGCATATTAATATAGCATATTATTGGGCACATCCCAATCCCTAATCTGAAATTAGTAATCAGAATCCAGTTAAATAAATAAATTGTTTACAGGTGACACGTTTAAGTTTAATTTTGTGAGATATTTATGTGGTTTGACGTACTTTTATTCACCAAAACATTACAGGAAGTACTTAAAGGAGAGAATCACACATGCCAGAGCCATTTTTTGGCTTTGTTTCTTTTCCCCCCAATTTTCTCCCATGAATTTAGACATGCCAATTCCCCAACTCCATTATAGTTCTCCCCCTATCACATGTGATGCTCCCTACACAGCAGGGGAGAAAACGTGCAAACGCTTCCTCCGATACTTGACGCCAGCCTACTGCAGTCATTTGCATCCTCATCGGACAGCCAATGCGCTCTGAGGAAATCGCTGGGTCCCCAGCTCTTATGCAATGCCTTACAGACGCCTGTGCCAACCAGCATCACATTGAGTGTGATGTGGGGAGAGAGCGCCATCTACTCACCCAGAGAGCCCAATTTCACTCCCCCACTGACTCCGACTGCCAATGGCATGCAGCATGAATTTGTGTTTGAGATGTAAACATCAAGAGAATTTAGATATTTGTATGAATCTAACCATGTTTTGGTTCAGATTTACTTTGTGTTTTTTTGCTTATGTACATATGAATTATGCTGATGTTAATAATAGGATACGTTCTTCAAAATACTTGACAGTAGTCCAAATAAAATAAATAAAATACCACCTCAATGTCCTTTATGTATATTTATTTTATCAGTATTATTCCTTCTCAGGACTTTTATTGTGAAATTTGAAAACTGTGTCAGCAAAAATAGACAGCAAACAGCCCCTCCCATCTCATTTTCCACTATAACACAATGTCTGTGTAAATTATATTATTAGCCATGCCATCAGTCAGAGTCTGTATGCAGGTCGAGCATGTACATGTGGACAGAGCTGTAAACATGCACTGGAAGCTCCTTTGGGATTTAAACTGGGATTTAATTCAGTGGGAAATGAGTGAATCTGAGCTGGATTACTCACTGATAGTCTCAGTGGTTGCAGTTTTTTTATTATGTCTGAAAGTTACTCTGATCCTGAGTTAGAAAGCCTCGAAAACATCATGTAACCGCCCGCAGTGTGCCTCTTAGGTTCTAAGACTGTGTTTTGATGAAGGGCAGGTACTATACCTTACCTGCAGTAGAGACACCCTAAATCTGTACATCTGTAGACAGACTGCTTTCAGATCAGATCAGATTGCAAATGTCCTTGCAATGTAGGTCAGAGAACAGTAGTCATTTTAACGTGATCCAGTTTGGGACAATGGAACTCTTTTTGCCACAAATCTGAAGCAATTGTTTTGAAAGTCAATGTAAACTGGAAATCAGAACACATTTTTCCTCCAGAATGTGAAGTACTAGTACGTCCAGATGAAATATGGTATGCAGACAGGAAAGTATCAAGGGTAAGACATGATTCTACACTTTGGAATTTGATTCGATGGTAAAATGTGGGTATTCCAAAACAAACATTGAGGCAAAGCTGGACAGTAGTCTGCAGACAACCATGGAAGAGTCCTGTAATGCCACACTGACACCCGCACCGAACACAGGAGACAAAATACTGGTAGAACAGAAAGTACAGGTGGACTCCATCACACATGGAAGTGAAATGTTTCCCTATGATCGGAGGGGGAGGGACTATATCTTATTATGTGATAGATCATTCTGATTCCCTGCTCCTTACCCATGGTGACATTACCAGAAGGCATTTGCTAGAAGTAGATTAGATTAGATCTTTGAAATGACCCAACAAAATGTACTTAATATTAAAATAAACTTAAGATAAATGAGTTCTTTCAGATTGGTTTAAATATTCATACGCAGCCAATGTTTGCATTTTCACAGATTATCATGCAGACAAAGTGCACGTCTGACCCTTTGTTAGATATGTGATACTGTAATTGTACCTTCACACATGCAAGAAAGGGTCAGGATCCTTCTACAGACTTCTTGGCTGGGTCTCATCTGGATGCCTGTAGACATGCAAATCAAGTTCTCCATCTGAAAAATCTGATCCTGACCTTTTTTAAGACCAGAAATGTTTCAATATCTGGACATATTATACGTCAGGTTGATCCCATTTTATAGTTGATGTATTCTTATTTTTATAATCTAACGGACTTTTTTCATTTGTCCTTCCTGATAAGATTGACTGTTGACTGTTGGTTAAATCAGCTTAATTTATTTATGCTATTAAAAGTTGCAAATTCGTACATCTAGAGGTTAATTGAATCTTTTAGGCCTTCAGTTTCATACAGTGTCCGATTACTGATCACTTGTGAACATTATGCAAGACCTGGAAATGTTTCTTACTAGGCTTTTCCTGTAGAGAGTAATTCCATTTTACGCAACTGTCCTAAATACAAATCATGCTTTGAGCACTCCCTTATGGACAGCTGTACACATGCATTTGTTGACAAGCTCAAAGTTGTCAAATACAGATGTGAAAGACCATGTCAACAGACAAGGATGTGCTATATTACAGGATTTTACAGTCCAGTGGTACCAGAGATGAGCACCTTTGGTTTAAGCACAACATAAGGAAAAGTCCTTACTGGGAATGCAGTGGCTGTGAGGTACCAGATAAGTTGTTAACCACACTGAGTTAACCAAGGATTCCATGTCGCAACCTTGTCTGTTTGGAAATGCCACCAGAATGGTTACCCAGACACCTTGGACAAGTAAAGACAAATTGTCTTTAATATATTTAATATATTTAATATATATATTTTATAAATGTAGGGTGACGTCCTACATTAATTACTACTTAAAATGCCTAAAATCAGAATCAGGTGCATCAGACCAGTTACAGATGACTAAATGTTTAGATAGGATTTAGGAGGATCCTGTCTTATTTAAACATAAGACATTTAGTTTAGTTTGATTTGCTCTTGATTGCTGAAGTGAGTGGGATCAGCATGGCAAGATCAAAAGAGCCCTCTGAGACTGTTAGAACGAACAGTCTGGGAAGGGACTTTAAAAGGTCTCAGAACAGTTAAAAATCTGTTCCACTGACCACAAAATAATTTACAAGTACAGCAACTTCCAACATGACCAGGTCAGGCTGCCCTAGCAAGTTCAGCCCAAGAGCAGAATGAAAGAGGAGAAAAGAGTCACCAATCCTAAAATGTCATCAAGGGGGTCCCTTGATGCCACAGTGGAAAGTAAAGCATCTACGATAGAAAGAGACAAAAGTTGGATTGACATCGTAGGTGTGCAAAGAGTTTGAAGAACACCAAGACATAGAGCAGGACATCTGGAACAATGTGCTTTGGACAGATGAATCCAGAGGTTAATTATTTGGGTACAGTAACAGAACACGTTTGGTGCAAACCAAACACAGCATTTGAGTACAAACAAACAAAAAAAAAAAAAAAAAAAAAAAAAATATATATATATATATATATATATATATATATACACTAACTGTGAAGCATGGGGGTGGATTTGGTGCTGCTTTTCTGTAGCAGGGTCTGGAGATCTCTCCATCATAGAAAACATTATGTGGATAAATCATTATATCAGAGGGGGTTTATAGAAAGACTAACATCACCATTACACAACTGGAAGAATTCTGCATGGAGGAGTGGGGAAATCTGTTATGTTCAGAGACCATGTCGACACCATTAGGGAATAAGATGTCCTAACTTCTTCAAGCGGAACGTTTTGATTTTTAGTAAATACATTTTACAAATTGTCTTTCTTCACTTTAATGTATGTAGTTTAATTTCACTGAAATAATCATGCCTAGAGTTCATTTCTAATAATGCCATATAATCATAAATGGCAATCAATGTTTGGGACATGTCATTAAAAAATAAATGTAACAAAAACAAATTCTGGTTCCTGAGTGGTCGTGCGTGGAAAATCTAAGTTAACTTAAAGCAGCTTTTGATTGCTTTGCATTCTGAGCTGAACTTACTTTTGATGTATTGTTTTGTACACGGTCACACCTTTACATCAAATCCAATAAGGTCTGCAGAGCAGATTCAATTCTTTTGATTCAGCATGTAAACTGAATATACAGTGGTGCTTGAAAGTCTGAAACTCTTTAGGATTGTCCATATTTCTGCATAAATTCAAGCTAAAACTTCATCAGTGCTAAAAGGAGATAAGGGGAAACAAAGAGACAAAAATGTTACACTTGCTCATTTATTTATTGAAGAAAATGAGCCAATATTACATCTGTGAGGGCAAAAGTAGGAGCACCTTTAGGATCAGCAGATCATTTAAAGCTGACTTTAAAGCCAGGGGTTTTTGATCAATGGAAGACAATCAGGTGTGAGTGGGAGGCCTGTTTTATTGAAAGAACAGGGATCTATCAAAGTCTGATCTTCACAAAATGTTTGTGGAAATGTATCATGGAATGAACAAAGGAGATTTCTGTGGAGCTCAGTAGAGGAGTTGTTCCTGCTCATCAGACTGGAAAAGTTTACAAAACCATCACTAAAGAGTTTGGATTCCATGAAAACACAGTCAGACAAATTGTGTACAAATGGAGGACATCAAGACCACTATTACCCTAACCAGGTGCGGTTGATCAACAAAGATCTCACCAAGAACAATGTATGTAAATGTCCACTTGGTCACAAACCAATCCAGGGTCATTTCTGTCATTATGCCTGTGCTCTCCGGTGTCGACCAGACAAGGATGGGTTCCTCTCAAGGTTTCTTCCTCCTAGCCTGAGGGAGTTTTCCTTGCCACTGTTGCCTGCTGGCTTGCTCCTCCTGACAACTCCTACGTTGTAAAAAGCAGTATATAAATAAACTTTGATTGACTGATTTCTAAGCAACTAAATGCCTTTCTCACATTGGCTAATGTTAACGTTCATGAGTCCTCCATCAGGAGAACCCTGGCAGGGTTGCACAAACATCTGTAGTTTGGTAAAGGCATTGAAAATAAATGTGGGCATAAAATAGGTCTTTTTGATTCAAACGTGGAGAAAGAAAATCACTGCATTCCAGCATAAAGACCTTCTGCCATCTGTGAAACATGGTGTTGGTAGTATCATGGTTGTTCTACCAAAGAATGGTTGAAGAAGAATGACATTAATGTTTTGGAATGACTAAGTGACGGACCTGAATCCAATAGAAATGCTGTGGAAGGACCTGAAGCAAGTAGTCTAAAGTACCAACATCTCAAAGTAGAAGCTGTTATATGGAAGAAGGGGCTAAAATTCCTACCAGCCGACATGCAGGGCTAATTAAGAGATTTTTTGCAATTTTTGGAGCACAAAACATTCTACAAAAATTCTACACTTTCAAGAACAGCTGTATAAAACAAACATAAGAACTCTACACTTTAGGGTTACTTTAGGATTAGACAGAGGCAAAACACAAACCCGATCTTCACATCTTGCACAGCTCAGGTCAGACCAGATTTCCAATGGACCAGAATTGCTTGTGATTCTCCTGCTAAGTGCCTCAATGTAAACTCACCAGGTTTTGCAGTGTTTTTTGTTTTTTCACTTGCATATGGTCCCTAACCCTATGTACCCCCAACCCTCTCGCTAACTCTCTCTCTCACTCCCCCCCTTTTCCCCCTAAAAATTGCTAAACTCAATTACCGGCCCAAAATTTCCCCTACTCTACCAACCGAAGGGAGGAAAAATAAGCCATTCTTGGGAAGGGAGGCTCGCGGGTGCACTGAAATGCCCAGAGACGTGCAAGTGACAGCTGACTCCACTTACCTGCTCCCAGCCTCGCCTGCCAGTACTGCCTAAAGACGTCTCCAAACATAATTAGCCCTCGGGAACCTACAGACATTTTCACATTGCCTGCAGTGAGCTGGATGACAGTCTGGGAACCAGCGGCACACCAGAGATATGGCTAATATCAGTTCCCATGTTGCCATAGTGACTGATGCTGGGTTTTCACTTTTCTGATATTTCACGAGTAAGCAAGTGAGGTGAGAGGAGATGTGTGTGCAACACATGCTTGTTAAACTGAGTGAGTTTTTGGGGAAGGATTGTTTGGAGGACTAGGATTCCTGTGAAATGCAACAATCATTGAAGCTCAAAATACACACACCATCAAAATCATGTTGATGTTGTGTTAATGAGGTCCTGCAACCAGTGGTTCTACCTTTTCTGGACACACTCTGATGCACAATTCCAACAGGACGACGCTCGTCCACGTAGTGCTGTCGTCTCAAGATCTCGTCTTGGAGACACAGCTACTACGCCGTGGTCGGTCTCATCTCCAGACCTGTACCTGATTCAAAATGTGTGGGAAGCTATTGGACGCTCTATCAACACTCCACCCCGACCGCACCATCTGCAGAACTGAGTGAGAACATTCAAGCTGCATGGGATGGATCATCACAGGACACCATTAGGAACCTCTACAAATCCATGCAGAGACGTCTTGCACGTTGCATAAAACCCGATGCCGTACTGAGAGACACCACTTCTGTATGTGTGGATCATATCAGACTAAATCCTTGTGACCTTTATCTTCCCAAAAGCATTGCAATCTGACACTTCCTTCTGCGTGCAACTATTTAACAATGTATATATCATTTGTTCAAATGTTTTAAAATGATCTTGCTATATATTATCACCATATTTTGACTGGAATATGCTCCAAACATCACAAATCAATAATGGACACTGGTCTATAGCATCCGACTGCTGTTAGGGAACATGAATCCTGCGATTCATCATAAGACACAAAGAAACGCTTGTGATTGGGAAGATTCTCACAGTACACTCACACTGTTATCATTTGCATAGTCTAACGTACAGCAATTTCGGTATCAATACAAAAACGGCTAACTTTGCCGTGACGATTAGCACGCGATAAGCTGTGGAGCCCTACAATAGAGCCTTTTCTTCTCTTGACTCAGTCGCTCACTGTATGCCTTCAATCAGGGAATGGTTTAGCTGTCTGGCTGATGTACCTGCACACAGACAAATATTTACACAGGTATTAAGATATACAAACAGCTATAAACACACAGCTCACATGAAGCACCCCCACACACGCAGGTTCTTTTATACATGTGTATACAGGAACAAATACTCCAATAAACAAGTACAGAAAAAAAATCACTTTCGGGCCTCGACGCTGCAGAAGGACAGAGCCAAAACAGAAAAAGTGCGGCCTTGAAACTGACTTCAGCGAGTGCATCTCACTGCTGAACAATTGCTCCGTGGGCTCTTGCTTTCTTTGCCCTGCTTTTCATCTTTTCCCCCCTTCTTTCCCCTTCTCTTCTCTGCCTTTTACAACTTCCTCCTAGTGGGGGCTGCAGCTCAAACCCAAACAAAACTCCATTTTTCAGTTATTGGCCCTCTCGGCATGTAATGGAGAATCAAGCTAATTAGCCCTCCAGCTGCTTTCACTTGTGCTTTATGTAAACAATACCTGCCAGGCTCTCTCTCTCTCTCTCTCTCTCTCTCTCTCTCTCTCTCTCTCTCTCTCTCTCTCGCTCGCTCTCTGCCTGCTGGCATTAAGGAACTAAATGCCTGCTTGGCCTCCCTCCACCATTCCATAGTCTACCTAAACTTCCAAACCTCCACCTATGGACCCGTCACCTATAAACCCTCCCGAACCTAAACTACACCCCTTCTCATTCACCCCAGTCCTCCACCTCTCCGTTTCCTCCCTTTCTCCACTCCTGGACTGCAGCAGAGACCTCCAACCGTCAGCCTTAAGCCTCTCCCTTATTTGACAGCAAAAATTCAAACAAAACCTGAAAGGACGGGAGCGAGGGAGAAAGAGTGGACGGTGTCTGTTTTAAATTCATGTTTTGTGCTGACGCTTAACAGACACGGGACAATGACCGGCATTCGCAGGGAACCTATCTGATGCTGCGGACAGAGGCAAAGAGCAGGGGTGTGTAAGCTGGGGGCTGGGGGAGCAGTAAAGGGCCCTCGCAGACTAATTACATAATTTCCTTCATCTGAGCAAACACTCACTGAGCGAGAATAAATGCGAGACTACATCTTTCTAAGCACTGCTGAGGGCCTCCTGTGTTTAATAGCAGTCCTGCTTTCCTGTGACTGATAGCAGAAAAAAAGGGCAACACACACCCTGACACTTGCTGCATCAGCAATGAAGAACCTCGACTAAGGGAGAACAGAATTATAATGGTTTCCAAGCCTAGCTATAAATGTAGCTCCTCATTTCAGTGCCTCTGACTCCATAAAACAAACTACCATTAGAATGAATCACAAGAGAATTATATAGTTTGTGAACAGCTTCCTGTAATTTACTAACGTTTAATATTGTGTCAAGCGATAGCCCCTTAAAACACTGCGATTGTGGATTAATTACCCATCAAACTTTATTTAGTACCTACTGTAAATGATTATTTACTTCTATGGGTAAATCACATTTGCACTGTGTAATGAAGATGCTTGGATATGCTTTATAAACACTTGGTTCCTGCTAGAATTAAAATGGATTATTTAAAGGTTTGCATCTTTTTATTTAAACAACATAATTTTTTTTTTATTGTCAAGCAAACGACAAATAGGACAGAAAACGTCAGTGTGCAAAACTATTCACCCCTAAAGTCAGTATTATGCAGAGCACCCTTTTGCAGCAATTACAGCTGGATGTCTCTATGAGGTGCCACATCTCGCCACAGGGATTTTTGCTCATTCCTCAAGACGAAAATGCTCTAGCTCCTTTGGAAGTTAGGTGGTATCCATCTAACACAGTTTACACAATACATTTACACACTTACACACCCCTTAACCCACTTCACTAGTGTGCTTTGGGTCATTGTCCTGTTGGAAGGTGAACCTCCGTCCCTGGCTGGAGTCACTGACAGGACAAAACAGGTTTTGCTTCAAGAATATCCCTGTATTTAGCACCATCCATCTTCCCCTTGACTCTGATTCACAATTTCCCTGCTGCTGAAAAACAATCCACAGCATGATGCTGCCACCACCATGTTTCACTGTGGGGATGGTGTTCTTGGGGTGATGAGATATGCTGGTTTTGTGGCAGACATCGCGTTTTCCTTGGTGGATGAAAAGTTCCGTTTTGGTCTCATCTGACCAGAATACCTTCCTCCATACATTTGGGGATCTGCCAAACTCAAAACGAGTCTTCCTAATTTTGTCTGTAAGTATATTACAAGGCACTGTATTATGTCAAGTAATAGATGTCATATAGCCGTTTCTATGTACAGGAACTGTGTAGCACTATATGTGATTGTCATTGATGGTTAATGTTAACTCAAATGGCAACCTAACCTATAGAACCCTATACTGTTTTTGTAGTTTGACGTACTTTTATACACCAAACAATTTGAAATGTATTTAGAAATACGTCGAAAATGTATTTTTTTAACCTCCATAGTCGTAGTCTTACTCCATGAACCATGTTCTACTGAGATTCACCTCACAGACAGATTTGCTTTAGAAATGGTATCATTCAGAATTCATTGCTCCATTAATGATAGCAAGCCGTCTTGGCCCAGATATAGCAAAACAGGCCCAAACCATAAAACTACCACCACCGTGTTTTACAACATGGGATAGGGTTTTCGTGTTGGAAAGCGGTGTTTTCCTTATTCCAAACATTACACTTCTCATTTAAACCATTTTGGTCTCATCCATTCACAAAACGTTCCGATAGTCTTCTGGCTTGTCCATGTGACTGTTAGCAAACTGCAGATGGTCAGTAATGTTCCAAATCCAGACAACTTAGAGATGGTTCTGTAACATTTTCCACCCTCAGAAACCTCCTCTGTTCATGATGCAATTCCATAAACATGCATTATGAAGATCAGATTTTGATAGAACCCTGTTCTTTAAATAGAACTGGACACGTGCTCATCTCCCACACATTAGAAACACCTGACTCTAAATTCACCTTCAACTTATCTGCTAATCCTAAAGGTTCACAAGGTGCCACGCCCTGATATGTAATACTGGATCACTGTCCACAATAAATAAATGAGCAAGTGTAATATTTGGTTCATATGATCTACTTTTAGGTGAAATTCAGACAGAAATAATAGACCATCCTAAAGGGTTCGCAGACTTTCAAGCACCACTGTTAGGTACTATCTGATCGAAGTGCTGTTCTACCTTAAAGCAATCGTGCGTTTTTAGAAGTGAAGTATAGGCCCACAATTAGGGTCTTAGATTGGTTAGTAAAGTATATTAGTATTTGAGTGCTTTTCCTTTTTCCGTTGAAACTAAGCCCAGCACAAATCGTAATGCAGTTCGTCTGATTGCAGACGTACACTCATTTGTCTAGCTTTTCAAGGCCCTCTGACTTCATACTGGTGCCCCCTCATTTCGGACTCAAGTAAACCTGTTGCTCATTACACACATTCTCTGAGCCCACCACTAGAGGGAAACCACTGTTGATTCAGATCCACACATTAAATAGGTGAGAACATATTACACGTTACCAAGACATGAGGTCTAGAATTGAATGTGAGGACAAAAAAAACCCCAAAAATTCTGAAGATGAAGTGTGTAAATATGTACGATCATATGTAGATGTATATATTCTGTCCTTGGGAACCGTCTGAGAACATTTCCTCAGAGCTCACGAGCTCAGGCATCCAGGCTTGATTTTTTTTTTTTTTTCATCCAAGTGATGGAAAAAAAAGAGGATGTGAAAAAAGTGGACAAAATTTGACCTCTACTCCTTCCCCCCTTCTCCCTGTCTCTTTTTTTTCTCACCCGCAAATCCAGGGAGCTGAGGCTGAGTGTTTTCTGCCTGATGGTGGTAGGCCTCTCACCTCTGCCAAGGCACACCAATTAATAACCAATAGGGGTGGAATCTGAAGCTGCTTTGCAGGTTGTTTTGACAGTGGTGTGCATACATACTTTGTGAACCAACGGGAGGGAGGGGGGGGAGGGGACTTTTCTGGCAACCGAGGGCGTTCAAATCCTCATTAATCACTAATAGTGCCGAGGGCGAGAGAGAAAGTATGTTCATAAAAAGAGCATGATGTTCATGCAGGCCCTAAGTGCGGGTTTCAGCAACAACAATACAAGTCAAGTGGAACTTAATCTGGGATACGAGGCATCATTCCTCCAGGTTTTAGGCCCTTTTATCTAACATATGTATAAATATATATTTGTACTGATATTCTTCAGGCTCTCCACGGTCCTCTGTGTGTATAGATGCATGTCAATCGGAGTGTGTGTTCACACACACACACACACCATGCATATACACAAAAGGCTTATGGAAATATTTGGACACCCTTTGCCAATTGAAACGTTGTATTTTTTTTTTCATTGAGCAGTTGTAAATAGTCTTTGTAGCCAAACATACATCAGTGTTTTCAGTAAACGCTCAACATAACATTAAATATAAAAACATCCAATCATCAGTGTGGCCTGTGCACATTACAGAGCCAGGGTTTAGTAACATCTCTTTGGCAGCTTTAATAACTTTTTGTCGCAGCTGAAATCTTTCAGTTCCCGTAGATGGATTTTTCCATACCATTTTTTTGCCGAACCCTCTACTTCTGAGATATTCTTGGGTGATCTTGCTTGCACAGCTTGTTGAAAAAAGTATGTTTAGCTCATGGGACTATGAAGGCCATGCCAAAAGCCTCTATTTGTGTCTCTTTGGGTAGCTGGTGGTGAATTTTGAGGTATGATTTGGGTCATTATCGCATTGTAAAAGGCCTCTTGTTTTGAGCATTAGCTTAGCAGAGTTTCAGCTTTACCTCCACAGTTCCCCTGAACAGCCATTTCCTAAATAACAGTTTACAGTCCTTAATTACGACTGGTGACATGCATCAGGCCTCATTTTCAAAGTAAGGTTTGAGACAAAAGAAACAAACAGGGTGCCCGATATAAATATAAGGCTGCAGTGGACACAGGCTCCCTTGGACAAAAATGTAACCTCATCTGATGAATCCTGAATTCCGATGAGGCCCACAGAACGTCAGATGAAGTCCGAGTCGCTGGATATGAACCAGGTAGAACGCTTTGGGAGATGGTTGATTCGCATCTGAATGAAATGCTTGATGCCATCATTTCAACAGGGACCAGGAACTCCAAGGAATGTTTTCAGCATATTATGGAAACCATGCTATAAAAAAACTGAAGCTGCAGTCAAAAAATTATTGAAGGAAGGAAGTGTCAGATCACAATACTATTCAGAAGGTCGACAAAGGTTACATGGAACAAAAAATGATTATTAATGTAGACTGATATGGGCAATATTTATTGAGCTACACATACAGAAGTAGTGTCTCTCAGGTCGGCGTTGGGTATAACGCGATGTCACATTCCTCGTTGTCACTGTGGACTGCACTACCCAGCATGCATTGGACTCTAATAACCTTCTGAGTATTGATCACATGACTCGCCAAGAATCCCTGGATCACATGACTTTACACGGGTCCCAAACACCTGTTCAGCACCCTATTTAAACTCTGCTTGGTCTACAGGTCATTGCCACGCTTTGCTGACATTTCTCTGCACTACTCAGCATTATTATTCTCTGTTTGTTTATCTCGTGTATGACCTTGTTCCATTGCCAGTCTTTGTCTTTAGCCTTGCCTCGGATTGTGTATTACTTTGGTTCTGGACTTCGCTCTGTTTGCCTTCTATGCCTCTTGGTATGCCCCTCTTGTTTTGTTTGCTATTGCTGGTTTATGACATGGACTGTAAACGACCCTGCTCTTTGTCTAAGCACTTTATTAAATACAGCTTGCATTGTACTGTGCGTGTGCCTCTGTCCTGACCTGACACACAACATGCCTGACGCATCAGAACGGAGTTGTTGAGGTTCTAATGGTGTTCATACAGATTGCGTGGTTGATTATTTCTGGGTGCAGCTATTTTCTGATGATGATGAGTATATATTAAGAGCAGGAGCTCTTACCCACTATTAGTACAGTGTTCCTAATAAATTGTTCAGTAAGTAGAATGGTTAAAGTTTAGCCTGCATTGTTTGACCAAAATAATTAGAATGTACTGGATTCCATAAATACGTTTTCTGAGTTTCATATTCCATTATTATCCATGACAACACTAGCATCAGATACCACAAACCCTCACAACAATCTTTCACTAAAGCTTGATAAAATAGATTTTGACACCTCACTGAACCATGAGACCATAACACCCTCCCTACACAATCCAAAACGTGGGGTCACCCTGACGCCTGGCCAAGTGACGTGAAATTTGAGAGTGCTTTAAAGCACCTCCCGCAGGTATGGTACACTTGAGGCCCCCCAGCTCTGGAGCTCTGTGGGGGTCAGGGTTCTTTCTGCTGGAGCCTATCGCAGCTCCATCTGACAGGGAGAGAAAACTGAGGGCACCCGGATGCTCAGATAAACAGCCCAGTCTGTGTGGAATGCCCCCTTAGACCCCCATGCACAAGCCGGAGTGGAAAGAAAGGATCCGGAAGGGCTCCTTTCCAGTTCGGCCAAACTTTCATGGGGGCAGGATCTCTCACTCTCTCTCTCACTCTCTCTCTCTCTCTCTCTCTCTCTCTCTCTCTCTCTCTCTCTCTCTGTCTCTCTCACATATATATATATATATATATATATATATATATATATATATATATATGTGTGTGTGTGTGTGTCTTTGTCTCTCAAGGGTCACAATGTCATGCATTTTGTCGTTCATATATCAAAATACAACACAGAAATGCACACAGAAATAGTCCCACATTGTCCTGCTTAAAAGCTTCTCAAGAGAAATTGGTGTATTTTAACTTGATCTCCATCATAACTTATACCAATATTTCATACAGGATGAATGAAACAGTGATTATTTCCAGGACAGAAGCAAAATCAAGGCCAAATTCTTGGATCACTTCAAGCACAGTAGACATAAAAGTATGGAAAACATAGAAAGATGTATTCTGGGAATTCAAGCGCCAGTGGTGTTACCATGGAGTCAGCAAAATCTTGCTTTTAAATGGTCTATAACGCTCATAAATCTTTAAAACTTTAAAGAACAACCCTTGCAGCTTTTGAGCACCACCTCCTTTCTCTGAGCTCTTCGGGGTTCTGGAGGAGTAGCTGTTGGATGGATGAGCAGATCATTTTAGCCGTAACTGTGGGGCAATCTGTGGAACATCACTACTGCAATATTATCATGGTGGATACAACCCTTGCCCTAATTTTGGTAGTGGACTGCTCTCACATGGCTGCCATGATGTTAGTGCACCAACGGAAAACCTCCAATGCGGCATCAGCATGCTCCTCTGAGTGCAATCAGCATGCCAGCTTTGACCCTTGTTCACAGATGCCAGTGTGGCATTAGAATGCTGGCTATCAGCCTTCTCTCATATGTTAGACTGCCATGTTGTTATTCTACCAGTTATAACCATCATCTACAATCCTTTCGGCCTTTCGGCCCTCGGCCCTCACTGTGAGGGCAGAATCACACCTTGTGCTCTCAGTTTTTGAAACTGCAGAACCTACTCTTTCTAACAGTAGTGATTATCTTGTAGTGCAGTGAAGCATCTGAGAGTAATTCATTGTGGAAAATCATACTTTTATCAAATTTATAACTGTTTTTAGAAGCTCCTGTTATTAAAATCCAATATAATGAAGCAGTTTTTATTACCTGAGACGTTGGTCAAGTTGGTCCTGAACAAATAATTTCAAGTTTTGGGCTGCAATGACAAGCAGTTTTAGAGACTGGCATGGATCCAAGAGGCAAAATCAGCCAAAAAAATTAAGACCGCCTAAATTTTTTAATACATTTTGTCACAGTAATATGCTATATTATACAATGTCATATATTATTTTGATTCTCAACTTATAGACACCAGTCTGCAACCTTTTTGTTCAGAAATCTAGTCTAAATCTTGAATGTGAAGTCTCCACATTCAAAAATAAGTAAAAAAAATCGTTTGGCAATTTTTGGTAACAACTTCATCAAGATACTAAACTTCTGATAGTATGTACACATCAAGTAATTACATATTTAAGAAGCCAAAGGCCATCCATAAATATATCATCATATGCCATGTGACTATCTCATGTAATTACTATGTTATTACAAAAAAAGAGGCAATGACAAAAACACACAAAAACACACAACTAGTGTAGCTAGGGCTCAAAGGGTTAACATACTGGCTCCTGGCCCCTTATCCCCATATACAGTTTTGTTTTTGTTTTGTTTTTTCCTGAGATTTGCTGGAAGCTGGCAAGCAGACTTTAGGCTTTAAGCAGAATTTAGACTTTAAATTCCCTCAGACTAGGAGGAAAAAACCTTGAGAGGAGTCAAGGCTCAAGAGAGGAACTCATCCTACTGCGGTCGACACCAGAGAGCACAGAGAATAGGCATAGACATGGGAAAATCCAGATTGATGTCAATTGACATCTCCTTGATCATGAGGAAGGTGAGAGATCAGCCTAAAACTACACGGGGGAACTTGTTAATGATCTCAAGGCAGCTGGTTCCACAGTCACCAAGAAAACCATTGGTAACACATTACACCATAATGGATTAAAATCCTGCAGTGCCCACAAAGTCCCCCTGGTCAAGAAGGCATATGTGCAGGCCCACCAATGAACACCTGGATGATTCTGAGAGTGACTGGGAGAAGGTGCTGTGATTAGACTAGACAAAACTTGAGCTCTTTGGCATGAACTCAACTCACCATCTTTGGAGGAAGAGAAATGCTGATAATGACCCAAAGAACACCGTCCCCACTTTCAAGCATGGAGGTGGAAACATTATGTTTTGGGGTTTTTTTCTCTGCTAAGGACACAGGACTACTTTACTGGATCAGTGGGAGAATGGATGGAGCCATGTACCGTAAAATCCAGAGTGACAACCTCCTTCCCTCCACCAGGACATTAAAAATGGGTTGTGGCTGGGTCTTCCAGCACGACAAAGACCCAAAACATACAGCCAAGGCAACAAAGGAGGGGCTCAAAAAGAAGCACAATAAGGTCATGGAATGGCCTAACCAGTCTCCTGAACACCTGAGCTGAAGCTTCGAGTTGCCAATCTTAATGATTTAGAGATGATCTGCAAGGAGGAGTGGACCAAAATTCCTCCTGACACGTGTGCAAACCTCATCATCAACTACAAGAAACATCTGACTGCTGTGCTTGCCAACAAGGGTTGCCTTCAAATATAAAGTCTTGTTTGCCAGAGGGATCAAATACTTATTTCCTATTTAAATAATTTATACAATGTGATTTTCTGGACTCTATTTTTTGATATTCTATCTCTCACTGATATTCTAACCCACCCTTAAAATGATAGCGTGATTATGTCTTTGTCAGTGGGTAAACGTGTATATATTATATATAAATACTATAAATCTTATCCAAATTATACATGTTAATATTTATTGTGCTGTAACACTATATGTCCAAATGTTTCTAATAAATGCCTTTGGCTACTATAAGTTTTACCCAGTGCTAACACAGATGTGCAAATGCGCACACTCGGCCAGTTGGCCCAGTGCTTTTAGCATTAGTTTGGTGAGTTGGGGTATGAGGTGGGGTGGTGTTCATCCAACATCCTGGCTTCAATAAAGCTCTTGTTGCTGAATGCAATCAAATCTTCACAGCAAAATCTATGAAAAAGCCTTCCCTGGAGAGTAGAGACAGTTCCTCCAACTGAAGCAGCACAAACTCCTTCTAATAGTCTCGATTTCACAAGAGATGATCAGTAAGCAGGTGCCCCCATGCTTTTGTCCATAAAGGGTATTTGCGGTTTCACTTTGGTATTTCATATTTATTTACAGAACGCCTGCATTATTTTGATTTATTAGGAATTCCTCAGTATGTTCGGAATTAACTGTGTTTATATTGGTTTATCAGACGTTTGGTAAAAGCAGTCTCCTGCCTGTGTGAGTTGGTGGGTGGGTTGTAATGGTTGCTCTGAATTGCATTGGATTCCATATGTGATTCCATTATTTATCAAGAAAACAAAATGCACGAGGGCTCCACCCCCTGCTCCGCTCTCTTGGTTTACCAGCTCAGGTAAAAACTGCAAGCATTCTTAAACACACTTCTATTGCTTCCAGCAATATTCTTTTTGGACAGCTGCCCTATACATTAAACAAGGACTGTAGAGATGTGTTAGTATAGAATCAAGTGTATGTGTGCATATGGGCATGTGCCTGATTGGGTGGTGGTGGTGGTGGTGGTGGTGGTGTGTGCAGAGGTTGAAATATTTACATTTCATCTCAAATCTATTTAGGATCATTTGAACCAGTTAAGAAAATAAATTTGATCCTTTAGATCCCAATCTGTTCTTGAGGAAAAACAGAAGGAGCTAAGTGAAAGGGGGGGGTGAGGGGGGCTGTGTTCACCTTTAAACATGAAAACCAGGAGACCTAGCCTGGCGTGTAGGTGTGTGTGTGTGCATGTGCATGGAAGCTTAGGTTCCTGGACTTAACAGGGGTCTGCGCGCGGTCTTCACAAGGTTATTCGCTTTGAGCAGAATGAAGGTGGTGACGAAATCGTCCACCGTACTTTGGGAAAAGGACTCAGCGGGACAAAGTCGGGGAATTTCCGAAACGAGAGCTGCTAGGAACACAAATCCGAACTTCTGATCTCACATAATGTTGATGACATCATGATAAGACGGTAAGACTGGACCACAGCAGGCTATAATGAAGATATTAGGTTTGTATAATGCTTACTATAATACATAATCATGACAGGATATACAGTCATACTCTGATGCTGGACCACAGCAGTCCTTAAATAAGGATTTTTATGTAAAATGGAATTTTAAACGGACAGTACTATACAAAAGAGACCTGCCTTCATTTGGTTCATTTCTAGTCAAACCAGCAGTTAAGATATTAGCTTATTATAATTAATAAAACTAGAATTTACCAAAATTACACAGAAACCTGAGTCCTTATACATTAAAGTTATGAGATTTCCCAGGCTGACCATCGGAGTGACTGTGCATAACAGCTTGGATACTTTTATTGGCCACTGTGTGGGGTCATGGTGTGGGATGCACTTTCGTACAATTTCCTACCAGATCCTGGTCTTCATTACAGGCTCTCTGACATCCCAACGTTATGTTAATGTGATGATGTTATGTTAATGGTCCTGCAATCAGTGGCCCAACCTTTGAACCTTGAAATCCCACTCCAACAGGACAATGCTCATCTGCATACCGCTGCTGTCACATGGTCAGTCACATTGCCAAACCTGTCCTCAAAAACCTCTACAACTCCATTGTGAGACCTCTGGCATGCTGTGTTGTACCGGACACCACTTCTGTATGTGTAAGTCAATTAATATTGCACATATCAGCATATTTCGATAATGAGCCTATATGTATATCAAGCATGCATGCACATACACAGTTTTTTCCTACTGCCTGCCCTGAATTCACGTCATTTGCCCTGGATGTGTCAATCATCTGCCCTTCTTTCTTGATTGGATCCAGATTGTAGCACTAGTTCCTGTCTCAGAGGGCTTGCAATGCAATACAGCCGTTCAGTTCACAGAGACACTTTTTCCCCCCACTGACAGACTGTGAGCTTCTCAGGCTGCTGAGACAGGTAGGGAGGATTAGACTAATACAGCAACAACAGCAGAGAGAGCAAGAGAGAGAGAGAGAGAGAGAGAGAGAGAGAGAGAGAGAGGTGTTTATAGAAACAAGGGTCTTCAGAGTATTTATTTGTAATGTTAATAACAGTAACACACTGGTGAACCTGGAGTAAAATAAGTGTTTTTTGTTTTTTTTTCCCATAAACAGTGCCTTTATAAAAGAATTGAACACTTGTTTTCCTCTTTTATTACTTTTTATCACTGGGATCATAGGCAATAATATTAGAAATACACAATAAAATCAAAATAAAAGACCTTTACAAAGCAATGTCAAATAAATAAAAGTATGTATTATGTGTAGTCGCACAGTCAGTGAAAATGAGATCACCTCAGTGCAGTTAATGTATCTCAACTGTCTGTAGTATAAAGAAAGTATCTGGACGGTCCAGTGACTGGTGGTCAGTATTCCTGTCCTCAAATACACCATGAAAGCAAAATAAAACTCCATGCAGCTCTAATGATTTGTCAGGGGGATGGTACTAAAAAAGAACTCATGGAAGAAATGGAAGGAGTATGGCACGTGTAAATCTGCCTACAGCAGGACGCCCTGACAAATAAACAAATAAAGAAACGGAAAATATCAATAAAACATATGGCTTATGAACCAGAAGAGGAACAACAGACAGTAAACAGACTCTAGACTTAATGCAGAAGCATCAGTCTAATGCTGTCATACGGTGGGTCTGCATGGGTGGGTCTGAATATCACACATCTGGTAAAGATGTTCCGACGCCACTGTGTTGACTTCCAAGCAGCTGAAACTGAGTGGATTAAATGATGGAGCTAATTAACAGTTCATTGATCAAATGGAGAGACAGAAAGAGAACTTTCTCTCCAGCCACTGAGAGACATGGACGAGTAAGACGTGGAAATAAGTAAGGTCAAGGTCAAGGTCAAGGCTTTTTTATTGTCATTACAACCGAGTACACAGTGCAATGAAATTGCGTTCCTCCGGAACCAAGGTGCAACATGGAGCAGCAATACAATTGGACGACATAAAGTGCAATTTCTATTGCACTTTATGTGCAATAGAAATTTCTATAAAATAAAAATGCCTAATAAATATTTTTTATATTGCTGTATTTAACCTAGAACACTCAGGACAAGCAGGAAGTGCTCACACAGAACCTATAAGAACCTTGGTGCATTTCAGCCAACCAGCCCGCATTTACTCCACTTTCAGTGGAACCGAGAATACATCAAAGAACACGTCAAACACGGATCAAATTTTTGGCGATAAGACGACGTAGAAGACTACACCGTACGTCATTGCTCTTTGCTCTTGTACATCTAGACACACCCACAGCGGTTACTTATCTTTGGTTCCCACTGCAAATAAGCTTTTCAGGTTCTGGAACCTATTTTTGTTGGTGCAAATGTGCCGAAACGGTTCAGAATTTGGTTTGCAAACCAGAACGGAGCCCATTCCACACAGGTTTAACTTTTAGAACCCAAGATCTGCACTTTGCAAAACTCAGGATCAAGGTAACCTACAGACATGGTACACATATCAGAACAAAGTAGAAGACCCTCTCTAAACAGGTTCTCATCAGTGTGTGATGAATTATCAGCGGGTAATCCGGGCAATGGAGAAATATTCACCGCGTCTCATTTGTAAGCAGGATTTGACTAAAACCCTAAACACACCTGCGTTGCTGTGCAGCATTAGGCTGTAGATTTGACACAGAAGCATACATTGATAATGTGAGCGGGACAATGCTACACTCTGTTTTCATTATCCAGAAGAAAGATCTTCCGATTTGTAAAATCATTTTAAATAAAATAAAAACAACAGCTAACGAACGGTTCTCTGTTGTTGTTCCACAACAACTTTAAAATCCAGTAAAAGTCACTTGACTGACAAAAGCAACCCTGACTTTGCCCGAGTCCTGAATTCCTGTCCAGTGCCAACTGGGGTCATGCGCTGAAGGCTCTGTGGGTCTAAAGTGGTGGATTTAGTCGCATAATCTAATGACTCCTGTAAGCACCAGGACTCTGTACGCTGCTGAAATAGCGCCTCAAAGTCCACAGCTATCAAAGAGAATGCCAGGCATTTGCTCTGTGTCTGAAAAACATAATAATATGATGAATTTTGAGGGAAAGTTGTCTTTGGGATTTTGCTATTTTCAGAGAGAATGTAATGGTTTGTGTTTGAAAAGCTCCATATGGCTCAGCAGACAGGCCAGCATAGATATCAATGAGACTTCACTATCTGCTGATGAATCTTCTGCGCGTCTGAGAGCTTGACATAGTTTTGGCAATATTTCAGTGTTAATGTCAGTGATTAAATCTACTAAGGTCCACTGAATATGGGTCACCAGGCTCTGCTCTGCCCGTATAGAGTTTCACTCGAAATCAGAATAAAAAATGAATATAATAATAATAATAATAATAATAATAATAATAATAATAATAATAATGAAAGAGCAACAAGTCAAGTTTCAGATGTTGCACTGAGTGACCTTCACGACTGATTAGCCAATGAGAAACATTCCTGTGAATTAGAGGCCAACTAATAGCTTCCTCTTCTGTGTCCAGTCCCACCTCCAAGCACTAGACCACTTTCAGGAGCTACCCAGCATGTTTAACATAGCTTCGCTGACCACAAGAAAACGAACCTCAGTTGTGTCTGGGCATTTTCTTCTCTTTCGTTTCTTTCTTTCAGGTTGTATGAAGTTTCACAGGTATAATTACTGTTCGGTCCTACTGTTCAGAGAGAGAGGGAGAGAGAGAGAGAGAGAGAGAGAGAGAGAGAGAGAGAGAGAGAGAGGGATTCACACCTGTTAGAAAATACCTGCAATGAGCTCGCTGAGAAGTCATGCTCAGAGAACTGAAGAGTGCCACACCAAACTGCACTGACCAATCATTATCTCCATCTGTCTGAACAGTGGAAGAGGGTTCAGTTATCATACAGCTCATACGAACTGTAGAAGAGCAGCATATATACACCATATATGTCCAAATATTTGCGGGCACCCCTTCTAATGAATGCATCACAGATGTGCAAATGCACACACACACAGCTGGTCACATGCCAAAAGAATAGGAGCAGCATGAACCCGTTCTCTGCTGAACTCTTATAGACGCCAACTCGCTTGTTCACTTGTAACTACAACTAAACTGCAACAATCTAAGATCTATATCTCTCTATATCTACATTATATTTACATCCCATATTTATATTTATAAAAGTAGTATATATTTATATTAGTAGCATGTTGTATCGACAATCCGTCTGCGTGTACATATCTCTATAAATATACACACACACATTACCAGTCAAAGGTTTTATAACACCCAGTATGGGTTCGGAAACTTTACACCTGCAATGTACAAATATTATGCAGGGGTATGTTAATCGAAAGATCACATCACAGCAAGATGACTGTCTTAAACTGATTTGTTTTACTGGTTTATAATTAACCAGAATATTATGACCACTTATGCAATAATAATAATAATAATAATAATAATAATAATAATAATAATAATAATAATAATAATAGATTTTATTTAAAAGTGCCTTCCCTGACACATAAGGACACTGTATAAAATATGAGGAAAACAAAAGACACGTAAAAATATATAAACAAGACAGAAATGTACATAAAATTCAACAGGGAGCAAATATTATAATAATGGCAAAAAGCCACACCGATCGATTTGATATGTTTTGTTTTATCACTTTTTCATGATATTATAATTCATTGAGATGCAAGAGAGAGAGAGAGAGAGAGAGAGAGAGAGAGAGAGAGAGAGAGAGAGAGAATAGGAAGGCAGCAGTTTTTAGCGTAAGCAAACTGTCACAGAGGAGAGGAGACCCTACAAAGTGCTCCATATTAAAACTATTAGAGTGAAAACAGAGAGATTATTTATGTGAACTCTGGGGTGAAGAGGGTCCCTACGTCCCTCCCTCTCTCTCTCTCTCTCTCTCTCTCTCTCTCTCTCTCTCTCTCTCTCTCTCTTTCTCTAACACACACACACACACACACACACACACATACACACACAAAATCCCCACACATACATACATTTTCTATTGTCACCCTCATCTTCACAAACTAAACAGCATATGAGTGCAGTGGGAGACTGAAGTGTGTTGATGTGGGAAAACTCTGAACACACAAGGCATAATCTTCTTCCCAGGCTCTATGTGTGTGTGTGTGTGTGTGTGTGTGTGTGTGTACTAGTAGGTGGCAGCCTTGAACATAGGAGCACTTTCAATCTGGGGTGATAATACATTAAAGTTTAGTTTTTACACAGAGCATCCAGAATGCATTCACAGCGATTCATTTTTTGCAAATTTTGCCAATGTCTCCCTTCAAAATTCTACACACAATACCTGACGAAGACAACATGAGAAAGGTTTGTTTGAAATCTTATACAAAAAATAAAACAAAAATATAACGTACGTACGTTTTCACACCCTTTTCACAATACTTTGTTGAAGCTCTTTTGGCAGCAATTACAGCTTCAAGTCTTTTTGAGTTTGATGCTACAAGCTCAGCACCAGTACCAGCACCAGTTCCTCCCATTCTTCTTTGCAGAACCTCTCAAGCTTCATCAATTTATGGGGAGTGTCGGTGCACAGCCATTTTAAGAGATCTCCAGAGATGTTCAATCTGGTTCAATCTGGGCTCTGACTGGGCCATTTAAAGACATTCACAGGTTTGTCCTGAAGCCACTTCTTTGTTATCTTGGCTGTTTAGAAGATAAACCTTAATCCCAGTCTGACGTCCAGAGCACTCTGGAGCAGGTTATCATTAAGAATGTCTCTGTACATCACTGCAGTCATCTTTACCTTGATCCTGACTAGCCTCCCAACATCTCCAAAGCATGACGCTGCCACCACCATGCTTCACTGTAGCAATGGTATTGGGTAGGTTATGAGCAGTACCTGGTTTCCTCCAGACACAATGGCATTCAGTCCAAGAAGTTCAATCTGGTCTCAGAGACGTTTATGTGCCTTTTGGAAAACTCCAGACAGTCATGTGCCTTTTACTGAGGGGATGACTTCTGTCTGGCCACTCTACCATACAGGCCTGATTGGTGGAGTGCTGCAGAAATGGTTGTCCTTCTGGAAGGTTCTCCTCTCTCCACAGAGCAATTTTAGAGGTCAGAGTGACCAATGGGTTCTTGGTCACCTCCCTGACTAAGGGCCTCCTGCTACAATCACTCATTTTGGATGGACGGCCAGTTCTATGAAGAGTCCTGGTGGTTCCAAACTTCTTCCATTTACAGATAATGGAAGTCACTGTGCTTGTTGAGATTTTCAATACAATTCTATCTCAGATCTTTACAGAAAATTCCTTAGACTTGAATATAAGTGTGTTATACTAGTTTGCTTGTTTACCTCACAAATTACCTTTCCAAGCTTCTCCCATGAATGTGTAGCAACTGTTGCTGACGAAAATCCAGTGTAATGAAAACCCAGTGTCTCAGTGAGTATTTTATATATCATCCTTAAAAATAGTTGCACCTAGAAGGAAGTGTTGGGTAGCAATGCTATTAAAAGGTTATCAGTAATAATAAAATAAATAATTTATTCAGATTCAGTTCCTGCAGACTTTGCAGAAACGTGGAGTGTAGATAACTATCAATAACATCCCACATTTTCAATACGCAGATGATTAATTGGTCGTCTCCACTAGGACAAAAGTGGGACTCGTCACTGAAAAGGACCTGCTGCCATTCTGTGTGACTCCACAACACTGACAACACCACTGCAGTCCTTGGCGATCTTTACTTGTTGTTCAGGGGAGTCACCGTAACGGTCTACATGCATTTAGTCCTGCATCATACAGCCATCTTCCAATTGTGTTGGCACTTAACAGGACGACTCATGGAGGGTGTCATTGCTTGTGGAATGTCTACGATTGTGGCTGTCGGGTCACTCCATGCATATCTGACAATCTACGTCTCCCAGATCCTTTATATTGCTGGTGCGCGCCTTCTTCTATACACTGCCACCAACAGCATGACATGGTGCCACCCTTCTTGCCTTTACCTAAATACTGCTATACTTCTATAGTCTAGAAGTTCTAGACTACATTTAAAAATTGGTGACAATTTATTTTACATATTTGATTTCATTTTGTATGCTCCAAACTCCAAACTGTGTCTGCAACCTGGCAGGGTTAGATTAGCTGCAGCAACACCGAGTAGCTTAGCTACATAGGCTTTTAAATCAGAAAGTCATTGTAACTTTTTATTCATTATAGAATTCATGCTTTTTTTTGCTCTGTAAGGATTGTCTTTAAGTGCATTTGTGGGCAGAGAGTGGATAAGTCAACTCGAAAGAGTCTCACAGTAATTCCAATATACATGTGGGAAAAGACTAGCTAGTAAGTCTGCAAAGGATTCAGCTTTTGCCATCCTTGGCATACATTCCCAGCAGTCTGTGCTTAGCTTAATGGGTTCCATACCAGACAAATACACACACTCACACACACACACACACACAGCACTGGTAAATGGGCATGAACTCTACAAACAAGCCCTTAACATTTGCATTCTAACTGGGGCAGTGCAGCTAATCAATAACGTCTGACACTCAAACACAAACATGGCCCGGCACAGCTCCCGTGTGTGTGTGTGTGTGTGTGTGTGTGTGTGTGTGTGTGTGTGTGTGTGTGTGTGTGTGTGTTGACCCTTAGCTTGTAACTCAAAAGGATGGAAGGACAGACAGAGAGAGAGAGAGAGAGAGAGAGAGAGAGAGAGCATGCACATAAATGTTAATGTTAAAGAAGCCATAATAACAGTTGTTGCGTCTCTGCTCTTTCATTGAGCAAGACTCTGCAGCGATCTCACACTGCAAGAATTCTCACAGCGCTACTTCAAAGACATGACACTGCAGAATGCAGGACACGGAAAAGCTCAGCCAGTTAACTGTGTGCACTGGACAAACACGGCTGGATTAGTGCGTCTCTGAAGCAGGTGACACACGCCTTTATGTGCTGGAAAATCCATCTCCCTCTGAAGACGTGTTCTTTGGGCTGGGAGACTTTACATCAACCCGTACTTAGACACAGCAAATATACAACTTGTCCATACATGACACACACGCACACGCGCGCGCACACACACACACACACACACACACACACACACACACACACACACACACACACACACACACACGTCTACCTATGTACCTCATCAAACAACAGCAGCACCCAGAAGGATTCGATGCACAACTGCAATGGTGTCATCGGGCCTATCGTGGCCGGTCATCTTCAGTGATGAGTGGAGACTTGGTGGAGACAACCAAAGAATCTGTGTGTGTTTTGTTTTGTTATAGCATGTAACATGTCCAGAAGGTGTCATGGTATGGAGTGCAATCTCGCATGATACCAGATCACCTTTGGACCTGCAAACAGTGATCTTACATTTTCTGAACGGACAATCCAGAGCCCTATTCAAATCATACTGCTGCCGTCTCCAGAGTCCAACAGCATGTCCAATAGTATGTGAGGGATGCTACTGGACACTCTATCAACACTCCACCCCAACCTCACAATCTGCAGAATTGAGTGAGAACATTCAAGTCGCATGGGATGGATCATCACAGGACACCATTAGGAACCTCTACAACTCCATGCAGAGACGTCTGGCGTGTTGTGTTAAACCCGACGCCGTATTGAGACACGACTTCTGTATGATTAGATCAATAAATATTGATCATATCAGTCTACATTGTTTATCATTTATTGATCCTGGTAATGGAGTCAAAGAATGTAGAATGAAATTTGTTATGATATGGTGGTACATTTTTCTAATGCAGTAAAAATGAGGAATTACTGAAAAGGTGCCATATTATTGGGATGCATTTCATTATAACTCTATATACTGTGATTCATTACATATTATATAAATTTGATACAAAACTATACAATACACCATATAGGCTTTTCACAATAACTATTTTTGTTTGCGCAATAAATATTGTCCCAGAAATCCCTGTGATGAACAATATAGTGGTATTAATATGGTAATGCAATTACACCATTTTAATGAGGAAATTTAAATTACTAAAAATATTCTGACATTGGAATTGAACTATAAAAATTTTTTATTCAAAGTCAACATGCTCGCTCAGTTACATTGAAATAAAATCTCTTAAACGAGAGTGCTTAAAAAATAGAGATTTTTTTTATGTATGAGGTCCTGTCCATATATGTTGTATTATAGTTCAATAACATACCGTATTTTCCAGACTATAAGCCGCACCGGAATATAAGCCACACACGCAAAGTTAAAAAACAAAACAAAAAAAAAAACTGGAAAATAGCATGAAGAATAAATAAATAAATATATATATGAAGAATAAATATATGAAGAATAAACTGCACCTCATTATAAGCCACATGGTTTAAAGCTTGGGAAAAAAGTAGCGGCTTATATTCTGGAAAATACGGTAATTATTGTGACTGCCAATGTACTTTGGTACAATTCAATACAATATGCTGTAACACAAATTACAGCATGAAACACACTGTGTTATGCATGGACGCGCACACGCACACGCACACACACACACACACACACACACACACACAATCTTCAAGATTACCTAGACCACATACCAAAGCATATGGCCATGCACACACACGATGCCACACTATAAAAAAAGTGCTCCTGAAAGAGGTCAGCAGACATCATTTAAAATAGCCATCACTCACTGAAAGCTTCGCGGCTTAACTTAATGATGCCACACAGGTGATAGAGCTCAGACTGGGCTCAGTTCCAGGGTTTATTCATGAACATGTACTTTTCCTTCTCTCGCACAGAAATGCTGCGCTCAGTTACAATGTATGGGCAAAATATTGGGACATCTACTTTTTCCATTCTTTCTTCTTCTTTCTACTGTCCAGAGAAGGCTTTGTACTATATTCTGGAGCACTGCAGCATTTGATTGCATTCAGCAACAAGAGCGTTAGTGAGGTCAGGATGTTTGATGACCCCACACCATGACAGCAGGCCTTCTGGACACATGACACCAAACAGATCGATTGGCTATCTCCACCAAAACAAAAGCGGGACCCTCACTGAAGATGACCCACGGTCATTCTGAATGACTCAGTGATAGTCAGTTGATTCTTTCTGGGTGCAACTATTTTCGACGATTTAAATTGCGATGGAAAATATTCCCTCACCATCAATGGGCCTGATGCTGCGCACACTTCTGCAGTGTACTTAAACAACCTTGTGAATGGTTAGTGTTTTAATCTGCTTTGGCTAGCGGAGACATTGTATGTGTGTGAGTATGCAGCCAGGAATAACTTTTCTGAGGCTAAGAGCCTTCTACTGAGCAGTGCGAGTGAAATCTGTGGCAGCAGAATACAAACAGTCCTGAGCTGGTGATAGTCTGGAGCCAGAAAGAGGGGAGTGCTTACAGCATTTCAAATTTACTCAGCTCCTCCAGAGCGTCACTTGAAAGAAAGAGAAACAAGTTTAAAATTCCCAGCAGCCATTAGAACACAAATATGCTGGTGAAACGACATAAGAGCAAGTGGATCGTGTTGGAACATGACCTTAATCGTATGAATAAGGTTGAACTGGGGTGGAACCAGAAAGATATTCTGAGTCTACCACCTATCCAGATGTTTAGGGGACCTTCAAAAGTGTCCCCAGTTAGTAGCAGTTAGTCAGGGCGGCATATTATGGCCCTATTCTTGTGGCCATAGTTTTTTGTATTTTTGCTATTTTTGCTACTGGTGCCACAACCAATATCTCAGCATAGAGCGCAACAGGTGTGGAATAGGATGCATGCTTAGGGGTTCTGCAGTCACAGTTAATCCTTACATGCTATTTTCCAGGCTTCATACCTCAGGATCAGAGTAACCTACATACATTATACACAAAGAACAAACTACAACACAGCTAAAAGGAACTTGTTTCCAACTGAATTAAATCCAAGTTTAAAGGCCAAATGATCTTCCAGTGCATGTTTACTGCTCTGTCCACGTGTACATGCTCAACCTGCATACAGACTCTGACTGATCACAGAGAGGGGGAGGGGCTAATGATATCACTGACCCAACATTGGGTTACAGAGGAAAATAAGAAGGTGGTTGCTCAAGTTTCAGAATAAAAGTCCCGAGATGAGATAATATTGATTCATATGTAAATAACAAAAATAACAAAGGTTATTCTAACAAAGATATTCTGTTTGTTTGATTTTATTTGGACCACTGTCAAGTATTTTGAACTACTTATTATTATAAATGTCCTTGTCAGGCTAATCATTACAAATAACTCCTCACAATCATTGCATTTTCAGTTGAAAAACACTCAATTCCCTACAGGATTTCTGAGATGTAAAGCATGTAAGCAAAAAAATAAATAAATAAATTGTAGGCAACAAGTACATTTCCGAATAAAACCTGACACAATTTAGACAGATATTTAAATTCTCGTATGAATTTAATATTTACATCTCAAATGAAGACAATTTGACTGCGTGACTGTCTTCTACAAATACTGTTCTAATGTTTTGTCGAATAAAGGTACGAAACTGAAACATCCCACAAAATTGGTATTTGCTGATCGGATCATAAATGACCACAGCAAGCTGATGACAGAGATGATTATTGGATGGAAAGTGGGCTTAGTTTATTTTACTGACAAACGGAGGTGCTTTAGAGGGCGTGTTTAGAGAGTGTAGGAAGGCAGTGAGCTCAGCCCTCTGTATAAACGTAGTTGTTAAGTGCAGGATTCTGTCATCTTCCTGCATCATTTCAGTTCTGAACTTCAGATGCGTACTGTAACATCATCCATGTTGATGAACAGAATGGGAGGAAAGGGTTGCAGGATTACATGGGAAAGTCAGTGGAAACAATCAGCTTCATGTCATTCCACTGGTGGACAAAACGTCTTCTCCGTGGAAATCCAGAAAAGACCATGGCAAGATCATTTACTGAAACAAGCATTTCCAAGAAAGCAATGATATATAAACTCAGACATGCAAGAGGGAAGCATTGGTTTTCTGAATGATTAAATGGAGAAACACTGTCACTAACAAGCAAATCCTTTTTTCTAGTTTTTCCACAAGAGACAAATCCAACAAAGCCTTGCTGCAGGGTCCCAATAGTGCAGGAACGATGAATATGAAATTTAATAGCTGCCAGCTTGACATTCTCAGAATAAACAACAACCTGTCTAAACCCATGGCTCACAAAGCTGTAACCCTATCAGAGAACGACTGAAGCCAAATAACCTCAAAACCAGGACATAAAACTAAATTGCAAATGATTAAAGAACAATGTTAGTAAAAATATTCTAATTAAAAAATAAATAAATAAAAAAAAGTTAGAAATGTCAGTTATTTTATCCGTTTCATCAGGAAGAGGGTCACGAGGGATCCAGAGCATACCTGGAATGCTTGGGCGCAAGGCAGGAATACCCAATGCCATCACAGGGTACTGAACACACATACACACTCACCCTGAGGGGCAATTTAGCATCTAGAATCTTTCCAATGTCCAAATTTATGTTTATGTTTATGATTGTGCAAATCATGCATTATAAGAGTATTAAACAGCAGTCATGTGAGCTATGTTTGAACCACATGACTATAAATGAGTTACTGAGTGGTGAACTTTTTTATTATACTGGTTTTAGATGCTGTAGGGGATAAAAACACTGCCAAATCGGACCATGCTATACCAAACATGATTCTTTGTTCAAGACCCCTAACACCATATTTGCCAACATGTGAATTCACAATCAAACAGAAATTGCCAAATGCTGCTCATATAAACATCTTATCTGACATTAGAATTCTGCCCAGCAACCAAAACATGTTATAAAGCCTTTGACATCCACCAGTCAGAAAAGTACCTGATCATCCTCTGCTTTGTGTCTCTTTCCTCCTTTCTCCCCCTCTCCTCCGCTTCCTCTGAGTGGGTTAAAGATGAAGACTCCCCTCGTAGAGATGCAGACGTAGCAAATGCAGAGTGATAGATGTGTGTTCAGCTTTACACCTCCTGAGAAGAAAACACAAGCACAGAAATGGAAATCGGGATACAGCAATACGAATGTGCAGCACGGATTAGATCAGAGCAATAACTGACACCAAAGTCTTCACACCTTCCACTAACCCTGACCCAGGCCTCATCATCTTACTTTCAGACACCAAATTAGAGTTCGACATCTAGACTGGGCCACAAAGAACCCTCAGTGAGGACCCAAAGCTGGGCTCATGGCCTCATACTGTCCTTGTTTTTATGATTTCTTTTAAGTACAGTGAAGCGTCAATGTCACAAAAGCAACATAAACCATGGAAATGAGTGTCAAGAATCACGAGGATTAAAAAATAATGTTATATGTTATGTTATGTTTACATCTCTTGATACTGTTTCCATATTTCCATATTTTATGTATAATGAGAAAGATTTTCATGGGGTGTCTAATTTCATTGATTTATTTTACTTAACTGTATATATATATATCAGTATTTGATGAAAGGAAATGTTAAGTATGGGGTCGATCTCTTATGCTTTGGGGTTGTGTGTAAGCGCAAGAAACGATGAACAGATGATTGAATGAATGCATAAAGCAAACAGGGAAGGAAGATCGTCCAAGAACAGTGTTCTGCAAAGAACAGTGGGTGGAAAACACCCCAAGTTGCTTAGACAGATCCTAGATCCTGTAATGACTCATGAGCAACCCTGATTCTTTTTCCTTCATAATCAGGAAAGATTTTTTTTTTTTTTTTTTTTTTTTGATATGACGGCTCTGTGATCTCTGTTAAAATGTACTAAATGTCTCATCATGTCTATGCTGAATAGTGGGAAAGATGGTCCAGTGGCTGGTTCTTTGTGTGTGTGGAAAATGGTCCACTTCACTGAAATCTGAGCTAAACATGGACCATCAACTCTCATCCATCTTCCTTTTTACACTCTTTCTCCATTTCGTCTTTCCCACTTCAGCCACATCCAACCTCCTTCCCAGCCAACCCTCCAAAGTACTACTACTCCTTGACCTCAGCTCAATTCAACTCTCTCATTATGCTATTAACACCAATTCAGTCATTTGGGCCATAAGGCTGTATGTGTGTGTGTGTGTGTGTGTGTGTGTGTGTGTTGAGAGGGGAGGTAATTACCCCCGCACAGTACAGCTTTCTACTTTTTTTCCCTGAGACTGCAAGTACCGCAATCAACCAATCAGCCTTCAAACGCAGGAGACCTAAAGCTAGCTGAGAGGTTGAAAGCCCCTAGAAACCTCACAGGGACCCCAAGAGCTCAGGGGTCAGCGCCAATTTTGACTATTGGCTTTGGAGGAAAGGGGAGGATGACGCCGGGGGGGGTGCTGAATGAACAGAGAGAGGGCGAGTGTTAAAGGCCAGATTTTGCATTCGACAAGTCGTCTCGTGATGTGTGAGCTGGATGAAGTAAGGTGCCTTAAGCCTTCACGTGTTACGATGGCTCGGGCAAAGAGTCCCTCTCAACAGGTACATCAGTTATGAATGTGTACCTCACACCTTAAGTCAGTACAAATGACTTCACTGAAACCTAGTCTAAACAAGTGGAATTCAAGATGCCCCTTCCTAGGGTTTGCCTTATGCTCTCTGAGACCCTGCAAAGAACACTTAAAGACTTATAACCCTTAAGTACACTTCTATTAATTCACTTAAATCTGAACCACCTGTAGACCTGCTCCTTTACTATTTCAAGTCTATTAAAAAATCCTTTATTGGAGCGGCTCTGTCTACTGTCCAGGAATGGCTCTTCTTCCCTTGAAGACAATAGTCATGTTAAGCTGTCTTTAACTAGTGGACGGTGATCCATCACGCCAGAGCTCGATCTTTGCCACAGAGTTCTCAGGGGTCAACAAAGTGCATGTGCATGACCTATCCACTACCTAGTCCATCACCTTTAGTCGACTGCTATAATCCATCCCATTCAAACATTCAAATGCTGCCTTACCAACCAGGAGCACAAGATTACGTCGTCGGACACCTCACATATGTTAAGATGAAAACCGGGTGCGGTTTAAAATATTTGATACACTTGGAATAAGCTGTGTAACAGTGCGGTTTTAGAATCACTAACATCTCATATAAATGAGGGGAAGTAGCAGGAGTACATGATTTTAAGTGTAAAAACCTTTTATTATTATTAGTTTATTTTAGGAACCTAAAATAACATGGCTTTGGTTTCAGTTCTCAATCCAACTACACCTCCCTGCAGTGCTGTTTGTGCTGGAAAGTTCTCGTTTTTGAAAATTCAGTTTATCCATTGAATCCAAACATAAAATATGCTTTCTTGACATCATATGTCATTTTATTTTTGTAAGCACCATAAAACTGGTGCTTAAAGAGTGGAACTACAAAACTACAAAATGCGGCCTGTGTATTTAAGACATTTATGAACACGGCTGGTGATGTCACCATGGTTTTATTTGCGTCCCATCAAAGTCTGACCAATCTGAACAAAAATACAACTCGTCTTCTTGTCCCTGCACCCTTAAAAATAAAGGTGCTTCAAATGGCTCTTTGAGAGAAGACATATGGGGGTGTGTATGAGAGTGAAGAAGCACTTGAATGACTTGATGTGAAGGTTCTTAACCAGGTTTCAAGATTTGTTGCACTCACATCTCACCAACATTCGGATTGACAGAAACACAGTGGGCCTTCGATGGCATCAAGGTGTTTCAAGGAACCATTTGAAGCACCTTTATTTCAGTGGTGTTCTTCTGTGGCATCACTCCAAATGACTTTTTACCCCCATTCTCTAACAGTGTGTATCATCACTGTCCAATGAAAAGCATGTACTGTACGGCTAAAACGTTGACTATACAGCAGAGGGAAAACATCGTCTTTACTCTGAATGGACGTTCATATCAAATAGAGTCGGCAATGTCAGTGTTTCGGCGACAGGGTTCAAACTAAACTAAAAATGGAAAGAAGGAGATACTTGGTTTTCATATACAGACGTTATACAGAGTATGAGCTGCTTTTTCCACTACTGTAAGCAACTGGCAGTTATATATGACCACACTGATGCATTTTGTTCTGCTTGAGAAACAAAAAAGAAGACCCACTAAAACTCTAAAGGACTGTTTTTATAATTCTGGGGGGCTTGGCAAATTCCTTAAGGGCTGGCAGACATATGAGATACAGAAAGCTAGAATATAGAATCAATAACTCAAGATGAAACAATGAGATGAGTCACATGCAATTTTCAACAACTCATTGTAAGTCATACCAGCTGTTGTAATATGACAATATCCACACACAATCCTCCTTCAAATCAAAGATGTGTCTGGAGTTTCCACAGAACATCTGAGCATCACAAGTGCTTTAATTATCAAGTGTACTGCTTCTTAACTTCCTGAGTGACACAAACCTGAAATGTGCCTCATCACCTTCGGGCATTTTGAAGGCTCACACTAAACCTCCCCCTCCATCATGCTTTTAACAAGGACCACATGAGGCCCTAGAAAGAAGCCCCCCGAGCTTAAACAGCAAATTAGTCTGGGCAGAGAGCAGCCTAGGAACTGAAGGCCAATACTACGAGGAGAGATTTGAGTTTAGGGTTGTACTGTGGATCTGGAGAAATAAAACCACCAGTTTGGAGCATATTAATGACATTTATTTACAAGGTCTCATTAGGGGTTCACTGTATAGAGACAGACAGTGTATAGGGTGGTCATAAATGCTGCATATGGGGCTTTGAATGAATGAACCCACACACACACATATCACACACACACACACACACACACACATACTTTTTTTTTTTAACACAGAGTTAAAACTGATTGGGTTCAAAAAGAAGCCTCTTTAATACACCAACACAACAGGCTTCTACTTCTACTTAAATACTTGGTGAAGCTCTGATCTGTTTATGGTAGACCAGTAAAGGGAAGAGAATGGGCCTGTCCCAAAGTCCACACTTGTGGTTTGTGGTTTTGCTTAAGTATACGCTAACATGACACATTTCCAAATTTATCAAAAGTGTGTAAGTGCTTGTTAAAACCTCAAGTATGTGGAGATGTATTGTAGTTTTGTGGCATAGGCAATTGGCATCTGACAAACCTAACTACAGATGGTTTTACACAGAATGTTTCATAAAATAGCATCATATCTCGGTTTAAAACTCGTGAAATGGGAAATGTTTATATTTAGTACACTTTTCATCTGACAATCTGCATAAATAGCTGCCCAAAACAACAAAGTATCATGTTTCAAATGTCATTTGTATGATTTTTGTAAAAAGAAAAAGAAAAGAAAAATCTGTTTGAACAACAAATTAGATTGATTAGATTTTCTAATCTAAGTTCTAATCTTCTGATGTGGGTATAATTCTATACTAACTATATAGCAATTTTAAGCCATAAATGAACAAAGTATGCATTTTTTATTTGCTTTGCCATCTAAAATCAGGTGATCTTATATACAGTATATTTACCTGATCTAAAATGACAATTGTGGCTCAAAGAGGCTCAGCAGTCTAATGAGCCGAGGACTGCCGGTTCGAATCCCAGGTCATGCTGCTTGCCATCAGCAGCCAGAGTCAGAGAGCAAAATTGCCCAGGCTCTCTCCGGCACAGGCATCTGTTAGCTGTTGTATCGGTGCAGGGGACCCGGTGTTTTCCCCAAAGCGCATTAGCTACGCAGCAATGATGTAATGGCAGCAGTTCAAAAAGAGGCACTTCACATGTATTTAAGGAAACGTGCTTGACTTCACTCTCCTAGTGTCAGGAGCATTGTGAGAGATGGGGAAGAGTCCTAACGGGATTAAATTGGAGGGAAAATTGGGATAAAAACAAAATAAATTAATGAAAAATTAAATAAAATACCATGTGCAAGTTACTTTGCTCAGATATGTTTTTATTTCAGAGAATCAGGGAATATCCGTGGATTCTTTCATTTAAATTAATTGTATCTTATTTCTCTAAAAGTATATTATTCTAAAAAATATAAAATAATAATAATAGAAAATACACTTTTTAGTAGCCCTTCACAAATCCTTCCTTTTTCTAGTTCCAGCCTTCAGGCAACCAGACTTTTTCGAGGAGATGAGAACCTAGTGCTTCTTTACTCTTCCAGAGTAATTTAGGTAGTTACACTTATGCTCACATAAGCATAAGCATAAAATATAAGTTCTATACACATTTACTCGTCAGCTTGCAGCTGCAAGTCGCTTCGGTTAGCCACATAAACACACACATGCATATGTGCACACACACAACCACAGATCCACACATCCTGCATGTTCTGCAAACGATCAAGGCTTAAGAGGCTAATTTCAGCCGATGGCTTACAGGTGGCCAGCACAAGGTAAGTGCTATCCATAAATACACACACCGCTCTGTAAGTAGTCAGGTTGCACAGCCTTAAACCCAATCAGCAAACATGAATCTTTTCTCAAGGCAAGGTGCTGTGTTTCCCTATCAAAACACAAGCGGTGAAATGCAAGAGGTGATGTGTGTAAGTTCACTTCTGCAGGCGTGATGCACACACTTGAGAAGTGCGCTTAAGCTCTACAACCTCGTGGATAATTCAGTTCCTATTGGTTTCTCAGTCTGGGAATGTCCTTATTTCTCAAGCTCTCCTCCGATTTCTGAAGGTAGTGTGTGTGCAGTAATAAGTCTCAGTACATCCTTAGACAACTGAAATGTGTCCACACACGTTTGCAAACAAACAGCTTTGAATGAAGTCAGTCAGTCATTATCTTATCTGCTTCTTCCTGAATAGGGTCACGGTAAATCCAGAGCCCACCTGGAGTCATCAGGCACCAGGCAGGAAAATCCTCTGGACTAGGCAGCAGTCTATCACATACTCACACCAAGGGGGCAACTCACCTACTCTGTGCATTTTTATGGGAGAACCCATAGGAAACCTGCGCAGACATGGAGAGAACAATCACCTGAGCAGGGATCGAACCCACAACCCCAGGCCCCTAGAACTGTGTGACAGTAGGAAGTGTGGGATTGAAGCATTATTGGGAAGGAGGATAAATGTTACCAGGAACAATAAATGATAAATTAGACTATGATCAATATTTATTGACCTACACATACAGAAGTGGTGTCTCTCAGTACGGCGTCGGGTTTAATGCAACATAGCAGACGTCTCTGCGTGGAGTTGCAGAGGTTCCTAATGGTGTCCTGTGATGATCCATCTCATGCAGCTTGAATGTTCTCACTCAGTTCTGCAGATTGTGCGGTCGGGGTGGAGTGTTCATAGAGCGTCCAATAGCTTCCCACAACATGGCATTTTCAACCAGGGATAGGTCTGGAGACACGGAGACAAATTGTGGGTGGTCTCCACATAGACAAAAGTGGGACTCCTCACTGGAGATGGCCCACTGCTATACTGAGTGAATCCATGACAATCTGGAATGACACCATGTTAACGGTCTGCATGCATGTAGACCAGCGGTGCTGGCATTAACAGGATGATCATGAGTGCATCACTGCTCACTGAATGTCCACAATCTGGGTTACTGGGTCACTCTGGGCATGTCTGTTAATCCATCAGTTCTTAGTGGGTTGTGTCGATCTCCTGCATGATGGTATGATACATCAATAAGACCATCCTGCTACCCAGAGCCCTACAATTCGCCGTCTCATAAACTCTTCACTGATTCATACTTTGCTTGCAAAGGGTGCTACCAACACAACAGCACGAGTCAGAATGAAAAGCACACACAGTAAAATGTCCTTATATAGTCAGTCAGCTACAGCGATAAGGGCTGCCCTTGCTTACATTACGTGTACGACTGTGACGTAATGTCAGTTGATTCCTTCTGGGTCCAATGGTATTTTTGACATTGAGTGTAAATGCAATAACGGTTGTGAAGTATGATACACTCACCAGGCTATTTTGTGGCTAGCTTGGAGTGAAAAGTGTGCTTTAAAAGGTTAAAAATATTTACATGGTACATCAAACTCTCACAAAGAAGCAAGACCCATGTGGTGTTCCATGACATGAGTCCTTTAAAATTTAAAGTGATGGCTCCTTGTTGCGACTTCCAACCAATATAAAAACAGCCGTAATCAAATGCAGGGTGAGGGTGCTGTTTCAATTTGCATTGGTGCGGTTTGGCGACGGGCACTGGTGTGGAGGTCCTGAAAGGCATCTAGGAGCAAACAGAGGCCCACCCCGAACACGCTACGTCTGTGCTGAGCTGAGGACTGCTGTGGCCCCCTGGGATACCGCAGGCTTGGAAGAAGGACATGTCTGTACACATTGCCAAAGAGGTGAGAAGAAAGCGGAGTGAGAAGAAGAGAAAAACCTCAGCTTGAGTGTGGGCTGAGTCATCACTCAACAGTGGAGAGAGTGAGTGAAAAGGCTGAAAGAAGGTGGGGAAAGCCCGCTTTTCTGAACGGGTATAGTGACACGCGTGTGTATGATCAACCCTGCTAATTGCGCGTCTCTGTTGTCCCGTCTGTCAAGCCCGTCCTATTACACATAATCCCCGTGCTGATGCACACCGTCCCCGCTGTGAACCACGGCGGCTTGCATATGCACCTGCACACACAGGCACTTTCCTTTCACTCTCTCTATTCACCACCGTGCTTTCTGTCACTGCATTACTTTAGTTTTGCTTTATTTTTGTCCCTTGTATGTCATAGTAGGATCACACTTATTTAGCAGTACCAAAATGCACCACAGGGGGCCACAGGTGGTCATTCCTACCTGTGGCCATTAAACCTAAGCCTTGATAGCTGACCATCAAGTAACTAATAAAGTAAATCTGATTCCATTTCTCAAAACACCTACCTGTCAACCTCCTTTCTGACTCATTGGCTTTGCATCGCTATCTTTGATGGCCTTTACTCCTTAACTCTCCGAACCCGAGATCCACACTTTATGGTTTTCTAGGTTTCATAACTCAGGATTAGAACAACCTACAGACATAAACGACACAACTCAAGATTCACCACATGAGCTTCCAGTGCATGCGTACGTGCTCAACCTGCATACAGACTCTGACTGATCAGAGGGGGCGGGGCTGATAACATTAATCCAGATATTGGGTTAATAAAGGAAAGTGTGAAGGGAGGAGCTGTTTACACTCTTTTTTTTGCTCACAGTGTTCAAATTTCCGAAGTCATGAGAAGGGACAATACAGATAGATACGTAAAGAAGAAAATAAAAAAAAGGATATTCAGGGTTATGTTAATTTTATTTGGGCTACTGTGAAGTATTTTGAACAACTTATTTTACATATCATTTTCAATCTAATTATTACAAATAACTCAATTATTATTGCATTTGCAGCTCATGAACACCACAGATTATCAATTTCCAATAGGACGTCAGACATTCTGAGTTTTCTTTTCATAAAAGCAAAAATAAATCAAATAATGGAAGTTTTTGATCAAACTTCAGGTCAAATTTATGTAGAAATCTAAATTCTCTTAATTTTCCCACCTCAGAGGAAGACAACTTTAATAATCTCTTGAAAATATCAATATCTAGCCTGTCTCATTTAATTTGTTTTTAAAAGAATGTCAAACAATGAAAACATCCTGGCAAATTGGCCTAGGTTAAAAAGGTTCTGAAGGTTTAATAGCAAACAAATCAGTGTGTGTGGTAGAGACACTGTGTGTGTGTGTGTGTGTGTGTGTGTGTGTGTGTGTGTGTGTGTGCTTGTGTGTAATGTTTTTGAGATGTAAAAGTGTGAGAGAGAGGACAGATGTGACCACAGACATCTACTCGTCTTCAAAGCACACACACCTACACTTGTATACACACAAAGAAAATGTTACTGTTTGCTGTTTTATGAAATATTATACTTAAAGGATGAGCTTTTAAAAGAGGAGTGAATATCAGCTGAAAGAAAAGCCTTTCAAAACACCGATAAATCATTGTACTTTTGACAGTTTGACCTTAAATGGAGTCAGTTTAGATTAGTTCTAGAACTGCGAGACAAGCAATGGAAGGAAGCCTATAACCTACCAAATAGTACCGTGTTTAAATGTAAAATCATGCCATCGAGAGGGGCGGGGTATTAATTATGAAAACTGACCTGACAAGCATGGACAATATTGGTTGGCAGTGGATAAACTCATATACAGCCACACATAAACAATAAGAATGAGCCATGTACTAGTCCAACTCAGAAAATTTTAATATTGTAAAATGATTTGAGTTTGAGTCAGGTTTCATATTCATTACATGTAAACTGACATATTGCATCCATTTTATCTCCCTGTTGTTGAGAATAAGCTTATATCTCATGAAAATCAGAAATTCTGAATCTCAAATTATTACAATATTTAAATTCAGGTTTGAATAAATTATCACTTTACATGTAATGAATATAAAATATATGACAGTTAACATTTCTGAATTAAATTATGAACAAAAAACCTTTTTCACAATATCCTAAGAGGCTGTCACAGTAATAGTAAGAAGAAAGGTACTTTGTTTATTTGTTATAAACACAACAATAAAAGATCAGAATGTTGTGGAGAACCGACACATATCCACATTTTTCCAAAGAGGACCTGGACATGTGTTTGAACTAAATTTAAAACAGCCACCCAAATGTCTATATGTCCATCTCTTCATACTGTTCTGAACCAGATCATTCTTACCAGGAGAACTGCCTCAGTTATGAAGCTCCAGTGAAGCAGACATGTCGAGATTTAGAGCTATTTAGAGCAAAATGTATTTGTAGGAGACCAGATGCCAGATACAGCTATTTTCAGATGATCCTAGAATTTCTCAAATTTGTCTTAATGAGATGTAAAAATAAAAATGTAAAAGGTTGAATGATTTTTTGTTTATCAAAAATTTACTTGCACCCACAAGTTTTTTTGCTTATGAAGAATAAAAACTCTTTACATCTTAGAAATCTTGTTTATTATCCAGAATGTTTCTGAGTTTTAGCTGAAAATGCAAGAAGTTCCTTGTAATAATTACATTCACAAGGGCATGTGTAATAATAGGTCCAATATTCCTAATAAAAAATATGTTTGTTATTTATGTATTTATCAGTATTATCCATTCTGGGTACTTTTATTTTTGAAATTTGAACACTGTGTGAGCAAAAACAGAGAGAGCAAACAGCCCCTCCCGTCTCTTTTTCCTCTGTAGCCCAGTATCTGGGTCAGTGGTGTCATTAGCCCCACCCTCTCTTGCTGATCAGTCAGAGTCTGTATGCAGGTTGATCATGTTCACGTGGTCAGAGCAGTAAACATGCACTGGACGCTTATTTGTCATCTAAACTGGGATTTAATTCAGTTAGAAATGAGTGATTTTTCGCTGTTCAGAGCTGGATTACTCACTGATAATTCATTACACAATGCCGAGTCACGAGTTGGTCTAATTGTCATGTTTAGTCAACTGCCCAAAAAGTGCAGGTCTCGGGTTCTAAGAGTTAAAGTCGCACAAGCATGCTGCAGCAGAGCTTCATAACTGAGTCATTTCTCTGCATGAGGATGTCCTGGTGTTCTGGTTGTAATAATGTATATATATATATAGCAGTGGATCTGATGTCCACTTTGTTATTGTCATGGAAAATAAGGCATGCACTTGTTATAAGTATGCATTTGATTTTTTAGGCCCTTGAGTGGCGGAGGCTTTTAGTGATTCTAGATTTAATTTTACACAGTAAAAGCAGAATTGCTGAGTGGAACATGGTAACGCTTGAGAAGGGCACATCTGGTGTGCATCAGCTATAACAGACTCCAGCACTTTTGCATTTTTTGTAGTGGTTGTTTTAAAAATCAACATGAATCAGAAATCAGAACACAGTTTTCTTCCCTAACATGACATATTTGTGCGAAAATAGGCCATGCAAGTGGGAAATCTTTGTGGGTGGAACATGAGGAAGATGGATTCCCCCTTTGAGTCTTCTACCAAGAGACTCAAATGCCATGCCTGCCTTCATTCCTTCCTCAACCAATCACTTGCCCCCAACTGCCTTTAAAGGGCTTCTCCCTACTTTCTCCCCACCACAGCCAGTTTTGTCCCAATTGGTCATCCAGGAGAACGGCTCTGCTCCTGCCGTCCATACTCCGTCTAGACATTTCAAGACTTGGCCTGACTACGGGGCCAATGCCTCACAAGTTAACTCATCAGTAGTACAAAATTTCTGTTTCTGCATGCTCCTCAGAATCTGTCCCACACAGCAATCGATTTTATTAGGACACCATCCAGATACAATTCACATGAAGTGTCCATCTGTAAACAGGGTCCTACTCTTGCTTTGTGTTAGTTTTTCCTTGCAGTTGTAGCCATTGCTTGATCACTTGACTTGACAGTGAAAAGTGGTGATATGGCAGCAGCAGTATGTGGTCGAGTGCTGTCCTGTTAGAATAGGGCACCAGGGTGTTCAGAAAAGGTCAGACCTCATTAACATAAAGCTGGGCTGTCAAAGTACCTGTAATGAAGACCAAAGGTCACCTGGAATCAAATGAAATTGCACCCCACACCAAGCCTTCTGCTTCTGGACGTGTCACTGACCACACAGATTCACTGGTCGTCTCCACAAAACCAAAAGCAGGACTCATCACTGAAAACGGCAGCCTATCAGTGACTCCGTGACACTACTGCAGTTGTGCATTGCAATCGATTGATTCCTTCTGGGTGCTGCTACTCTTTTATTTATTTTTTGACCATGAATGTAGATCCCAGAGTTTTGCTTTTGGATCAATTACCCTAACGAAATATGATCAATATGAAGGTGAAAATGTGAATTTGTTTTTATGCTGATGTCAAGCAGCCATTGATACATTTCAAACCTACACGTGAAAGAGAGACACATTCAAAATGCACCCAAATGCATGAGCAGATGTGCACACACGCTTCAAAACACAGATTCACAAGCAAGCAGCAGCTTCTGTAGACTCAGAACTCCCATACTGTTGATGTTCCACACTGATTTGGCAGCATCACACCAGAGCATTTGTAAGGCTTGAGTAAGGCTTACATCACTGATAAGTGTTTTGAGCTTCTAGGTTAACAGAGTCAAGCTGATAAAACATGGCATCTACAGACTATCTACAGCGAGATTTCGGTTATAAAGGGAACACACACTTGGTGTGCTGAGTGCTGCTCTGTAGTGAATACCTCATACATTAGTTGGTCTGTGTTCAACTGTGTGTGTGGTCTGTCCTCCTAGTTCAATGCACATTTAGCATTGAGGTAGACAACGTGCAGCCATGGTCTGGTGGTTAGGGAACAAGCCTTGTGAGTTGAAGATTGCTGGTTTGAATACCTCAACTGGCAGGACATGCTCTCTGGGGACAGGGCTGCCCACTGCTACAGGCACGTGTGCTCACTGTTTGTGTGTACGGGCACCTTTATCAATGATGTCTCTGCATCAGATGTCTTGTGTTATTTTGTATCTTAAAAATGGTTAAAAACTCCCAAGGTGGTCCAAGTCATGAAGTTTGGGCAGTATTCAAGATCTTCTGCAATGTCTGAAAATAATCTACATGTAATAATACAGTTAAGAATGTACGCAGTCATGACTGGTGGATCCGGGCCTTCGGTTCAGGCCATAAATTACAAAAAATAAGAAATTCCATAATGCTGATCTTCCATAATACTAATTTTTCCAGACCTTACCATGGGATTCTAATAGCATAGCAAGTCAGTAATACACATTCTGGCCATTTGATTGATAGTATGCTGTGTCATACGCTATAGGCATGGTGACAAATCTCATTAATAGGTACGTCTTTCTGAAAGGCGAGTGCAGATGTAACACTGCAGGTTTAATAATAACAGGACAATCTAACAACGTAGCACAAGAGACAAACCAGGCCACAACCATAAGTACCCAAATCTGAGACATAAGTGCAAAAACAATACAGTAGTCTAAACAAGCAGGAGTCCAGAACCAGGCAGACAATACGTCCAGCAAAGAGAGCAGACGAGGAAAGTCTTAAATAGAAAGTCCACAAACAAGAAAATAGGTCAAACACACAAAGAGCAAAAACACAGAAACCACACAGTGTGCTGACAGAAAGGTTGGCAATATTTCACAAAGTGTTCGAGAAACAAAAATGTATTAATAGAAATAGAAGAAAGTAACCACAAGTGAACTGATTCAGGACGTCACACCTGAAAGCCCTGACCAAGGACATTCTGTCCACTGGACCATGGTTCAGCAGATCCAAAACAAAGCTTTCTGTTTTTTTTTACAAAATCCTGTTCTAGACCAGGATTTTGGTTCTGAAAGGTCCGAAAGTCTGGACCAACCAAGGTGGGTGTGAAAGCACTAAAAATGAAACGATGGAGGGCATGTAACAGTGAAATATGAGGGAGTTGCTTTATTCCAGCAGATCTTAGGCTATTTGTCTTCATTTGCCTGCATTAGCCCTGCCAACTCTCACTGATCAGCCAGAGTCTGCATGCAGGTTCAGCTGGACAGAGCAGTAAACATGCACTGAAAGCTCCTGTGACATTTAAACTTTTCCAAGCTTGATTACTCACCGATAGTTCATCACAATATAACTTGTAGATTGTAATGATGTGTGTATCATGTCTGTAGGTGACTCTGATCCTCAGTTAAGAAACTGAGTTCAGAAAACCGAACATAACTGCCCGCAAAATGTGAATCTCGGGTTCTAAGAGTTAATATTGTGATAATATTGTGTTATTGTGATATAATATTGTGTTGCCTTGTTCAGCTACTCTGAATGTGATTGTTTGCAGGGACGGTTATAATAAGACACCAGTGGAAATGATCATTACCACTCCCATTACTGCACTTTCCACTGGGGGTGGTAATGCCTTCTATGAAGTATTCTTGGTACATACATAATACTGTGGATCGTGGATGTTCCCCGTTTGTCTGGCAGGTCCACCTGTCCCTTCCTGTCCTATCCACCTGAAACATTGCCTTGCCATCACATTCACAACCAAGTTCCCAAGCCATTCCATGGCTTACACTTCATGATCAATTTAGACACTGATATCTGTAGGTCAGTGAAATAATAGAGAGCCAGTCAGAAAGCAGCCGCCAAAATCCCAATAGTTCTGTAAAGCTGTGTGAGAAAGATATCAGACGACCCGTTTCTATGTGGGCAGAATGTCTGAGGCCGAGACTAAACAGCGGTGACTCATTTTTGGTTCCTCAACTGTCCAAGGCTTTGCCCTATCGTTGGGAGATTGTGAGTCTGAGACCTGGTGATGCAATGACAGAGAAGTAACTCATTACTGGCAATATTTCTGCAGGGTGTCAGTACTGACCGATAGTGTTTGCTAATCTATGTATTGATCGGGCTGTAGTACTGTTGGGATCTGTACTCCAATACAGCTGCAGGAATCCAAATCCAAACATAATTTTGCAAATGAGTAATTATAAGCAAAAAAAATCCCATTTCATTCTTGCTTTCTGCTTTTTGCTTGTCATAAAACACACACAAGGCAAATGATCATGTTTTGAAGAACTGCGGCACACATGGTGCGTGTGTTTTTGCCTGTTTGTGTGTGTGTGTGTGTGTGTGTGTGTGTGTAAGCACAGAGGCAGAGGAAAAACAGGCCTTTTATTGGCCAGGCTGCTGGCTGAGTGTGGGTTTTTTGAACAAACTTTAACAAGTATGTGAAATCCAGATGCAGGCATGGGCGGCAGCATTAAAACACAGGGGTTTGATGGGTGACAGACAGAACTGCAACCCTAAGGGAGCTGTCTGGGGCTACACACACACACACACACACACACACACACACACACACACACACACAAACCAGAACCAACGTATAAAACAGTAGGGCCAGGTAGTCTGTCCATAAGAGGCATATAACAGGATTATGAGTGATAGCAGGTCTGCACATTTACATGTTGGGTACACGACACGACTTTTAGTCATAGCAGATTATAAAATGCTGGGCATCTCACAATTTGCCAGTTTCTCTGATTTTTATTGTGAATGTTCACAAGTTATTGCACAGTAAATGACTAGCGATCACACTCTACAACTTCAACCTGCTTCAAAACCGAACGGAATATGTCCCAAAACATGCCTTACCTCACCTAGAGCACTCAGATTAAATGTGTACAACAACTTGCTGTGGGCATGCTTTCATGCCTCCATTTGCACAGACTCGTTATATAAAAAAATGCAAAAAAAAAAAAATTTGAGGTTGGAGGCAGGAATGTAGCAGTATATACTTCATACACGACCGATATGTAATCGGTATAACTTACCATTCCACCTTAAATGGTACTGCTGTGTCAGACAAGCACTAATGCTGCATTGTTTAAGGCGGAACTTAAATTAAATGTGAACGCATGTCTTTCTCTTCATCTATATTCTGTGTTTACTGTTTGTGCTCAGTTGTCATTGGCTATTGATGGGACTCATCCAGATTGAGTTGCTGACCAGCAAACACTTGAGAGCCAGGTAAAAAAGAATCAAATGTAATGGATATGGTGCGACTGGACCGAAGGGCGACGGAAAGGCCAACTGCACACCACTCAGTTCTCTCTCCAACGAAAAATCTGCTGACTAGAGCCAGACTCAGGATCGAGGCTAAAATCAGGGTACAAACTGCATAAATGTAGCCCTGGCTTTAAATACCCAGCACATCCCGCAAAGTCTAAAGCACATCCCACAAATGCCACATACATTTGATGAGTAAACATATGGATACTTTGAATATTCCTGTTGCACAAAACCCCTAAGCTAGTGTAATATATCTGCACATGCCTTGACACTTTACCCTAATTCTACGTTTTTGCACTTATCACCTCTACAAAATCATACTTGATCCAGCAGCAGTGAAAAGTATTGGACCTCTGCTAATAATAATAATAAAAAAAATCTCAACACCTCAGTTATGTGCCAAAAAACTCCTGAAGCATGTCATCAAACCTCCGACAAAGATGCATACTCATTAGAACTGTACGTAAACTATATGCCAATTTCAAATCTCTGACCCTGTGTTCACACCAGAAATGATTTTCCCACCTTTCATCACCCAAATCTCTAGGGGCTCATCACCTGTATCTGAACCCACACTGACATTTGGTTGCCATGGTTTTAATGAGAGAAGGAACATGTGTGTGCTCTGTGTGATTGCTGGTGCTTATCTGAACAAAAGCACCATTTGTGCTTTTCTTGCATGACTTGTAGGAACAATTAATGGCTTCTATTGAAATTGGAGGACTTACATGAGGCTTTATCACTTTGCATCACTGCCATCACAGTTCATCTCACGTCTGTGTAGGATATATTAATTAATCCAGTCAGCTTCCACTTGCTAATATTTAGTGGAATCTATTCTGTGCAATGATTTCTGTACCACTGGCTGCTACACATCCACACAGTTGGCAAGGGCTTCCTCTGATTAAATGACAGTGAATGTGGCCAAAGATTCTTTTTAACCTATTTAACCTTTTCACGCCACAGCTCTCTTTCTAAAATGCGTCTAGCTCATCTTCATGCTATTTTGTAGACTTCAGATACTGACAAGTGTAAAACGATCACAGGTACATTTTCAGATGATTCGTCTATAATAATCCTCTTTTTGCTGCCAGCACTGCCTCACCACCTTTCTCCTTCACTGCCATTAATTAATGGCATTTCAAAGGAAACGGGGCTGAAAGCACTTTATATGCATGTGCAGATGTGTTACATTAGCTTAGGGGTTTGTGAAAGATGAGAATTTAAGTATCCATATGTTTACTGAAAAAAAACTTGCTGTGCAGTGCATTTTTGTGTGGCCTTCATTGGATGTGCTTCAGACTTAGCAGTACATTACAGAACCTTGTAGTTAAGACATAAGAAACTTCAAGGGAAAATGCATTTAACAGACATACTCAAGTGCTCTAATTCAAGCACTATTCCATCTAACACCCATTTTCCCATTACAGCACCATAATCTCAAGTAAACAAATGATGAGAAATCTTCTTCTAAGGGAGAAAAAAAAGAAAAGAAAAGATTTGGTGACTTAAAAATGGACGAAACCTGACTCCACAGCATGTTTATGTCCATGGAATGGATGTTTATTTGGTTGTCATTCTCCTCATTCTCAGGCTGAGTGGCTTGAAAGACGTGTCTCTAGAGAAGAGAATCAATCGGGTATCCCAGAACTTGGGCCTAATATGAATTGTCTGTTTGTTTGAAGTGTATTATGTGTAACATACAGGACGGAGAGCGGCAGAGTTATTGAAACCATGCACTGAGGCAAGCTGTAGAGAAGTTCAAGGCCCAAGCGTGGAAAAAATGCAGAAAGAGTAGGTGTATATATACAGAGAGAGAGAGAGAGAGAGAGAGAGACTGTGTGAGGAAAGAGAGAAGAAATGAATGCACTCAATACGCAAAGATATGTTCATGAAAATCATACTCTACTGAATCTCATTGATTACCATTAAAAACTTCAGATATATTTTATTCATTAGATGTAAAGTGACATATTTCAAAAATTTTTTTGTTTCACTGTTGATCAGTATGACTTATACAGGGGTTGGACAATGAAACTGAAACACCTGGTTTTAGACCACAATAATTGATTAGTATGGTGAACTAGGGCCTCCTTTTGCGGCCAATACAGCGTCAATTTGTCTTGTGAATGACATTTTTTGGATACAATCCGGGTTAGCACCCCAACATCCCTTTCAGACAGCTTCCTCTTGCGTCCACAGTTAATCCTTGGATGTGGTTGGTCCTTCTTGGTGGTGCTGACATTACCCTGGATACCGTGGCTCTTGATACATCACAAAGACTTGCTGTCTTGGTCACTGATGCGCTAGCAAGACGTGCACCAACAATTTGTCCTCTTTTGAACTCTGATATGTCACTCATAATGTTGTGTTCATTGCAATATTTTGAGCAGAACTGTGCTCTTACCTGCTAATGGAACCTTCACACTCTGCTCTTACTGGTGCAATTAATGAAGATTGACCACCAGGCTGCTCCAATTTAGCCATGAAACCTCCCACACTACAATGACAGGTGTTTCAGTTTCATTGTCCAACCCCTGTAATTAATTCAATTTCATTAGAGCTTCTAGCTTTGACCGAGTAAATTACTGTTCAGTTTAAATACTGTGTCTAGTTCAGCTCACACAACTAAAATCACAGGGAAGACTGCTGACCTGACGGTTGTTTTATGATCATAAACACCCTCCACAAAGAGGGTAAGGCGCCAAAGGTCATTGCAGGCTGTTCTCAGAGTGCTGTATCAAAGCATATTAATGGAAAGTTGACTGAAAGGGGAAAATGTGGTGGGAAAAGGTTTAGAGCAACATCTGAAGTGTCTTACCTGGTCTACAAAGAAAAAAAAATGGACTGATATTTATTGCTCTTAAATCCTCTTCCAGATCCAGATTTTCATTTCATTTATAAATCAAGAGTCCTAAAGTCCAGTGTGAACTCACAGGTCTGGTGTTTTTCTTGCTGTAAATCTTCATGGAAATGCTGGTTTCCCTTTTTAGCAGGACTCTGCGCTAAAAATAATTTCTCATGAAATAAAATTTAAAAAATGGAATCATTTGACATTGATGCAGTAATAAATAAATGCCTCAACCAATTATTGAGTGTATGAATGAACATACATCTCAGAAATCAGACTTTTGGGGGGGTGGGGGGTGGTGGTGTTCTACCAGACATCTTGCAAAAAACAAGACAAACCTTTAACATACCAGCACAGAAACTTTATATATTATGATTTAACTTAAAAAGACACATGTATGTTTTGCCACATAAATTATTTCATTTTCAGGAACCTGCAGTTCTAATGTAGCTGCCTTTCTTGTGTGCTTAGAGAGTCAACAACACACACCCTTTATTTTCTCATTAGTATTGATAAGACAATCACAGTGTTGGATTAGGTTCTAAAGAGCTACTGAATTCGATACAGTCGTCCTTTTCCTCAATAACTCATTTATACGGAATGTCATGCTTTCAATCTGAGCAGACATCCTAATGAGTGATACTATATCTGCAGGAGTGTTTCTTTGAAAACCAGAATTAAGTATAGTTTCATATTACACTGAGGATTTGTACATCCCTGTCAAATATTATCATCTAATACGGTGCACAGCTTTTACTTTGTGTAGTTGTAGTAAATGTATAAATTACACTGGGATTTGGGATATGTGCAATATTGCAACATTGCTGCTCTACCTCATCACCTATACTCTTGAAAAATCGAGTCAACTTTATTTTAAAAGCACATTTACTGACTACAAGAACCAACCAAAGTGATGTACAAACTATTACTATAACTGTATTTTCTTAGTACAGTAAGAAAAAAAAGTAAATAAAAAAAACCAGCTAAAACACCTATAAATAAAGAAAGAATGATATCAGTAAAAGAAGACAAAAAACTTTTTAGAATGTAAAACTAATCTAAAATGATTATATAGCGAATGTACCGTATTTTCTGGACTATAAGCCGCATCCTGGAAAATAACATATATAAGAAGAAAAAACTGCACCTCGTTATAAAATGCACGACAAAGCGTGGACAAAAAGTAGCGGTTTATAGTCCAGAAAATACGGTAATTAAAATAGCTGAGGTAATAAATTCCTTATTTATTCAATTTTTCAGGTGCACTGAAAAGCTTGGAAATAAATAAATAAATGTCCTTAAGTTAGACCTAAAAGTCGGACGGATGGCATCCTCATAAAAACAGACGGGCTTCTCCTCAGTTTTGGGGCAGCAATACAGCTCTGTCACCTTTGGACTTGAGTCTAGAATGAGGAGTGTTTAGCAGCAGCTGACTGGAGAACCTTAATGTTTAGGTGGTTGGGAATAGAGACAAAAGGTTCGCAATATTTCACGGAGAGCTTTAAAATCAAACAGTAGGATCTTAAAACCGGTTCTGTGTTTGACTGGTAACCAATGTAGGGAAGCCAATACAGGTTAGATGAATTCAAATGGGTTTGAGTTTGGCAAATGTTCTCGACTGATTGAAACTGGATCTCACCAGTGAATTTAGAGCTGAATCAGATAACACAGAGGCTCCTGACATGACCGTGTACATTCACAGATAGTGGGCCCAGGAGAGCTTGTATAATTGGATGACCAAAAATAAAAAACAATGGCATCTGTTTCATCGTCATTCAGTATCCTGAAGAAGTCACGTATAGCGTGTATAGAGCATCACTTCGTTCAATAGGTAGTTAGAACGGGGTATCATCTGCAAAGCAGTGATAGGAGATCATATGCTTGTGGAAGATGATCTGAAGGGGAAGTATGTACAATGGGATCCAGAATAGGATCCAGGATGGAGCCTTAGGGTACTCCACAAGTGATTTCAGCCAGAGAGGAGGTGAATTTGCCAAGCTTTAGAGAAAAAAAAAGTCCTGTTCTTAAGGTATGAGGAAAACCACTTTAAGGCTGTTCCCTGGATGCCAAACATATACTGAAGGCGATCCAAAAGGATATTATGATTGGTTGTATCAAATGCAGCTTTAAGATCTAAGTGAATTAAAACCAGCCTGAGAGTTGCCAGTGATGAAGTAAATAGGGCCCAGCAGAGAACCAAAACTAACAAACAAACCAACACCGGGGGAGCAGCGTTCACTCACACGGACACAGTACCGAGGGAATGAAGAGCTCCAACGCTCCATAAACTTGTAATTCTCCAATTACACGTGTAAACTAGTACACTTGTATAGTTTTTATTCTTATTGTTCATACTTTCTGTTTTATTGTTCATATACTTACAGTACATTCTTTTGTTGCTATGCCCGTTTCCCCCTCTGGGATAATAAAAGGCTGTCTTATCTTATTTAATGAGTGCTTTAGTGCTTACAAATGTGCACAGACAAAACCTGAAACATTGTTAAAACCTAGATCTGAAAGGCTTTCACCACGATTTACGATGCATTTACAAAAAAAATGTTGTGTCATGTGACAGATTTTCCTCGTGTGCCCCTTTTAACGAATACAAACAGCATGGCGGAGAGAGATACAGTTGGACTGAGAAGAAACAAATAGTGATTTTACAAAGAAACGCCTCAAACAGCCCGACATGACTGGGGAACATCATCTAACGTCTAATGTTTCACACAAAAAACTGCAACTGCTGCAAGCTTACCATATCTATAGTAACGCAGGTACCTCAGACAGACACAGGTTGCAATGATAATCGATGTGATAAATCAATTTTTTCGGAAAACACCAGTTTTATGAAACTGGTAAAAAAAAAACTGGTAAAAAAATTATCTAGCACCTTTCTAATGCAACTCACCACATGTCTTGCATGTCTCAGCATGGAGTTATAGAGGTTCCCAATGGTGTCCTGAGATAATCCATCCCAGCTTGAACATTCTCACTCAGATCCTGCAGATTTTGCGGAAATTGCACTCCACACCATAACACTTCTGGATGTGTGATGCATGACAAGAAACCATCTGATGCCAATCTGTGCACATGATTCCTTCAGGGTGCAACTATTTTTCGACAAAGAATCAGCCAAAGCTTTGACTAAAACCCAATTCCAGCCCTATGTATGGATCGCCTACTGCATAGGCAGATTGTTTTACGCATCACATGTCTTCTGGCAACAGCTTTCGGTCTGGAAGAGGAAGCAAGTACAGGGCCAGATACAGTGTTTCTGCCTTCCAAACGTCAAACAAAATCCTGTCAAAAACGCATTTAAGTGAAAGAGCTGAAGCGGAGAGAATGTAGGACAGAAAGGCAGAGTGAGGGACAGGCCAAAAAAAATGAGAGCCAGCTGTAAAGGAGTAAATAAACAGCAGTGTTGGGAATGACTGCACCCAATCAAGAGCAATCCACAGGACTGATCATTTACAGTCACTCGTCAAGGCATTACAGTAAACAAGAACCTGCTGACGTTCCTCGGCTTTCTTCACCACACATTTAATCCCTTACCCCCACGCATTATGTCTCCTGTCTCTCATCTCTGGTCTGACCCTCATTTCTCTTACCCTCTATTCTTACCCTGTCCTTTATCGTTTCTCTCCTCCTTCGCTTTTCTCCCTTTGTCAACTTGCCCTGAAACTGCTATACGTTCTCTCTCTACTTCTAATTAGTATGACCTAAATAGCATTGCCTACCACTATGCATCAGCCGCCAGGGCTTCATTCCTGTCCTATCTCACATGCAACACGGCATCCAAAAGAAACAGGTTGAGCGGTCAAGCAGTGGAAAGAAAAGCGTTCATACAGGCCAAAACCCTCATGCCCCGGCATCACCTCTGCACTTACACCGTGCTGTTGCAAAACCAGAAGGCATCAGAGTAATCAACACCTGCAAGTACACAACCCAAGCATGTGCTGGAACTAAGACGTGCATCTTTCCTCACTTTCCCTCTTTCTTTCTCACTCTCTCGCTGCCAGTAAATGGGATTTGTTTCAGTGCCAAGCTTGAAAAGGACAGGCAATGTTACAGCAGGTAATACTTTGCATAAGTTGTAAACAGGAACTCAAATCCTGGACATCCTGCAAGCCATTAGATGAAGGTTACACCATGATGACAAGAGGAAAACCTTACCTATCCAGTGGACATGTCTAACCATTTACACGTCCCTGTGCTGGCTAGCCTTTATAAGCGCTGTCTTAACCACTTCCACTTTCTCATTTGGTTACCAGCTGGTCACTATAATCTGAATGGAAAAACATTCCTTTAGTTTACCTTAAAAGTTTGGTAAAGTTAAGTAAAATGTTGTAAATAACTGTTTAATTTATTTATTTATTTTATTTATTTATTTATTGTTTGCATTTATTATTTATTGTTTGTTTGTTTGTTTGCATGACCCGATGTACTTTTCCACGTTTTATCTATAAAAATGGCATTTGAGTCTAAACATTTTATGCATATGAACGAGCTTATGCCTTGTGCGCATGGAAAATCTGAACATCCCCAGTTGTGGCTGCAACTCTTCTTCAGCAGCTAACACAAGTGAAGATACAGACCTCAAATAAATCCTCAAAGTCATACAAATCATCACAGCTCTGTGTGAAAGAATAATTTCCCCCTTTTTCTACTCAATCAACCAAATCAAATCATTAAAAGCACTCATGTTTGATAATAAGCTTTCAAAAATGTGTTTGACAATTAGAATCAATGAAAGCAGTCACAGCCAGGCTTTGCACACATTTCTTGATCAAGCAGTTTTGAGCTCTACACGTGTGCTGATCTATTTCACTGGTGCACTGACAGATGGCTGGGGTAGACTTAGCAGGGCACACATTTCACGAACTTGGGACGGTCATAAATGTGGCATCACTACAGGACTCAGAGTAACATCTACAGGATTACAGGCATTGCTCATCTCAGATACAGTCAGCACGCACGACTCCCAAGGAGCCAATCAGCTTGTTGGTTACAGATAATGTCCTGCAATTCAACAAAAAGAACCAATCAGCTTAGTGGTTACTGATAAATTCCAAGGGGAGTCACAACAAGCTGAAAAAAATCACATTGTGTGTGCATTATTAAACTAGATGCAACAAACTTCTCACAAGGTAGTTTTAATTCAAGTTTATCATTGATTTAAAACAAGTTTGAGCTTCAATTTCCAGCATTTTGGTCTCCCCAGTCAAAAGACTGACACCTGCAATTGTCAGGTGTTGCTATGTGACCATCAGTCTGCACACCAATCAGTGGCTCTGAGGGTGGTTTGATTTTGGTTGAAACAGGACAAATTGGCTTGAAAGATCAACATGATAATAAGACCGTCTATAAAACATGACATGAATATAATGGCAGTAGTGTGATGGTGTGGGGATGTTTAACTGCTACAGGGCCCGACAGACTTGCCATAACTGATGGAACCATGAATTTAGCTCTCTACCAAAATGACCACTTCAGGTCACCATCATCTGAAGCTCAATCACAATTGGGTTAAGCAGATGATTCAAAGCAGAAGAGAAAACCAACTTCTGAATGGTTTTAAAATGGCCTGGTCAAAGAAAAGGCTCTGAAACCCCATTTATACTCCACATTTCTCTCATTTTATTTTTGTCTCAGGCTTTAAGATGGCAGTTATTTTGTTGCATATTTTAAACCTCATAAAACACTGGGTCTTCGTCTGTGAATCGCTGTGACGGGACAAATAAAAGTTTCCAGTGAACATTTGACATTGTACTCTTTTTGAACTTGTTGAACTCTTTGTGTGGGGATTAAAAAATACAAAAATAATGTGTGTTTAGTAGCGGAACCTAGGATTTTTGTGTGATTAGGTGCAGGTTTACAATTCCAGTTAATTTCAAACACATTGTCAGTGCATATTGAGGTGCTTCAAATCACATTTTGTGTTGCGTTTGCTCGTGTATGTACATCTGGCCCGTAGCCTCTAATGGAACAGATAAGGAATCAGATAGCAGGCGAAAGATAACATCTGTTATCAATATCTTGCCAAATTTAAACATATGTGCAAACACAACTGTTCTGATTTAAGTGAGGCTTAGCACCACCAGACCAGAGCAATCAGCAGTATGGAGCATATTCACAAAATTGAAAAGACGTTCTACCTTTTCAACTTTGATCAAGTACGAAGCATCATATTCCAAAACTGTGGACTGAGAATGGCCCACTGCCATTCTGTGCGATGCTGATGTGGTCTTCCAAACGGTCTCTGTGCAGCCATCTGCTAACAGAATGGCTCATGAGGGGCATCTCTATCCACTGGTGCCAACAGTATGACATGGTAATGTCCACTGATAAAGCTTCCTATGAGATCCCTACGAAGCGACCCCTCTCAAACTCTTCCGACGGCTCAGAATGCTTACGAACACTTCTGCTCTTTGAAACTACCAACACAACAGCATGAGTCAGAAAGGAGGAAATCAAGTGCAGTAGGATGACCTTATGTAGTCAGTCAGGTACCACAATAAGGTCTGTCCTTGCTTATGTTACATGCAAGGCATGTGTGTGCCTCATGATGTCAAACCTACCTACCAATTTTCATTCCTGTCGGATGATTCCTTCTGGGTGCAACTATTCCTGATGGGTGTACAATTTATTTTCACAACGTAAGCGTCTCAGCCTGTCTCAGAGTAGAGTGAAATAGAGAACCACTACTAATATAACGAAAGACTAGCTTTATGAACATAACTCTCTCTCTCTCTCTCTCTCTCTCTCTCTCTCTCTCTCTCTCTCTCTCACACACACACACACACACACACACACACACCTTTTACTAATCCTACTGTCTAGGTTCTGTCTGACAAGGGCAGACGGGTCTCACGCTAAGACTCGAGAGAGAAGGAGAGAAGCAAAGTGAAAGGTGGGAATAAGTAAGGGAAGCCAGAAACACACGACTAAAGGAAATTGAGAATCTAGATTAATGGATGTGTGAGCTTCCTTAAGAAGAGTTAGCTGTCTCTGTGTGTGTGTGTGTGTGTGTGTGTGTGTGTGTGTGTGTGTGTGTGTGTGTGTGTGTGTGTGTGGTGGTACCCAACAAACTCCCCAGCAGTAAATTAACCCCTACAGTATTCACTGGTGTCCAGCTGGTTTTACATGAAGACTGGAGGTGCTAATTCAGCACTGCAGGGTTAAACACGGGGGAATTTGCAGTGTGGCTACTGATCTGCAGTTGGCAATGTTTTGGTAAGATGAGGAGAGAAGGACATGGACACTAATCCTCTACTGAATGTCTCCTTACAAGTGTGGCTTTTACACGAAAGCCAGATAACACACCAAAGGCCCAAACCCCTTTCTCTCCCTCTTTTTCTTTTACTCGCTCTCTCTCTCTCTCTCTCTCTCTCTCTCTCTCTCTCTCTCTCTCTCTCTCTCACACACACACACACACACACACACATGTTTTCTTTCATACAGTGTCAGGACATGAGTTCACATTAAATGTCCTCCATGTATATTATACATTATATGAATTCAGTTGCTTCAAGTTCCACCCACAGCAAGATCCATCATACAGGCATTCAACACACACACACACACACACACACACACACACACACACACACACACACACACACACACAGTAGAAAATGTTTCTACTATTTCTGTGGAAGAGCTGCATAGTGTGGCCAAGGTCAACACCCAGCATCAATTAGAAAGGTAAAAATCCCCTGATTTGGTCGAGCAGCAGAGGAGGAGCAGTGGACCTGCACCAAAAATGTACTGAATATGTTGAAAAAACATTTATGGTCCAGAACTAATCATCCAACATCAGTACCTGACCTCACTAATGCTCTTATGGCTGAATGCAATTAAATCCCTCACAGCAACCTTTCTACATCTGGTACAAAGTCTTGCCAGGAGATTAGAGGTCTTTACCCTGATTTTGGAGGAAATGTTGGTTGGATGAGCAATGACCTTATTGTTTTGTTACTACCTGGCAAATCAACCACTGTGAGACAATCTTGTAAATAAGTGTTGCACTTTTCGTACGTGATGATGAGAGCACGTTGAGCCATTACATTACATACTATCACTAACACACGGTTATGTTGCACATCTAAGATGCCAGATTTTCAAAGCCAGAAATGTTGTGTTACACAGTAGATGTATTACACTATAGTATACATCATATCTTAACTCTTTCGTTCTTTAGGATTTGCACTTCTTATCTTTTTGCCAAAGGCTTCTAGTTTGGTCCATCTAGATTGGTGCATCTTGAATGCACTGGTCTTTTGAGGGCTATTGAGAAACTATGAGGTAGCACTTTGTGAACTTTGAGGTGTGGTTTAGGATGTTTACATGAATTTGTGCTGGTGCTGCTGCACAAAAGAATAGTGCACCACCACTACTATTCAACACAGATTCAAACGCAACAGATACAAACTCAACCACTATTCAAACGCAGACTGAAGACTGCGTCACTCCAACTGTGTCAGGAGTATTTAACTCCATAAAGACATTTGTTTCAACAGGATCTAAGCGTGAGGAATCTCTCGATTCTAGCCTTGTCTATTCGCTAAGTGCCATAAATGTAAATGTAATATTCAGTATATATATAATATATATATATATATATATATATATATATATATATATATATATATAAATTTGACTGTTTCTGCAATTTTGAAACTCTATTACAGAAACTATTGAAAACTATGTACCCAAACATTTGCATGATGAGTCTTTCCTTATTTCACACTGTAAAACTCTGCCCTAATCGCGCTACAAATATGAAAATAAGGCTCCATCTTTAACCTGTTGCCTTCTGTAGACCACATCATCATCTATTCCACTGACTATATAAGTAGCAGAAACTTTGGCTGGGGTGGCCAAACTTTTGCATGCTACCGTATAATAGAAGCCAGTACGAATCTGCTTCTGCCTCATTGTCGTAACAAAACTTCATTGAGTTAAAAATGGAACTTGGCCATTTTGTTGGTCCCAATATTGCAGATTAGCCAGGTTTTATTCTGGTTTTCAAAACAAGTCCTGACAATTTAGGAAAACCAGTTTGCAAACACACACACTAACTCACATAACTGGCCTCTAAGTTGAGTCTAAAAAAGCCAGAAAGAGAGAAAAGGAAAGAAAATGCTTCTGGGAATGATCAAGCCTTTAGCTTTAACCCTCCTGCCCAGCCTTACTCTGTTACATTGGCCAAGCACGGCCTAATCTAAAGTGACAGCAGCACAGACAGGGGCTTAACTCCCACACGTCATAACACGCTCTCCCCCCCTCTGCGCGTGCTATTGACGGGACCGCACACACTCTGTCTCAAACACACACACTCAAATCGTGAAAGCAGTATCATATAATTCAATAATCGCTGGCTCTAATGGCTATTCTTAGTGTCGCAAGCGGGTTTGTAATGTGCGTTTGTTATGTCTGCTCTATCAGATGGGAAACCCTGCAGACCAGCTTTTAGCAGCGCTCAGTGTGAGTGCTGGGCAGAGGACATGTGGGTATTGTGGTTATTACTGTTATTTACTTATTCACTTTAGCGCTTTTATTAGTTCAGAGAACGGAGCAGGTTTAGAGACGATTGCTGCGAGATAGCAGATAAAAACATCCTGATTTGTCTTTTCTTATTGGCACCTTTCCTTGGAGTTAAGTGGAAGGGAAAAGAGAGGGTGGATGACGGAAAGGCGAAAAAAGAAGGCAGCTCCTGCTGATTTCAGAACATTATCAGATTTGAGTGGGTTCGCCTGTGGAGAGGGGTTCTGTATCCAGGGCTGATCTGCGAATGTGGGATAGAAAGAAAGTGAAGGCCTGGAACACATACATTAGCCCATTTTTTTCTACTGTTGATGTTCCTTACGTGTCAATCTTGCTCCGAAATGTTGACTTTCGGTCCTGTTTGATACCCCCGGCATAGGGATGGAGGGATGGGGGATAGAGGTTTAGACTGGAGACTAAGACATGTAGAAGTGCGTGTGTCTCTACACTCTAAAAAGCACGAGATCCTTGAGGAACATTTGGTGGGCTGCTTCAAGGAACCTTCAAGAAACCTTAATCCTTTTGGTTCCTTGAAGCACCTTAAACCTTAGAACTCTAGGCCAAGTTTGGCTTAGATATGCTTTTATAAGATTAGAAAAGTATTCATAGGAGACAGCCATACATACCAATTATTAATTTCAGGAGATCATAAGGTACTTGAGATGTGGAAATTAAGAGAACATTTGTATGATTTTGACCATGATTTGATCAAAAAATTATTTACATCTAAAACTTGTTTTGTTGTTTATAAGGGATAAAATGCACTTTACATCTCAGAAATCCTGCTGACAGCTGATCACCCAGAGTGTTTTTGAGCTGAAAATCCAATAGTTTTGATGAGATATTTGTGATTATTTGGTTGACAAAGATATAATAATTGTTCAAAATGTATTTTATTATTTTTCTTATTTGTTTATTTATGCATTAATACTATCTCTCCTCTGGACCTTTATTCTAAAATTTTAACATTGTGTGCAAAGAAAGGGTGCAAACACCCCCTCCCTCCTCAATTCCCCTATAACCCAATATCTGGGCCAGTTAGCCACGCCCCTCTCTCTGATCAGTCACAGACTGTATGCTCAGTCGGAGACTGGAAGCTCCTTTTGCATAAAACCAGTTCCTGCTTCAGAACAGAACATCCCCATAGCATGATGCTGCCACCACCATGCTTCACTGTAGGAATGTTATTAGCTAGTTGAAAGGCAGTGCCTGGTCTCCTCTAGACACGGAGTGGCATACAGGCCTGATTGGTGGAGTGCTGCAGAAATGGTTGTCCACCCGGAAGGTTCTCTTCTCTCCACAGAGCAATGTTGGAGCTCTGTCAGAGTGACCATTGGGTTTTTGGCCACCTCCCTGACCAAGACCCTTCATTAGAGATGATGGAGGCCACTGTGCTTATTGGTAGATGCAGATCTGTTTCTCGATACAATCCTGTCTCTGAGGTCCTCGATTTCTTGGACGTCTACTTTGGGACCTTTTATAAACAGATGTGTGCCTTTCCACATCATGTCCAAATTCCTGAATTTACCACAGATGAACTCAAATCAAGCTGTAGAGACATTTGAATGATGATCAGTGTAAACAAGATGCGCCTGACCTCAGTTTTGAGTGTCATGACAAAAGCTGTGAAAACATACTGCACGTATGTTATATTTTTGTGTCTTTATTTTTAATAAATTTTAATAAACAAAGATTTCAAACAAACTTTTCTCATTTCATTGTAGATTATTGTGTGCAGAATTTTGAGGGGAAAAAAAGAATATTTAATCCATTTTGGAATAAGTGGTATATTTCAAATTACATATCAAAATGTGCAGAAAGTGCCGTGAATACTTGTTGTGAAAAGTTTGAAAGCTGCTCTTATGGTTATTTGAATCTCAAAATGAGTCAGAATGCATATCCATATCCTTTTTCCATCTCTTCTACTACTGCACATTCCTTATGTTAGGGTGAGAGAGAGGGGGGGGGGATAGAGAGAGAGAGGTGGGGGGGAGGGGAGGGAGAGAGAGAGAGAGAGAGAGAGAGAGAGAGAGAGAGAGAGAGAGAGAGGCCTATTCCGGAACCTTTCCCAGGTGCACTGCCTCTCTTCTGGCATTTGGCTTTGTGTGTTAGAGCCGAGAGAGCTCACGCAAATGCTACTTTAATCCCAGCTAATGTCTCCCTCACACACACTCTTTCTCCCTCACACACTCACACACACACACACACACACAGATGCACTATTTCTGCTTACTGCTGTGCCCCTGCATACAACATTAACAGGTCAGAACCTGTGAAGCTGTGTGAACACTGTGTGAGAGAGTTCTTTTTGTGTGTGTGTGTGTGTGTGTGTGTGCGTGTGTGTGTGCGTGTGTGTGTGTGCGTGTGTGTGTGTGGTGTGGGGGAGCTTGAACATACCTGCATCATCCAAGGGTCTCTGTACTCTTTTGTCTCAATCTCTCTGAAGTCGTAATCACGCAGAGACAATGCCCATTTGTGATGGGAACTATTCCAAAACCTCACTTTAGCCTGTTTATCCAGCTTTCCATATTCAAATCCCACTTCCTGTTTACAGGAGCCGGCATTAAGGATGTTTAGAGGAGGACAGAAGTGTGTAAATGTTTTTGGAAGTGGAGCTGTGGAGATGAGACAGACTGACTGAGATATGCAACTGTAAGAAGCCATTGAACAGGGACGATCATCATCATCATCATCATCATCATCATCATCATCATCATCATCATGGAGGTGTGATGGTCCAGGGGCAGACAGCTGATGAGAATAAATCTTCTTTCATGGTAATGAATGAGATAATGAACGTGATGGGAGAGGCTTAATGGGTTCTTACATTGCAACTGATTTATGATTCCAAAACCACAGAGACTGAGACAAAGAGCAACACCCACACACACACACAGCCAGAGAAGCATGCTCACACACACACAGAGAGAGAGAGAGAGAGAGAGAGAGAGAGAGAGAGAGAGAGAAATACACACTTCATAAAAAAAGTTACACATACAGAAGTGGTGTCTCTCAGTATGCCGTTTGGTTTAAAGCAACATGCCAGACGTCTCTGCATGGAGTTGTAGAGGTTCCTAGTGGTGTCCTGTGATGATCCATCTCATGCAGCTCTAATTCTCACTCAGTTCCTGCAGATTTTGTAGTCGGGAATTTTGATATAGGTACAGATATAGGTCTGGCTATACGGAGACTATCCCTTGGTCGTCTCAACCAAGACAAAATCAGGACTCCTCACAGAAGACGACCCACTGCCATTCTGAGTGACTCCATGACCATCTAGTACGACACCATTGCAGTCTTTGGCAACCTTGAAGTGGCGTTAAAGGCAGTCATAATAACCAAATCCTCTCTCTGAAATGGACTTTAATTGATTTTTATTGATTGTTTAGATTCATTTTTCCTAGAACCTGAGACCTGCTTTGTGCTGGCAGTTACATGCCAGCTCAGGATCCCAGTAAACTACAAGACCTACCCTATCTAACCATAGCCTCATCACTACGTGCTGAATTATCAATGAGTAATCCGGCTCAGAAAACAGCTCAAATTCACTCATTGTTTGGCAATGTTGACATGGCATTACAGGCAGTCGTCATAGCTAATGTTGCTGGCACAGAATGCTCATGGATGGCATCATTGCTCAATGAATGTATGCAATTACGGCTTTTAGGCCACACCACACGTTGGACAATCCATCGGTTCTCCTACTCTGTGATTCATGTAGGTCTCCCACACCCTTCATGACGCTGTAGTAATATCTGGAATGGACAATATGCCAATAAGACCATCTCAAACTCTTCCAGGGTAAAGCAATAAGGCCCGTTCTTATGACACCTGTGCAAATGGTTCGCATGTCTCACCATCTCACCTTACTCACCAAGTTTAATTCCTTCTGGTTAATTCCTTCTGGGTGTAACTGTTTTTCGGTGTAAATATGAGTCGATAGAGAAAGAGAAAGAGTACAGGGAGAAATGGAGAGAACAAGGAAGGAGATCTGCATGTCCATGGAAGTAAAAAGAAGCATTTCTATTGGTCCATTCACTGTGAAATTATGACACAAATCTGCAAAAATAACACAAAAAATCTAAACAAGTACAATACACACACACTTTTCACACACACGCACACACACACACACACACACACGCACACGCACACACACACACACGCACACACACACACAAACAAACATATGTACCAATCCACCCACACACACACACGCAGAAAGCAGTGGGGGTTTAGTGAGGGCAGGATTACACATCTATAAACAGACATGGTGGCCATACCACAAGCACAACCTCACACAGATGGTCATAAACACAAACAGTCAACCATGTAAACAAATAAACAAGCTTATCGTTGAGACACTCTAGTTGTGTATACGGCTGGATGGCTCTTCACTGTTGAGTTCAAAGTCACAAGCACCCTGCGTTTCCATCCCCTTCATAGCAAACAAATTGTGCTCCAAAATCAAAGTCACATTGAAAGTTGCTACATTCTGTGATGTTGTGTAATGAATTATCAGCGAGTTATCCATCTCGGAAAACAGCTCAAAGTCATTTCCAATTAAATCCCAGTTTAAAGGCCAAAAGAGCTTCCAGTTTACTGCTCTGTCCTCGTGTACTTCCTCAACCTGCATACAGACTCTGACTGATCAGAGAGAGGGGGCGGGGCTGATGCTCAACCTGCATACAGACTCTGACTGATTAGAGAGAGGGGGCGGGGCTGATGATGTCACTGACCCAGATAATGGGCTTGCAACTTGATTTCTTAGCTTGCACAGAGTTTCAATTTCAGAATAAAAGTCCCGAGAAGGGATATATACTGATATTCATTCTCCTCATTAATGTCTCCTGAAAAACAAATAGCTTGTACTTAATGTCTGTTTAAATGGGTCACAAATTAAAGTTGGACTTTGTTGTACAGTACTGAGCATTTTGTGTTTAAATATGTCTTTTTTTTCCCCAAATATGTTATTCTTTGGCTAACATTTCTGAACTTACTGGAATAATCATTTGGCACCTTTGATTCCCCCCGTCCCACTCATACTCATCAGATGAGGAAATATTAGTCCGATAACCTGAGGCCCCTCTGAGGCTCATTAGACAGATAATCTCTCCATACTGTCCTCCTTTCTGATAAACTCTCTCTCTCTCTCTCTCTCTCTCTCTCTCTCGAAAGGCAACTCTTCACAGACCCACTGCAGGAGGTTCCTGTCCAGAAAGTAAGAACACTTACTCACTTAATTCACACCATCACAAAGCTCCGTTCACCGTCCTTATTAACTGCCCGGATGGGTCGAGACAGATCTCTTACAACATCGCCTTCATCGTCTTAAAACATCTTATTAAAATGTCCTACTGCTCATTTAATAACTGACACTGTTTGCTGTGATTAAACTAAGGTTGACCAAACGTCTTCCTTCTTATTCTTAGCGTCCCATCGCTGATATCACGTTTGATTATTTGCTTGGACATCTCTAACCTACGCACACTCAGGCTCTCTCTCTCAGTTTGTGTGTATGTCTTACCCTCCTCAGGACAAAAACATCCCTCTTTCATTAAAGGAGTCACCGAGGCCAGGAAGATAAACACAAAGACTGTAATCAAAAAGCAACCCGTGAGCAGCCAATGAGAGCAGAGTATGTGATTGGTGAACTTAAAAAAACATCACTATTGATCATGTTTCGTAAAAGATCTGTATTCTACAATAAGAAATAATATAAGCTGAAACTTCACTGCTTCTGAGAACCGCGGACAGTTCCGAGATCGGAGCAGAGAAACCACAAATTCCCAGGCAACCACAAATCCTGAAAAGAGATACTGATGAGAAAGAAGTCAATCAGCACATGATTTTCCCAGAATACCATAAAACAAACATCACTGTGAAACCGTTAAGGCAATATCAATGTGAAGCAAGACGACTAAAATTTTAGATGAATATTGTAGTGTAGAATTATGGGAAAGATGCCCTAGCCTGCTTTTTGGGTCAGAAATAAAACTATTATTATTATTATTATTATTATTATTATTATTATTATTATTATTATTATGATTATCAAAACACTAGACATGCACATTTGGGTTATGTAATGGTTTTTTTCTAATATTTAAACTCATGGCTAGGCTAATTTTGTGGGATGATGCTTTGGCATTTAAACTGGGATTTAATTCAGTTGGAAACAAGTGAATTAACATGCAATGCCACAGGAAGACCAATTAGCTGAGTGGATGTTGATTAAAGAAGTCCACACCTTTCAAATAGTTGCAATATTTCCTTTTGTTATTGTTAATGCAGCTGCAGTTTCTCAACTCATGGACGATAAACTGGTTGATAAATGGACAGATTGATCATTATAGGAAACTCAGGTTTAATTCAGGTTCTTTACAGGCACACATGCACAATTTAAAACACATGCACGCGTGCACCGCCCCCCCCCCCCACACACACACACCCACCCACACACACCCACCCACACACACACACACACACAAACACACACACTCTGAGGAAACACAGGCATAATGATAACCTCTGATGATAAGAGAAAAGTAAGTCATGTTGTATAACACAAACCTGTTGGATTATAGGGTTTGTGGGAGGATGAGGAGTAAGGGGCTTCAGTTGCCACAAATCCTCTGCATGTTTATACAAACTTTTTTCACACTTCTGTGCAAAGGCACTCAATCAGTGATGCGGATGACGGCAACGTTTATCATTTGCTGTGTAACCACCTCTCGTGGCCTACAGAATCTCTCAGAAGCACTCCCGAGAGGAACATACCAATTCAGCACAACGAACGAGGGGACGTCAAATTCGACTTGTGCAAAAGAAAAGTATAACAAATGCAAATCATCACTAATTTGTACACTTCCAGGTGGACACACACAAGCGTCTGTACAAAACTGACAAATAAACTAACCAGTATAAACAGGAAGCTCCAGTTTCTGCTCCTGTGCACTTAGTCCTCATATGAATACATATGGTGTAGCGTGGTACAGGTGTAAAAAGAGGCGTGGATACAATGACAACATTGTCAAAAATGGGGGGGTCCTGTGTTTACAGCAAAGCAAATCCACTTCAAAAACTGTTTTTACTGCATTTTTTGCATAAAAAAAAACCCCAAAGTAGTCCCTTTGGGCTGCCGCACACGTCTACCGGTGGTTCTGCCTCTGTCTGAAGCAGCGCTGGAGCACCTCATTTGAGATGGCCAACGGCTGGTCCGTCACATTCTGCACCGCAATCTGCCCCCTTTCGGGAGGGAGCCTGACAAAGCACAGGTGTGTTGTGATTGGCCAGGCAACTGTTCATGACGCTGTGAGACACAAACCGTCAGGCTTGAGGGCAGCATGCAATGGGCAGCTCCATCACAGTAATGCACTCGTCCATGCTTTACATTTGATTGGAGTTTTCTGTGCTTCGTCAGGCTCCCTACGACTTCTGGCCTTTCACTGCTGACACTGTCTCTAACTACACAGACTCTGGTTACCGATTGCAAGGAAAATGGTAACAAAGGTTTAAGCTTTTCAAACTGTGAAACTGCAAAATGTGAACATTCCTTATATCGTGACTTGAAAAAAAAAATGAATGAACAGCACAACCACTAATGCACGGACACACACAGACACACACACACACACACATAAAATCACTCCAGGTAGGCTGTGGGCGTTAAACTTTACAGGTCTGTGTGGGCGTGTGTGCTGGAAGTCCTCTGGTTATTCTCACTCTGTCGTTTTAATAACATATATGCTGTAAAAAGGTTCATGGTTTGGGGAATATATAAATGTACGGGACTTTGTGGCTTAACAGTCATTCCAGTTCTGCTTAAAGACTAGCTTGGTTTCAGCACATACATTTTTTTTAATGTTTCCTGAATCCAACCTCATGTATTTTAGCTGGCCACTGGGGGCAATTTGATTCTAAGGAAAGAGGTCCTGGGCCAAGTGAACTGGAAAAAAAAGGCTGGAGGTTCAACATTCTCCTCATCATCATCAGCATCACCATCAACGTCATCATTACTCACCCTTTTGAACATGACAGGAGCATTGATTGCCTTGGCAACAGTCATGCCCAGATGCCCTCTTCATCATCCTAAGACGAACAGAAAACTGTGTGAGTAAAGAACATGCCGTCGACATGAGGAAACGATAATAGAATACACACATGCTGTAGCTCAATTCATCCAGCTTTTTCTCCTTTGACGGTACATGTTCCTCAGTATTCCACTGGGGCTACTTGAACATGGTTATGTGAATGTTCCTGAGAAAGAGAAATGAATGCAATAAATTTTATATAGACATAATCATTAATTTGACCATTAATTGCTATGGACCAAATAAAGATTGCAGTTTTGTTCGATGGAGTGAAACAGAAGAAGGCAGACGGAGCAAAGAGACAAAAAAAAATCATACAGTCATTATCATCCAGAGTTGGAAGCCACTTACATATGATCATTTTGTCACTTTTATTTCTCAACATTGAAACAATTTCCAAAATAATGTTTCAAAAGCCAATACAAGTTTTACTGCTGGCCAGCCAATGTGGTCAGAGGAAAGTGGCAGGTCCCCAGCTAACATTGAAATGAATGCATTCATTAATTAATATGTTATTCATTTTATAACAGCATTGAAATGATGTTAAAACAACACTAAAAAAATGTTGAAACAACCTCCAAGAATGGTGATGGTCCAAGGATATTGTGCTCTGCAAGGATGTATGGAAGATATTTCCTAAACCCACATCAGAAAGACTCCTAACTGGCAAAAGTTGAAATGAGAGAAGAGTGAAAGTTCTGCTTCAACATCAAGCAGATTTGACTCTTTACTAAGCAGTCAGTATTTAATGAGAAGAAATCAATATTCATTGTGTCTAGAGAGTGCAGATGGTGCCAAAACCTTTGCTCATTAGCTCTGTCCACAAACCGTTGGCCAACATGTGGGGTTCCAAAACTTTTGCACAGAAACGGTTTGGTCTAAAAGCTCCTCCAAGCACAGACAGTAAACTCTCACATCAAGTCTGCTCATTACTCAGAGCTGGAGGGGAGACATGCAGTGCCTGTGTGCAAATTAGGGCTGTTGTGTGAGATTTCTCAACAGGAAGTCATTGAATTTGAATCAGGAAAGTTTGTACGATGTTTGTACGATGTTTGTACGATGTTTGTACGAAAAGTTGGATCGGGACAAACAGCATATCGCATGAAACTACTCAGCAAGATCAACTACCTTACAATTTGGTATTTTGAGCTAAACAATAGACTTTTAGAGATGTTTGAATTTCCATTCAAAAGTTTGAGAAGCTGGAAACTAGCAGATTGTGACAAAAGAGCCCATCCGACTTAAGGTTTCACGTGTGGTGCATTCTGGGATACGCGTCCTCTCCCCACGGATGAACAGAGAGGTTATCGGAGTTACTGTCAGCTCCAAACACTCTAGACCATCTCTGTTGACCTCTCTCATCAATGCTCTACCAAACTGGACTTTCTTCTTTACTGCATCATTCTTGCTAATGTTCGGAGAGTGTAAAATACAACAATAAATAAAATACAACAACAACAACAAAAATAAATAAATAAATAAATAAATAAATAAATAAATAAATAAATAAATGTATTTATTTATTTATTTATTTATTTGATGTGAACAAACATGCCATGCTCATTGAACATATATTAATCCATTCTGACGGTGTATGTGAGCTTTATCTGAAGCTGCGGCTGTGCACCTGCATCCTTTACTGATATGAACTGCTGCCACGTGTTCTGCTGATACCCACATTATTAATATTGTGTTTGTCTTATAGACTTCTCTCATTCTCATACAACCTCAAAAATATAAAAATATGAAAATCGACCCCGGAAATACACACAGTGTCAAACAATTCTAGAAGAACGCAAGGGCACGCTTGATCGCTGTACCTAACTGGCTGTGTAAGGTTGTCCTTTGCATGTGCTTTCCGTTGCGACTTGTGCTATTGTGTTGGTATGTAAGTGGAGTCAAACTCAGAAGAGTTTGAAAGCAATTTCAGGAGTTTGAGATGGGTCACATTATAGGGATCCAGGAAGCACAACGGTCTAATCGACATGTGTCAGGTTCAGTCTTGAAGGATCGTCAGACATGCACAGATTGCGATGGTGTCACTCAGAATGGCAGCAGGTCATCTTCAGTGGTGAATTCCACTTTGTTCCTGTGGAAACGACCAGTGAACACAACCACCAGCTGCATCTCCAGACCTCCATCTGACTATTAAAGTGTGTGGGATGCTATCGGACATACTGGGAAAATTGGGAATTTTCAAGCTGCACGGGATGGATTATCAAAGGACACCGTTAGGAACATCCATGCTGAGACGTGTGGCTTGTTGTGATATTATGATGAGGGTAGTTTTTAAAAAATTCTCCACAACATTTATCTTCCTTCTGGAATATGTGATTCTATGCCATGCAATGCTGCTGTCCACAATATGAACTTCTTGTGCTTGTCTTTTGGACCTTTGAACAGTTTATCAGGGGCTTTTTCCACATATATCAAGTGTCAACTACTGCCTTGTGGGGTTGTTGGAGCTGATGTTATGATGGGTAGTGTTAAGTGGCATCCCATTATGCACTGGCAGCATTTAAACCATTTGGCATCTTAGATGGTCTTGTGTCTGCGTGATCCATCATTAACGTTCTTGCCGTCATTAGGGGATTTGTGTCATAATGGATTAGCCTCGCTGACAGTGAGCAAATTCTCAGGGTTCTTTCCCGCAGTTCATTTCAGTGAGGCAATCCACTCAGCTCATAAATTACAGCCTAATCATGTCAACCATGGCTGGTAGATATGATTAAAATATCGACTTACGGTTGTATCCTCGTATGTATCGGTACGTTCCTGTCCACGTGGAAACAGAGAAAAGCCATCATGTGTGTTTCCCAACACTACACTGTAAACCGCACCGTCGAAACGTGCATTGTTATATTGTTTACGTTGGTGAGTGCACGTGCATACCAAGGTGTACTGTGTGCACCGGTCTGCAGTGTGTACACATTTGGAGCGGCTACGGGAGCATGTTTCCATTCAGCATCTTTGGCCAGGCAATGGTCTCCCGTTCTTCATCATCATTAATCACCCTGTCCTCTGCCTCTCGCTGTCCTTCTCTCCCTCTCTCATTCGGAGGAAAACAAATAGAGTGATTAATCATGTTCAGATAAAAGAGGCAGATAAAAGACTGATGAGGATGAGTGTGTTTGAAAGAAAAACAGTCGCACCTCAGGAGCTCGGTCCTGACCTGTGCTGAACTTCCCCACGAAGGTCAGAGGTTGAAGGATCACATATGGAGAGAAGACGCTCGCAACAAATGTTGTGTGAAGCCATTTTTGGCTTTTTTCATACGTTTCTCCTATAATAACATCTTTTCTTAAAGCTTATGTTTCATAAAGTAATACTTTGAACGAGATCAGGTTGTAGAGATATACATTTCATTTGTCTTTTTTGATTGATCTTGATTATGCACAGACTTTATGGACAAGGGACACCTGCTCGTCCATTGCTTCTTTTGAAACCAAGGGCTTTATCCTGCTCTTTATCCGGCTTTGGTTGGAGTATTTTTCTCTACTGTCCAGGGACGAAAGATTCTGCTGCGAGGATTTGACAAACAAAGCAACAGGGACAGTGAGCTCCCAGACTAAACATTCCATCTTCAAAAAAGCCAATTTTACAGAAGAAGTAAAACATTCTTAACTCTCATAACCCGAGATCCGTACTTCGCAGACAGTTACAAGCTGTTTCATAACTCAGGATCAGAGTAACATACAGCTAAAGTTCACTTACTATCAACTGAATTAAATCACAGTTTAAATGCCCAAGGAGCCTCCAGTGCATGTTTACTGCTCTGTCTATGTGTACATGCTCAACCTTCATAGGGGGCTGGGCTGATGCTCAACCTGCATACAGACTCTGACTGATCAGAGAGAGGGGGCGGGACTAATGACATCACTGACCGAGATACTGAGTTACAGAGGAAAATAAGAAGGAAGAGGCTGTTTGCTCTCTTTCTTTGTTCACACAGTGTTCACATTTCAGAGAATGGATAATATTAATAAAACTGATACATTCATAAATTATAAAATAATAAAAAAAAAATTCTGTTTAATATTTTGTAGAACTTATTATAAATATCCTTGTCAAGCTAATCATTCCCATTAATCAATCAGAATTATTGCCTTTTCAGCTCAAAAACATTTGGGATGTTCAAACAGGATTTCACAAAATTAGCCTATGGTTCTAAAGGTTTATGGTAGTCCATTTTAAAAAGTTGTAAGAATATTAAGAACAAGTCATGTTGGACTATTTATATTGTTAAAAAACAAAATATAATATTCAGGCTCATATTTGTATTTACTGCTTATACGTGGTAACAGACAACAATTTTACAATTTCAATTTGAGATCACTCCCAAAAAAAGAGAAAATGCTCTGTTCAGTGAAAATATGAACTACATAAATGAAAATATGAAGTACACTGGTATGAATATGGTATGACTGACTGATTTTTAATGGACACATATGGGAAATTACCATTTTAATGTATTACTGTACGCTAAAACAAACAAACAATCAAACAAACAAACAAACAAAAAGAAACACAGATGTAAAGATAACTGGATGTAATAAACATCTTAGAAAGAATTGATTGAATATTAAGATGTCAAACTTTTCACATTTATGATTATCTGGATTTCTTTCTGGCTATAACAGAGGCCACGCCAACTAAAATGCTGTAGTTCTGCTACTGGAAGGAGGTAAGACGGGGTTAATGAATGAGAAAGGTTTTTGGGGCTGTACGGCTTAAAATGCACCTATGCACTGGAGCTCATATATATGTCTCTCTCCGTTGAACAACACACTCTTTCTATTCCCTCTGCTTAGCTACCAACTTTATAATCATTTAGCCATACTTTCCCAGCATGCTCAACATGCCACTCGCTCTTGCAGTCCATTACACCGTATGCCGTTCCCATCTGTACTTTTACAGTCGCACTGTAAAACGCGGCCCGAGCAGACTTTTACAAGCTCGTCTGTTATTCCCCATACCTTTAACAACATCTCCATGCTTTCAAGCCCAGTGCATTTTCATAGCTGGCCTCCATCTCAACATCTGAGGGAACTGCAGGCTTAGCTGGACCACTGTGGAGTCTATAAAGCTTGTCTCCATTAAAAACACTGCAAAATGACATGCGGTGAAAAATATTTATGCAGGTTAATAACATCTGATATGAAACTTTATACATACAGTAAGTGCCGACAGAGTGCAGCAGGAGCTGCCACAGGTTTTATCGAGGGCTATGTAAACTATATAAAGTACATTCAGCAATATAAGTGCTAGATGCTACTAAGTATGGCAATGGGTGGCACGTACAACGCTTGATGTGGTAAGAATGTTGCAAGCATCCATGATTCACTACTTTGGAGTACGGCAATGCATCAGGGGTCGGCCCAGGCATAACTTCACCCATTTCGATGTTTAACTGGAACAAGGATTGGTTTAGAAACCAGGACACTTTTGCAGCATTCCATTTACCTTGGAAGCCGGAGCCGGGAATGATATCACACTCGCGTTCCAGTCAAACATTCAGAAAACCCCAATTGGTTTTCCATTGTTTTATTGTGAATCTACCCAAACTATGTCCCACTGTTTATGTCCCAGGATATAAGGTAAGCACTGTTAGTGATACCAGTTGTATTATTGTATATTGCACAGCCAAACACCATGGAAACGTGTCTACAGATAGAACTTGGACAGTACTGGGAGGACTGTTTTGAAACCAAAAAAAAAAATACACACTCTCCAGTCTGTGTGATTCCATTCATATTACAGGGTTGTAAGCCGCTACACTACAACTGAATGTGTAACTGCACTTCTACCGTTCACACGAGGTGATGGAGGACCGTTTGCCCACATTACTGTAATAAGCACGCAGCAAAGAAAGCCCTGCACCACGGCCATGACATAGCTGTGGTTTCACGCCTGAACCTGACTGGCTGCTGAAGGGTCAAAGTTAAACAACACTATGCTTCACAAACCCACTCCATGACCAGAAGTTCAACCAAATGCTCCATAAACCAGCAGCTGTGTACTGTATGGGTGAGAGGGGGCATGTCCCCATAGTGATTCACTCCCAAAGAATCTGCCACACCTGGAATATAGCCCTTATTCAGCTGGTATCTACGTGTGCGTACAGTACAGGCAGAGGAGTACTGTTCAATAAACAAAGCTGGTAGCTTTGAACTATCAATATGGTTGTAATCTGATGACTTAGGTCCACTGGGTTTCAGAGTTTTAACAGCTTAATATTAACAGTGAATGTGAATTCTAAATGGTAAACTCTAAACTGTACAGCTATTAAAACACATTCACTTCCTACTCTTACTCGGTTCTGTTGAAATTTGACATCAGACCAGTTGGTCTGACCCTCCTGAACTATGAAAACTATTAGTTTATTCTCTTTTCTCTTTTTAAAACATGCAATTTTCTGCTTTTGAAGCCTTACTGTGTAATAAGGATAGTTCAGTAGATCCCGTACATGATTCCAAAGGCCTAAAGTGATTCACAAAAGGCTTGACTTATTAACATGTATGTCCCCAAATCTGACATACACCAGATTCCTGCCCTAGTTCAATATGGTGGTGTGGTACCACATGGGAGCCACTTCCTGGGAATATGGACACATATCAGTAACGCTGGTAAGCCTGCATGTCACAGCTAAACTCAGCTACACATTAAAATACATTCATCATCAGAAGACCTGGTGTCATGGCACGGAGCGCAAAATTCATACCAAGCCTTCGACAGCCCAACATAAGTTTAATGAGGTCCTGCAACCAGCTGCTCTACCTCGATGGACACACACTGCAGTGCACTACTTCAGCAGGATGCTTGTCTTCATACTGCTGCCGTCTCAAGAGTTGGTCAAGACCCTACGCCGTGGCCAGTCGCATCACAAGACCTACCTATGATTGAAAATGTGTGGGATGCTATTGGACATAGTCCACTCCGACCGCACCGTCTGCAGAACTGAGTGAGAACATTCAAGCTGCATGGGTTGGGTCATCACAGGACACCGTTAGGAACCTCGACAACTCCATGCAGAGACGACTGGCATGTTGTGTTAAACCCGATTCCTACTTCTGTATGTGTAGATCCATAAATATGGAACATATCAGTGTAAATTTACACATTTATTGTTCCTGGTGACCCATTTTTGAGTGTATATCTAGGTGAACCAGGCCTGATAGCACTGCCTGGAGAAGAGATGTCAAAAGCAACATGCAGGGAAGCAAAAACATGGAATATCTGTATAAAGAGGGTATCTGTATTGAGCTAAAAGTTAATCCTAGACTAGAATTCAGAACAGAATTCAGCCCTATTTGGACAGGACTAGTTGTATCTGGGGAGTAATGTAATTGTACTACAGGAGATCAGAGTCACACAGGATGAATGGAGTGGCAGCTGGGTTTCCACTGCCACCCACTCTTAAATTCTTTATCACCCACTAGAATTTTATACTAATGAAATTCTAGTATAAAAAAGCTATGCTACACTCACTCAGTGTGTGCCCTGAACTAGCTTGTTTGTTCCCTTGCGCAGAGTCTTTGAAAGCGCAGCCGTTTCATCTGCAATTTCATCTGCGTCAGCAGTAGATATGAACATTTGCTTCAGATTTTTGCTTCAGATAAACCCCTCAAGAAGCTTCTCAGATCTAAGAAATCCCAGGAAACCATACTTCTCTAGAGGATATGAGGTAATATTTACCCCCATGTCGATTTGTACTGAATAAATATAACCTGATGTTATTTTTTACAGCATGTTTTACAGGATGTTAAAAGAGTCTGGAATTTTTAATGGTGTGGCAGCGTGCAGACTGAACAAATGGTAAAGTCACAGAGAACGAGAGAGACATAGAGAGAAAGAGAGAGATAGAAAGGGAGAGAGAGAGAGAGAGAAAGAGAAAGATGGAGAGAGAGATGGAGAGAGAGAGAGAGAGGGAGGTAGAGAGAAAGAGAGAGATGGAGAGAGAGAGAGAGAGAGAGAGAGAGAGAGAGAGAGAGAGAGAGAGTGTATATAACTGTGTTGGGCCCTTTCAGGATGGGTTAGGAGCAGACCTGCAGATGGAAGTATGTTTTTTTTAATTTAGAACTGGAGCAACAAGATCAATACAGGTAAGTAATGGAATCGTAGTCCTACTAATTGGCATCAAGCAAACTACACTATTAAATCAACCCACTCTGAACTGCGTTTGAGTTAAAGAATAATGTCAGATATACTGTTTTTTTTTTTTTATGAAAATTGAATTAATTATTTATTTATTTACTTTGTTACTTTATTTATTATTATTATTATTATTATTATTATTATTATTATTATTATTATTCTGTAACATCTTAACATTATGTGAGGTGTTGTTGGTGTAGTTTTTTAAGTTGTTGCATTTAAAACACAGTTTCTATCTCCGTATTTGTCAGTGTTACTATAGAGACTCAATATCTCAGAACTGATCAGAATGTAGATCTGATACTACATCACTCATTCAGCATGCAGATCGTATGATGCTTTCTGAAGAGGTAGGAACATCAAACATATCACAGCTGATGGGCATTGTTTGGGGTAGAGGTGCGACGGCTGAAACTGTCCCCTAATTCACCCGAACGACTGCTTCACAAACAGTTTCAGTTGCATAAGACTTGTTTGAAAGGAATGAATGGTGCAATAGCAACGGGGAAGGTGTTATGCTTTGAGACTGTTTGACCACAGAACTTTATCTTTGGGTGGGCTGAAGGGACTCCCCCCCAGCGGTTTGCATATCTATGAGGACTGGCAAGGGGCTCTCCCTCCAGTGAGGGTTTCCCCTGACTTCCATAAATCGCACTGTTATTAGTGCCTTATGACTGCTGGCGGAGTGTGTGTGTGTGTGTGTGTGTGTGTGTATGTGTGTGTGTGTGTGTGTGTGTGTGTGTGTGTTGGCGTGTGTGTGTGCATAAGAGAGAGTGAATACGTAATTAATCTCTCTCCCACTTGATATGATTATGACCTGTCAGGTGTGGTGTCTGGAACATAGCCTTCACACACATCGCGTAGTTGCGCGCACAAAAGCAGCCATGATGACAGCTAGCTTTCTCACTTCTGAGGCATCTGTTTGTCCTGAGGGGAGCTAGAAAAGATACACATGCAGACAGTTTTTATGTGTTTATATATACAAACACATTTGAATTGAATAAATCATCAGTCTTCAAAAGCGGGGATTTTTTCATAACCTTGCACTTAAATCATGATGGTGAAAAAGGCTGACTTTCAGGGTAATGTTTGGTTCTACATTAATTAGACGTGATTTAGTTTAATGCCTCAATAAAAAGGCCTTTACTTCAAACAGCAAAAAAAAAAAAAAGAACGAGGAAACCTTTCAAGCACACATAAATATTAAACTGTCCAGCAGCCCGACTGCATGTAACCTCCAATGTCGTAATAAAGAAACAGCCCTGAGGTTCAAAAAGGTGTATTTTTATATTTATTTTAAAGAAATTGTTTTTAAAATGTCTTTTCTAAACGGAAAACTGCATTATTTCTAATTGTGGAGGGAACTAAATTAACAAATACATGGTATGAACGTGCTGGAACGACCATCTCTGCAGGGTTTAATATACTAATTCTAAACCAAAGTGCTTCTGCTAGGTTTTCACAGACGTTTTTCTTGCCGTGTCACATTTACAGTGTATCCAGAAAGTACTCACAGCACTTCACATTTTCCACATGTTGTTATGTTACAGCTTTATGGATTCAATTCATTTTTCCCCTCCAAATTCTACACGCAATACCCCACAATGTGAAAGTGAGAAGCTTGTTCCAAACTGCAAATTCATACAAAAAATAAAACACAAATATAAACACAGCCTTTGCTCAATAACTTGTTGAAGCACCTTCGGCAGCAATTACAGCCTCAAGTCTTTTTTGGCACCTGTTTTTGGGAAGTTTCTCTGATTTTTTCTTTGCAGAACCTCTCAAGCTCCATCAACTGGTCAGTGACCAGCGTTTTCAGATATCTCCAGAAATGTTCAATCGGGTTCATGTCTGGGCTCTGACTGAGCCATTCAAGACTGAGCCATTCAAGGACATTCACCTAGTTGTCCTGAAGCCACCCTTTGTTATCTTGGCTGTGTGCTTAGGGTCGTTGTCCTTTTGGAAGATAAATCTTCATCCCAGTCCGAGGTCCAGAGATATCATCAGGTTATCATCAAAGATGTCTCAGTAGGTCACTGCAGTCATCTTTCCATTGACCCTGACCAGTCTCCCAGTCCCTGCTGCAGAGAAACATCCCCACAGCATGATGCTGCCACCACCATGCTTCACTGTAGGAATGGTATTGGGGAGGTGATGAGAAGTACCTGGTTTCCTCCAGACACGATGCTTGACATTCAGTCCAAAAAGATCAATCTTTTTGTTTCTCATGGTCTGAGAGTCCTTTAGGTATCTTTTGTTAGAGTTCAGATGGCCTGTCATGTGCCTTTGACTGAGGGGTGGCTTCAGTCTGGCCACTCTACCATGCAGGCCTGATTGGCAGAGTGCTGCAGAAATGGTTATCCTTCTGGAAGGTTCTCCTCTCTCCACAGAGCAATGCTGGAGCTCTGTCAGAGTGACCACTGGGTTCTTGTTCTCCACCCTGACTAAGGCCCTTCTACCACGATCACTCAGTTTGGCTGGGTGTCCAGCTCTATTCAGAGACCTGATGTTTCCAAACTTCTATTCACTGATGATGGAGGACACTGTGCTCATTGCACAGTGCAGCACCACAGGTGTCCAATCAAGCTGTAGAAACATCTGAAGGACAATCAGTGGAAACAAGATGCACCTGAGCTCAATTTTGAGTGTCAAGGCAAAGGCTGTGAATACTTATGTACATGTACAAACCTCACTTTATCACTAATATTGCTGATTTTCTTACATATAATCACTATTTCAGTCTGTTTGAAGTGCAATCCTTGCTGTCATTTTCTAAACACAGCTTATACGAGCAGCCAAACAGATACCTGACTTAGCAGCTTTTAATACAGAGCCACTGGACTGACCAGCTGCACTCTTATATATTCAGGCTTTAATCATCCTCAGTACGAACGTGACTGTTTATTTCCTTATTGCTGCACCTCAGATTCCATTCCCCCCCCCGTTTCATTTCTAGCTATGTTTGTAATAGGATACATTATTGCTCTCCACGTTGTGAAAGCATTTCATCATACACTTCTAGCTTTTAGTTTATTGTAGTTTATTGTATTTAAAGGTATCCATTTATGTATCTTAATACTGTTTGTGTACTGTGCTCTTTTATTGGATGCTCACTGCACTGCTGTATTAAGTGACCCTCGCTTTAATAAAGTGGGATTTTAATAAAGTATCTACCGAACACAAAACAGTCTGCTCCAAAACACAGAATATATATATATATATATATATTTTTAATTCCACATCCTGATACTGCATAAAAATGTGTGTGTGTGTGTGTGTGGTACGATGATTTTTGAAGGGTCCATTCCAATATCAGTAGCACCCACATGCTCATAATCAAACTATCAGACAAAAATCCCCTTTCTTTCCTTTGGTCGTTTATGGATGAATTCCCCTCACTGTGAAGGAATTTGTTGTTGATCTAATCTATGGTCCACTTTCATCAAAATTGCTGAATAATGATGGAGCAATGCTGATTGCACTCAGTTACTGGAACTAGCTCACTACCTATTGCCAGAATAGGAGAGGTTTGATTATAGTCAAGTCAAGTCGAGTCAGGTTAGGGCTGCGAAGTCAGCACTTAAGCTAATAAAATATCCAAGCATCTATTTCAAGGGCACAAATCTACACGTTCATTCTGCCATCCTGCACAAACCTGACTGGCGTGTAAACAGAGGAGCCAGAAATGTCACAGAAATTATATCAGAACTGCTGCAGTGAAAGTGTGACGTATGAAATGAAAAATCTGTAGCACAGTGTCCCAAATGTAGCCCTGATTGTCAGTCTAGCCAAGTCTGCGCTGGTCTGAGCACAAGTGTATGAGGGGCACAGACTCCGATTTTTGATCGGAGCATATCAAGGAGCACAATGTTCAGTTGGATGGGTCTTGATTTTGGTAGTTTGCATAGTACATGTGGTGTTTAAGAGAAAAGAAGCAAAATAACTTGGCAAAAATAACATCAGAGCAGTTGGGTCACACCGGTTCTCCCTCTCCGAGGTTGGTGTAGGTCTCCCAGGTCCTACATGTCACCGATCCCTGCCGTCTTCTTTGCACTGCTGCCAACAGTGTGCAACGGTGATATCTGTATAATACAACGATAAGGCCATCCTGCTTCCACGGCCGTACAGTGTGACCCCTCTCAATTTGTTCCAGCTGCTTAAACTGCCTTTAAACTCTTCACTTTTAAAGAACCAGCATGAGAATGGAAAGCATGCACAACAGGACGACCTTATATAGTCAGTCTGATACAGCTATAAGGCCCATCCATGCTCATATCACATGCACAGCTGAGCATGACCCACAATGTCAAACCTACCCACCAAACCTTCCTGTCAGCTGATTCCTTCTGGGACAATGATTCTCTATGGTTCCCCACAACACTTCGGGTTGGTTCGTAACACTGCGGTTCAAGCGAAATCCTCCTCTTTTTTTTTCAAATATTGTGATTCCTTCAAACCGAGTACATTGTCCTGCCCTTTCACTATGTTTATTATCTCTGAGAGGGTGATCTACGTCAGCAGATCCACCGGCACACTGGATCTTTTACACAGGAACACAGGAAACAGACTTGGCTACGTTGAAAATAAGGGTCACCCTCAATGTATCTCCAAGTGAAAATGGATTGATTGATAATTAAATGTCCTGTAAGTCCTGTCTAGTCTAGCAAGAGCAGCTACGTCAGTATTTGTGGATGGAGCATGGAGATAAGGGCCCATCTGGATCAAACTGGTGGTTTACTGGTGGTTAACTGATACACTTCCCACGAACACAGTGTAAAATATGGGCTCATAAAAAAAAAACAAATCCGTGCCTCCTACCTGCTCTAGCTGGGCTCGGTGATTGGTGTGCGATGGTGGTGCTCTCGGAGGGCCTCGGTGATGCGTGTATCCTGGATGACCGTGGTGAGGAAGATGAGGGTGGTGGGGATGAAGGTGTCCATCTTCATAGTTCTCAGCAATGAGCTTCATCCTGCTTTGCGTCTGTGGTAGATACATAAGCTATTCTGTTTCTGGGGAAACACTTTCACATGGCTTTTCAAAATTAAGAAACACCGTCTGCATGGAATGCTTTCACGAGTTGCAGTGTCTAACAAAAAGTGACATACCGGTAATTCTCTTGGACGTGGTGCATATTTATGATTACACGTTAATTGGATTAAATTGTTTGTTTAAATTGTTGTTGCGGGAGAGTTAACGGGTGTTTATTTTGTGCATGAACCTGACCACTGCATTATAGAAATGCATATGATAAATGAGAGTAATTTTGCCTATCTTTGATTGAACCTGATTAAAATTATACAAAAATATGCATTTGGAGCAGAAGGATTTTGGACTTTAAGGGCAGATCGGCCCGAAAGACGTATCTTCCAACGATCAAGTTCATCAGCAACCCTCGTTAAACAATCAACCGAAATTGCATCTGGCCTCCTTCGACTGCAACACATTTACGTCCAAACACGTCAGTGCTGGTGTGTTTACCTATACCTGTGTGAAAACCCTCTCATCTGTGTGTTGTCTGATTTGTGTGGGAACAGAAGAGTGGACGAGCAAATGAATGGGGGGAAAAAAAAGGAGAGAGGGAATGGATTGATTAGTGCAGTAGGGTTCACGTCCACTTTGGCCTCTGTAATGTGGAAATTGAATTTTGGATGTTAGAAGCGTGTGCTGGCATCTGCGGAGCAGAGGTTAAATATTACTTTTAAAGTTTGTATTAAGGTTTATGATCCGTGCAATGAGACGACTGTTAAAGGATAAATGACAGACCGGGTTGGCTTGCAGACAAATGCTCTCTGCAGAGCAATTGAGACAGCAAGTGATGCAGGAGACTGAGATTTAGGTGCAGAGTTTGCCCATATATACTTTCTCATTACTTGCTGCATCACAAGTGATGGCTAAACCAGGAAACACTAGAGCTGGTTTGGTCATTTTCCTGAGTGTAGGAAAACTACGAACCTGTGTTGGACATCAGCCCACCAGCATTAGAACCGAAGATCCTTGGTCTATGTAGGCCTTTCTGTCACGCGAATGTCCTACGCACAATGGTTTTGTCCCCTCCTGGCCTCTGTTTTCCTGCTTTCCTCCTGTTACTGAGCTTCTCTTGTGCTGTTTGGCAAAGGGCTTTGCTTTGTTTTGTTCATTAGTTCCACCTCCTTTGTAGCCCCGCCCTCTTGTTATCATCCCCAGGTGTGCCTATTAATTTTGTCAGCTTGGTTTGTTGATGCTTCTGTTTTTATTTATTTATTTATTTATTTATTTACTTACTTACTTACTTGTAGTTCTAGTCCTATTTCATGTCTGTTCACTGTTGTGAAAAATAATAAAATAAAATAAATAAAGCAATTACACACTAAGAGCAATTAACTTAATGAGTTAGTTTGCTAATTAAGAATATTGAGACACTGGAATATAAAACATACTGTCTGATGAGTCGTGGAGCCTTGTCAAAGCATGCTGTCATAGTGTGTATTTGATCATAACGTGGCATAGTTATAAAAAATTGCAGGAAGGCTAATTTCACTGCAATAAAATGCATTTCCTTAAAGACAGTATGTGGCATTTTATATAATTTTATATAATTGAGTTCAGAATCCAAGGTCATTGTCCAATATGAAACCCAATGTACAGTTTATTAGCATTTATGCGTGTGTATTTCCATGTGTACATGTTTCCCTGGTGTTTGGATGCACAAAATACAACGGTGCAACTAACAGCGCCAACCTGTGAACAGTTAGATTCTCAATAAAACACCAGAAAATCTGTTTTTTTGTTTTTTTGTTTTATTTTTTGGGTTTTTTTTTTGTAAACTGGTTTTGGAAAATAGTGAACAAATATCTGAATGTCTAACTGGAACACAATCAAACTGGAGGTGACGCTTCCGAGGACAATGGAAAGAATAAATCCTTGATTCTTATTCAAATCAAACATCATTCCCAAAATCACAGTGCTACATACACTACGTCTCCGTTATATCCGACCGTAGAAGGCAGGACACTGTAACATGCCATACCTCACGTCTGCCTCTGTATGTGTTTCTTAATGAAGAGTGAGAAATTAAGTGTCCTGTAGACATTAGACCGAACAGTGATGTCATGCATTCTCACTCGTGGCCAAGGGTAAATAACCCTATTGAAGGCTCATGGTTTCACATAAAACAACATCAATCACCAGAGTGTATATTCAACAAGATAAACAGTGTTCGCTGGATTCATAGATCTCTGATGAATCCTCAAGAGACCCGAAACTACTAGCAGAGAGAGGCCCGGGGACTTTTATGTCAGGGACTGCCATTCCTTGTCCTCTTCATTCTTGACTTCCCCCTTTTCCTCCTCACCTTCCCACAGCACATTCATTAGGCCTGGAATGTGAGTAGGCTATAACAAGCACTAATTGCTCTAAGCTTTAGGTAAACACCATTTTAACGATCTCCAGTCGAGATCAAACACAAAACTGACACAAACGCTCATGCCCACACTGACACACATGCATACGCTGTAGATGATTACATGTTGTAGGTGGATTTTTTTCTTCTCTTCTCGGGGCACAATGACAGTGGCAAAGAAGCCGTTCAATGTTGCGTTTTCTGCACTGATTACTGAAATCGTGATCATTATCAGTATTATAATCACAATCATAGTGACTAGTGAACTTTGCTTACATCTAATCCCTGTCAGCAGTGGAGGTGTAGCGGCGTGGCAGTGTCATTTTGCACACTTTGGACACACACCAATCATCAGCAGCTGGAATGCCACAGTCTGTGTATTTGAGAATGGTGATATGATATGGTCACAGGTATGATATGGTCATAAAGAAGGAGTTCGGTGTTACTCGGTGACTAATAGAGTCATTCAGTCTGAATCCAAAAATAACATTTTGGGATGTGGTGGAACAAGAGATTTGCAGCATGAAATCATATTCTGACACAATCCTTTCAACATGGACCACAATCTCAGTGGAATGCTTCCAAGATCTCGTGGAATCCATGGCATGAAGACGTGAGGCTGCTTTGAGAGCAAAAGTAGACACAGTATTAATATAGTCTATATAGCCTATAATGTATTTTGTATTGTGCAAAATACCACAATATATATTTACAATATGTAGACTCATATTTAAAGAATGTTAATGCAGTGCTACTACTACTACTACTACTAATAATGATAATAATGATAATAATAATAACATTAACAATAATAATAATATGAATAATAATAATAATAATAATAATAATAATAATAATAATAATAATAATAATAATAATGTTTGACACAAGCTCAAAACTATTAAATTAAATAAATAATAAATACTAATAAAAGACTATAAACTAATTCTAGTTGACTAGTGTACGTCATAAAATGAGACTATCATGAAAACGCTTATTTTTGTTCATAATTTAATTCCAAAAGGTAAACTGTCACATATCAAAGTTGTGATATGCTGATTTTTGTTCTGCCTTTACATTCAGACATTTTCCCTTTAATACATTTAATACTTTGTTGGACGTTGTCAGAATGAATTACTGTAGTAACGCGCTGCGGCATATCAGCACGTGGCCCTGCTGAGAGTTACTCAGTTGTTTGAATAGTAATTTACTCAAAATTGAAAATGAAATATTCCAATAATTCGAGATTCTGGATCTCATTAGCTTTAAACTATGCTGATTAAACGTGAAACAAAAATGGCTCAAAATATTTTATTACCTTATGAAAACTATTTGTTTTCATAGAAATTGATATTTTAACAGCAGATTGGATTAATTTGTTTATATATATATATATATATATATATATATATATATATATATATATATATATATATATATATGTGTGTGTATTGGTGTGTGTGTGTGTGTAAATGTGGATGGGGTGGTAGAAATGTGTTGTCGTCTTCAAATAGCCTAGTTTAAAAATAATTACGGTCAGCTGAATAATTACTGTGAAAGTAGCAGCTCTATTTAAGAACATTACACTGTGAAAATGTCCAAAAATATTCATCATTAATCATAGTGAGGACATTAAGCCTACACACACACACACACACACACACACACACACACACACACACACACACACACACACACATGTGTACAGTTACAGTAGTACAGCAGTTTGATGCTGGAGGATAGAGCACTCTGGGGAATCCCGCCTCCATCATCTGCCTCCAACATCAAAGGCAGGAATGCCAGCAAGCATCCATCACAACTGGCAGCAGAACCTCCAAACTCAGACTGATTTATGGGCACCCGCTCTGCAGGTAGCACCACAAATAGAGAGGATGCAGTCCATGATATGTGTTCATTTGTGCTTGTGTCTGCATAATGTGTGCACATGAAGGTGTACAAATCTAGCAGAAGATGAGAAAGAAGCTTATTTTCCTTTTAACACAAGTCTGTTTCAGGGGATGTTATCGCTGGAGCGAGGGAGTAATGCAGGTTCTCCATTTTTCTCCCTCTCTTCTCAAAGGTCCATTATAATATTTGTAAATGTCTGGGGAAGCATTTGAGATTCAATCAATTATTAGTCAGCCAGAGTGTGTTATGCTTTATGCCACTGTGTGTGTGTGTGTGTGTGTGTGTGTGTGTGTGTGTGTGTGTGTGTGTGTGTGTGTGTGATGAGTGCTGAGGAGATGGCAATCTCCAGTATTTGACCTTGACTTGTTACTCGGGTCCTGGTCAAGATGTCTGTCAGTATATCTTCTAATGGCTGACAGGCTACACTATAAAGTGCGGACTGATGTGTGTGTGTGTGTGTGTGTGTGTATGTGTGTGTGTGTCTGTCCCATATACAGAGAGAGAGAGCAAAGCAGAGAAATTCACTGGAGATTTCAATTTCATATTTCCTATAAAAGTGAATTTCTCTGAATGTTCTTTTAAAGCATTCCAATTACTGTGTCTTAGGGTGGGGTTGGGGGTGTAGGGTTGGGGGTAGTGTTGGGGCCCAGGAAGCGGGGGGTAGTGTTGGGAGGTTGGGGTTGGGGGTAGGGTTGCAGGGGTAGCATTGGGCCTATTATTGAGAGATAATAGAGAATAGGATAGCACAACTCTGGGAAGGTAGGATGTGTCTTAGGGGTAGGGTTGGGGGAGGTGGGTTTGGGGGGTGTAGGGGTTGGGGTGTAGGGTTGGGGGTAGGGGGTAGTGTTGGGGGGTTAGGGTTGGGGGGTAGGGTTGCAGGGGTAGCATTGGGCCTATTATTGAGAGATAATAGAGAATAGGATAGCACAACTCTGGGAAGGTAGGATGTGTCCTCCCTGTCTATCATCACTCAGTAAAATGCAAACAAATGCAGGTTCCAGAACAATGTTTTGTTGACGGTGAGAACAAAATAGATTGTTTTCTTTAGAAGAAAAGGGAGAGTGAGAGAGAGAGTGTGAGAGTGTGTGAGAGATGAGTAGAGAAAGGAAAACACAGAATTCCAGTACAAAAACCCTCAACCCATCTGTGAAACACGGTGATGGTAGCATCAGGGTTTGAGCCTGTTTTGCTGGGCCTGAATTACAGAAGCAAATTCTAAAGGAAAATATTAGGACGTCTGAATCTCAAGACAACGTGGATCATGCAGCAAGACAATGACCCTAAGCACACAGTTAAAGATGAATAAAGTTGGAATGGCCAAGTCAGTCCTGACTTTATAGAAATCCAATAGACATCTTGTGGACATGAAGCAAGCAGTTCATAGGAGGAAACCCACCAACATAACAGAGCTGCAGCTGTTTTGTACAGAGGAATGAGATAAAATTGCTCCAAGCCGATATGCAGGACTAGTGCCGTTACCACAGGTGTTATTTATTGCTGAACAAGGAGGACGCATCATTTTGTCACTCTTAGATATGTAATATTGGATCATTTTCCTCAATAAGAAAAGTAGTAAGTGTAATATTTTGTCACATTTGTTTGATTTTGTTTACCTTTTTTCCTTCTTTTAGGAAAATCTGATGAAATTTTAAGTCAAATTTATGTAGAAACACAGAGAATCTTTTAATAACTTTATATTTATACATAACATATTTAGATAGTTTATCTACTACATTTTCACACTCATACTCCTCATAGCATTTGTGTAAAACTAGTGTAATAAATAAAATTACACCTTATCACCTTATCACCCTTATCAGTGATATAGATTTAGTTCTGCTACATCTGTAACTCTGCTTCTACTGACGTTGAAATAGAAGGTCCTTCTCTTGTGTAGTGTTGGGCAGCATCCTTTCAAATGTTAACAGCGTCACTGGTCATCATGGCATCGTGCAAAGATGACAAGCCTCTGACGGGCTCTGTTGTTTTCTCTAAGCCCCACCTCCACACACACATTATCAGCTCCTCGTCGTTTTTCAGACATGCTGAGTGGATGGGAGTGTTGCGATACTGGGATTTACTTTATAAGGGACAGCTGGTTTTTTAGGATGTGATGCTGAATTTGAATTGATATTGATGACTTTTGCTTTGAAATTCTTGTCTTGCAGCAGCTTGTTGTTTGAGAGCAGGGGTAGCCTACAAATTCCTACATCTGGGAAGCCTACAAATTCCTCCACTTTTCCCAGAATTCAGCCTGACTCAGCATTATTGGCAATAGCCACAGATGGGGTCTGCAACCTAAATGGTTTATTACACTTCATGATATCTACATGAGTCACATACTGGCAATGGCCAGGTCATGGTCTGAACACTGACAGAGGCCTTAGGACGTATGAATGTAATTGAAGTGGTTACTGTTCCAGGTGAGCTATGGGAACTCACAGGGAACCTAAGTGAAGCTGATGGTTCACTTGTTGTCTGTGAATGGCTTTCGGGATGAGGGCACAGGTAATGCCATCATGTTTGGCAGTAGAGGGCTACGTGTGTGCAACAAGATGACAACAGGAGGTCACAGAGGTCACTCCAATTGGCCAAAACGATGGATTTGTCTGGTTTTAGCATTGCGCAGTGTAGTCACTCACAGCATGGAAGGTGAATACTCCCAAAATCTGATGACGCCATCATGAGACAGACCAGAGACTCGCTGCTTGGGAACTTCTTAAGTGGCAAAAATTGAGAAGAACATGAAGATATCTTTCTATATACGTTCATTAACACTTAACCTGAGAACCGCACTTTGTAGGCAGTTACATGTTGTTTTCTAGGCTTCATAACTCAGGATCATAGTAACCTACAGACGCGTTATGCATATCATAGCAAACTACGAGACTTACCTTATCAGGTATCATCATTGTGTGATAATTTTTCAGGGGTAATTCAGCTCGAAAACTAAAGATAAAATTAAATCCCAGTTTAAATGAAAAAGGAGCTTCCAGTGCATGTTTACTGCTCTGCCCACATGTACATGCTCAACTTGCATACAGACTCTGACTGATCAGTGAGAGGGGGCGGGGCTAATGACATTGGGGTATTGGGTTATTTAGGAAATTGAGAAGGAAAGGGCTGTTTGCTTCAAAGTTCAGAATGAAATTCCTGAGAAGGAATAATACTGATACATTCAAAATAACAAAAATAATAAAGGTTTTTTGCTTTATTTGGACCACTGCCAAGTACTTACTTTCGGATGTAAATGTCCTTGTCAATCAAATCATTATAAATAATTCATCAGAATTGTTGCATTTTCAACTCAAAAACATGCTAGATGATCAGTTTCCAATGGGAAACATTTTCTAGACTTTCTAAAAACACAACCGAACAAATGGAGGCACGAGTATATTTTTGATCAAAACATGGTCAGGTTCATACAGATGTCTATTTGTTTTTACATCTCAAACGAAGAAAAAACGGATTAGTACAGGATCTTCGGAGAATATCTGGACTGTGTGACTCTCTCCTATAGATGTTTCTCGGAATAGGAGTAAATCAAGCAATGAAAACATCCCGCAAATGTTACGACAAGTTATACAATAGATGTTCCTTTACCTGCTGCTTGAGCTGATACATGAGCCTGTCCTTTTCTCTTTTCAAGGCCATCACCTCCTCTTGACTTGTCTTCTTTTTGGAGGCAGAAAGTTCTAATAGGGCAATGTTCGCATCCTTTTCACTGATAGCTGCCAACAGAGCTTGCTGCCTGGTGGGAAATCAAGGAGGATAAGGGGGGTTACGACCTACGGTAAGTCATTACTTTAACAAATACCAGATACAAACACACAATACTGTAAGTCGGGCAGTCAAATACACACACTGTAACGCAGCAGGGGAAGTTAACCAGCCAGCAGGTGCGCAGTGACGGTTATCATACCGAAGAACCGCATTACCCACAACCTCTGTTCTCTTCCTGTCATCAGAGAAATTCTTGTCTAATGGCTGCCTGTTTGCCCAGGGTCAGACAGAGAATCGTCACTAATCTCTGCTTTGTCATTACGCTTTCCAGTGTAACTCATCTGTTTCCCTTAGATACAAGCACACACCAGTAAACTGTCCGTTTCCCAACCTGAGCCGCCAAGTCGGTTATCGGGATTTACAGCACAGACTATGTATCCCAGCATTACGATTGCGGGCCCAGTTACAGAGTTCAAACGTACTTGCTGTGAAACCGAGCTGAGCTGCTTTTCCCAGAAGCATCACTGCTCAGCATCACTGTGATATGAAAAAAAATGAGAATAAGAGTTTTACAATGAGGGTCAAGCTATAAAACATCGGGTTAACAGGACACTGACCATCAAACCTCAGGCTCAACACACCGCACTCGCTCTTTGTTATGTCTGTGTCTTGGGTCGGAATGTGAACAGTAAAGCTGTCTTCTGTGACCAATAAAAAATGTTGAGCTTGAGCTTGAAGGGGATTGTTCACTAATTCATTGCTGTTATTAAAGTTCCAGAACAAATGCATTTACATTCTTGATTGAAATGAAGTTCTTCGTCAAGGTAAGCTTGGACGAAGGTTTGCTGCAGTAATTCAGTGGCTGCAGGACGATTTAAAATCGGATGTATCAGAGTCTGTCTGTCTGCGCTTCGTTTTCATTCACAAAATCAAAGTTATTCCATTCACATAGTGTAGGGCATGATGCAGTAGTTAGTAGAGACTAGAAACCAGAGAGACCTCACGCTTAGATGCTGCCAAATGTCAGAATGGAGATGTCAGAATGGAGATCACCAATGTATGGACGGAGATATGAATGGAGATACCCAGCATACCACACTTCATCACACCAGATCCAGTTTAATTATAAGCCTTTAATGAGTTAAATGCTCTTGAAAGAGATGGTCTTTGAAGACCAGTGTGACTCAGCTGTTCGGACCCCCAGGGGAAGTTCAGTCCACCACTCTGGTTCCAGAACAGATGAGAGTCCGGATGCTTGTCTTCCATGCAGCCTGAGGGCTGGTGGGTCAAGCAGAGCTGTACTTGATGCTTGAAAGGCTCATTGCCATCAAGTATGGAGAGATTTACATTTATATCATTTAGACCAGGAGTTCTTAACCTGGGGGTCGCGACCCCCCCTAGAAGTACAGGGGCTCACACTAATTAAGATGTTTTATCAGCTAAATGTGCGATGAATCACATTTTAGTGCTAAATCTTTTCACACTGTATCATTCTCAGTCTTGATGGAGTGTCTCGCGTGAAGGACGTGGCTTGGCAAACAACTGTTTCTTAAAATAGAGCATTTTAGAACTTTTTTTCACTGAATCAAACTGAATCACTCGCCGTTCTGCTCGACTCTTGGATCTGAATCTTGATTCAGGTTCATGCACATTGTGGCTCGGCACGTCATTCAGGCTGGATTAAAATGGAGCGTTTGTCCCCACAAAGTGGGGACGCAAAACACACTAGAGCAGGGTTCGGCAACCCGCGGTTCTGTCCTCCTTATACCGCAGCTCCGCTTGGCTCAGAAAATACATTCTAAGTATTTAAATTAAATGTATTTTGTTGCGTTGATTCTATTTTCAATTTTCATTCTAAATTGGAAGATTATCAGAACAGAATAAAACAAAGAAAGTGAGAAAATATGACGAAAAGTACTTGGAATATTTTATGTGTTATTGATACTGTTTATTCCGGGGGGTGGGGGGGGGGTCTAAAAGGGGGAGCCTAAAAGGGGGTCGCACAGTGAAAAAGGTTAAGAACCACTGATTTAGACGATGCTCGTATCCAGAGTGACTTAAAGGGTTACTCATGTTAGGAATCTTGCCCAAGAACTCTTGTTGGTCTTACTGGGAATCAAACCCAAGTCTCCCACATGGTGTGACGGCTCATTGGTGGTGGTGTCTGTTGCGCCACACCAACCACCGGTTGAGAGGTTGATCTGGCCTGAGCCTTGTCAGTTAATTAGTTACATGTTTAAGTTCAACAAAAGACGAAGTGACTTACAAGACTTTTGTTTTTTATTTGATTATTCAAACATTTTAAACATACTTGCAGCAAGTCTGTGTAATGTTTATCAGCTCCTTTCTGATTATTTGAGGGTAGTTTTTAAAACTATGTGTATGTGGGTGTAAAACTTTTATTTTTATTTATAAATAAGAAACATGTCATTTCTGCTCCTCACAATAAGAAACTCTATTTTCAGATGCCCCCCTCTTTTTTTTGTGGCTTGTGAGGGAAGTGGTAGGATTCTACCCTCAGGTTGAGGGAGAACATGATTGTCTGTGATTGGTGAGTGAGACTCCGCTCACACCATATCCGGCAAGCTGATTGGCTCTTTTTGCTAAATGGCAAGACTTTATCTGTACACAGTCATCATATATGACATGAACTGTCTAACATATTTCTGCAAGATTTAGACTTTGACTGAATGTTTCCAACTGAAAAAAAACAACCATCTTAGATTTTGACCAGTATGAGGATTGTTGTTGTTTTGTTTTTGTTTTTTTGTTTTTTTTTTAGCTTGATGGATTAGCTGCTCTAACAGATGCACAGACAGTCATCACATTCTCCCCCAGTTTGATTTTATATCCATTCATCCTCTACTTTAATCAGAGGAAACAAAAATGAGTAAAGATTTTTTTTTTAAATTCATGAAATTGTAGAAGCGGAAATTAAAATGGAAAAGTGAAGGAAAAAGCTTCTTCTTTACCAAAAGAAAATGAAATAATGTTTTATACTCAATGATTCAGTACAATCAGAGTGATTCAGATCCCACAGACAGACAGTAGGGTTTACACTCTCTGAGTCATAGTACAACTCAGCAATACCAGAGGGTTTGAGCTGTTGACGTTCCTAGTTGTCCTCCAAACCCCCCGAAGCACATTTCTTGGGTTTAATACTGACTTGGACAATCTCTCAATGAACAAAGCAAAAGTCGGATGGAGGTAAAGAAGCTAGAGGAACTGAGAGAGAGAGACCGAGTGCAAAGGGAGCGGGAGAATGCGAGGGGAGAGAGATATTTTTGTTCCATGATTTAAGTCTCCTTTAGTCATAAGTCCGAAAATAAACACCACTTTCCGAGTGCCAGGCCTTATTGAGGTGGAATTCCGCCGCTGCTGTTTTCTGTACAATTATCTGAGCGAAACATCTGGATTCTCCCCTTCTCTCCAACTAATGGAGTCTAGGACTGTAGAGTGCTGACACGAATTTCAAACCTTAATCGCTCAATTAATCAAACCGAACCCATACGTCCGAGTAGAGTATCCCTCCGTCTCCCAACACCTCTGGTGTTATTTCTCCTATCCTTTGCTAAAAGCAGAAACAACCCACCTTCTCACCATCTTACAATGACATACACTGTGTCTTACGCACACACATTCACACACACAAAGTCTGACTTGTCTGAGGAGTTTCGGTTTGTTGGGACAGGGTGTTAAAAAAAAAAAAAAGACACCATAGTAGAAAATTGGCACAACACAACCAGTCCCTCGAGTGGGATTACGCTATGCTCATACTGTACGCTGTTAACGTATACCAGAGACATTTTTTTTTTTTTTTGCCAGTGGAGGCCTGGGTTGGAAAAAGGTCTTGTATACATTACTGTATCATGGAGAAGTCTAAATACAGGTGACTAGCGATCCTTTCTCGGTTGGGCATATATGGGCATGGAATGTAATCCCACGAGTCTATAATTCGTAAACAGCACGGTGAGAATTAGCGAAGGGCCATGTTACCACGACAAACGCAGGTACTCAACACATCGAACAGCAGGAGATAAGAGATGGAGGTGTTTGGTGTGGTGAAGGCAAGAAATGACTACATCCCCTTGTTCAGTGTCCTGAAAGAGCCATCCCTCAAGACAAGGTTTACATTATCTTAAGGGCCATCTGGGGGAAGAAGGAGGCCTCAGACAAAAGTGCATCTTCATACACCCCTCATCCACGTCCCAACATCTGACAACGCGACCAGAAAGACGTAAGCAGGAAGTAGTCACAGTCACATCTCAGTGCCATTCTCTCCCCACAGACATGCACTGAGTCAGCGCTGCCTTCGTTTGCTCGTTTTAAAGAGACATGCTTATCATTCCATGCATTTCAGTCAGTGACTCCATAATCATAGTTTAGAGAGGGGCATCGTCCCTGGCATGTTTGCTGACACCCTAGCAAGACTGGAGTTCCTGTGATTTTCTAGAAATTGTCAAAGAGCAAAAGCAAATTCTTTTCTGCACAAGAAAAAAAAAAAATTAAAAGGGGTCATAAAACCCAGGAAAATGAACCTTTATGAACCTAAATGAACATAGACCATTTTTGTACAATGGCTGATGTACTTTAATTCACCAAAATATAATTAAAAAAAAGATTAATGGGAGACAGTCAAATGGGAGACACATGCCAAATACTATTGTTTTCAGAAGATTCTGAGCTGCCTTCATTTGAGATATAAAAAAAAAAGAGAATTTAAATATCTATATAGATGTGATCATGTTTTGATCAAAAGTTCCAAACATTCACTTCATTATTTTTGTTATGTATGTATGTATGTATAAGCATTCTTCCTTCTGAGCACTTTTATTCTGAAAGAAAGAGACCACATAGCCCCTCCCTTGTTGTTTTCCTCTGGAGCCCAGTATCTGGGTCAGCGGCATCATTAGCCCGACCCTCTCTCACTGATCAGTCAGAGTCAGCATGCAGGTTGAACATGTGCACTGAACAGAGCAGTAAACATGCTCTGGAAGCTTCTGGGATTTAATGCAATTGGAATTTTAGCCTTTTTTTATTTTCCAGGTTTCCAGGATTATGCACTGATAATTCATCACACAGTGGTTACAGTTACTCTGATCCTGAGATATGAAGCCTAAAATCTGCATTTTCGTAAAGTGTGGATCTTGGGTTCTAAGAGTGAGAGAGAGAGAGAGAGAGAGAGAGAGAGAGAGAGCATAACTGCCTTTAAATTGCCTCCCTCCTCCCCATTATTCAGCATGATCCTATTCAATAGATCATTAGTCTTACATTACTTACATCTGTTAGCTGATGTAAGTAATATAAGAGATGTTGGTTAGGATCAATAAAAAAAAAAAATAACATTAGGTCATAAAATGAGAAGAAATGATGTACACCACTCATGTTCCATAGCATGGGGACATTATGTACTATGCCTTTCCCCTATATTCCGTCAATGTTGATGCAAGAGCGATATACTGTTAAACACACAGTAAAACAGCATAACAACTCAGAGAGAATGCAGCAGTGCAACAAATGTGGTCTTAATTTGAGGACTGCAGCTAAACACTTCATGCAGGATTCTCCACGTCCACCAACAAGCATGATAGCACGTTCGGAAAGCAAACTTTCTCTTGTTCTCCATGTATTTATTTAGATGGATGCATGCCTTTATTTCCCTTCCAGCGGCTTTTTGATCGCCCTTTCTCAACTGGCTCCTTCCACTACTATCCTCAACACAGTGGCTCTTTCAGAAGATGCAACAGTGACCAAAGCCTGGAATGTCCGTCCAAGAATTGCCTTCAATTCAACATGACTGCCATGCTTCAATGCAAGCAAAACTACTTCCAGTTGTTTGATTAATACAGTGAAATCCAGCACTCACCACCATGTGCACAGAGCAGTAGGGCAGTGTAGCCTTGCCTGATAGTGATGAGAGATGTCTTCCTATAGCCATAAAAAGGGGCATTATTTTGATTAGCTGGTCCATAAAACTCTCCCCATCTTGAACCACAACCTTCATCCCTCAAAGTTGATGGTGCTAATTAAACGGCCCTTTCGGAAAAAGAGGTCTAATTTCTTGCAGGGGTATTAAATCACAATTAATTGGAATAGTCGTTTGGCCAAGGACCTAAAGCAGCTTTGTACTCGACATAAATCCGCCACGAGTCGAAGGCCGCCTTCATTTTTCAGAGAGTAAAAACAAAACAATGGCAATGATATACAAGACGACCCCAGCTGGGTTCACACACACGGTTTCTCTGCCATTTTTGAACTGAAGTCATTGCTTTCGATCTTTGTCCCGGCCTTGTTAACCTTTGTCTTTGGTGTTGTAATAAAAGTATAGAATAGCTCATATCTAATTACAGATACCAGTGTGATGTCAGAGATTTAGAAATGTGAGAGAAATTCCTAGAACTCTATTATTAGAAGTCAATTATGTGGAAAGTTCTTGTAGGTTGATGCATCATTGCTGGATATTGGTGGAGATGAGATGTGTCACCTCCATCCTTGCTAAAACTATGCCCTTTGTTTATTTGTCAAAAATTAAAAAAAAATATATAGGAGACACATATTCATTTTCAGGAGCTCCTAGGCTGCTCAAATGTGTCTTCATTTAAGACGTAAAAACACTTTAGATCTCAAACATCCTGTTGGAAATTGATCATCAAGAGTGTTTTGAGATTAAAATGCCATTTTATTTTGGTAATTTGTAATGATTAGATTGATATTTATGATACGTTCTTCTTTGGCACTGGCTAAAAAATGTATGTATTTAAGTATTAATGCTTCTAAAGACTTTTATTATGAAATTTGAGTAAACAAGTGAGCAAACAGCCCCCCTTTCTCATATTCATCTATAACACAATAAATGGGCCAGAGTCTCATATATTGTGACACACAATTAGTCCCGCCCACTCTCACTGGTCAATCAGAGTCTGCATGCAGGTTGAGCTGGAAGGCTGCTTTGGCATTTAAACTGGGATTGAAGCTGCATGACCTCTTGATTATACATAACACAACGATGGAATGTGTATCATGTCTGAACATTTCTCTGATCCTGAGTTATGAAGCCTAGAAATCTGCATCTAACTGCCTGCAAAATATGGACCTTGGGTTCATGAGTTAATAAGATGAGGGAGGTAAATGATGAAAAGTAACGAAGAGGAAGAGGCTCATTTTGTCTCACACTCTCATTCTCTCATTCCTTCAACCTTCTCTCATCCATTAGCATTTTTTTTTCAAATCCAGTTTTCACCCCAGTATCGGTCATTTAAACCTTCAAACGATACTGCCAGCACTGGGAGAATCAAACAGCACATGGAGCCAGACAGACGCATATATTCAGATGCAAGTGCCACAGACACAATGACGTTGGACAGTGCTTGCAGGAGCCCAGCCATTAATCGCTCAGACTGTCCAGCATTATGCCAAATGATGGGAGAAGGGGCCCCACCATCATACACACCCAAAGCAAGAGCTGGGCCAATTGTGCTCTCTGGGTCTCCCAGCCACAGATGGCTCAGTAGCACTTTCTAAGGTGCATAACTCTTCCATGGTAAAGGGTGAGGACTGAACATGTGAAGACAATTCTGTGTCCATGGCTGCAGTGGACAGGCACTGCTGGAAGCACATGATCGATGGATAAAGTGCATGCTCTGCAGTCGGGGCAGGCTGCTTTATGAAGACGTCTTCCACACGACACGCTCTCGCTGATGTCGCACAACAGATGGTCTTCACAGTGATTGCCGTGTTAAAACGGGCTCCCCAAGCTTTTCGGCCATTTTCAGGGTCAAGACAGGGTCAAACTCACGGCGAGCCCCCGAACATGAAGGAGAGGCGGCAAGCTCCACCTGGGCTGAGAGCACGTCGACCAGAGCAATGGAGAAAGGGAAGAGGAAGGAAGGAGAGCGCGAGGGGGGGGAATTTAAGGCCCTGAGCAGCACTAAATCAGAGCAGCCCATTTCACGTTGTTATTTCTATGCGTCATGCTTGAGGAATATGTGTTTATAATTTGTGTTATGACACTGCTTGAAATTATTACCGTGCCGAGGCAGCAGGAAGAGAAAGAAAAAAAAAAAAAACAGATGCACCCGAAATATGCCCGTGGGACCAACAAATTTTAGCGAGGGCTCACTTTACCATCACAACATACTCAGTTTTCTCATCCATGCAGATAGTCACTGATTAGGTCACAAGTTGTGGATAAGCCAGTAAAGCTGAATGGACAACCTGTCTCCAAGCTTGTTCATCATGTGGCATTTTCTATAATATGATGGTTTGGGGGAAGTCTAATTTACGGCTGTCGTAGCCCAAACCTTATCGATTAAGTCACACGTTCTGGGGATCTTGTCGGCTTGTCTTCTTTAGTTCTTAATTAGTGGTGCTGAAGCGTAATCGTATACTCCTACATCTTGTTGAATGACTAAACCAGGCTCTTGCATCAATCCCACTGCATGACCCACTCTGAATTCTCCAGAAAATGACTTTGCTCACCACATGGGCTCACTTGGACATTTCCCAGACTTTGTATTAGAGGGCTGGCAGGATACAGTCCATTTATGTTCTAGAAAATGGTCCCTTTTTTGTGGGCACTTACCTGCTGGTTTTCTAAGCTTCGGAACTCAGGATCAGGGCAACCTACAGACGTGATACACATATCATTACACCTACCTTACCATGGTGGTCTCAGAAAACAGCTAAAATTCACTTGTTTCCAACTGAATTAAATCCCAGGTTAAACGCCAGTTTAAAGGAGTTCACGTGTTCATTCTCAACCTGCATACAGACTCTGACTGATCATTGAGAGGGGGAGGAGCTAATGAAGGAAAATGAGAAGTTCTTTTCTTTCTCACACAGTGTTCAAATTTCAGAATGAAAGTACTGATATATACATAAATACCAAACGTAATAAAGGACGTTTGGATTGTTTATTTATTTATGTATTATTATTTAATTATTTAATTAAAAACCTGGAATTCTGTCAGGTATATAAAAAATGTTATCTTTGACAACCTAATAAATAATTGCATTTTCAGCTCAAAAACACTTTGTATGATCAATTTCCAACAGAATTTCTGAGATAAAGTTCTTATAAGCAAAAAAAAAAAAAAAAAGGTACATGCTAATGGATTTTTGGTCAAAACATGGTCAAAGTCACACAAATATTCAAATTCTCTTAATAATTATATCTAAAACTGAGTAGTATAAGATACTTTCTAAATTTTGTTGAATAAAAGTCTGAAACATCCCACAAAATTGGACTAGGGTTCAAAAGATGCAGTGGTCTGGGTACATGCTCAGTAGAGTGCACAGAGGTTCTAGATGTGGGATGTGTGAATGGGTACACACATGGTGGTTAACGCTGGGCAGTAGGCTTTGCAGCCTGCTGCTGTTCTCCTGGACTATGATGCATACCACTAGGAGCTCCAGTGCCCAATACATGATCTCAGTTACATTGAGATGTCAATGTCTCCTATGTGTTCTCTTTATGGATGAGAGGGCAAGTAACTAACTATTTGCACCCCCCTCCCTCCCCCCCACAGGGCATTTCCCTATGCCACTCATCCATTACAACTTACACACACAGCTCCTCGGGGTAATGTCCGGAAAAGTTGTGTGAAAATGTTCTGTTCTAGAGAAGTTTCCCAAAGTCAGAATTAGTGGGAGTGGTGATAGACACTAGACAGCTGAGGAGTTTAATGCCTGAAAAAGCCACTTCATAAGAAAGCAATTACCAGAAATGGTTATGAATATGCTGTCTGATGGCTGTGACTAGTTTTATTAAAAAAAAAAAAATACAGGTTTTCTAAAATCTGTTTTCCGAATCGGGAATCGTAAAGTGACATGATTTTGAAGACACTACAATCTCCCATATTAAACAGGCAATTTACAGTAAACATTGAAGTTCACTCATATAGCTTCTAAACCAGTGATCGTTATGAGCCACTGGACGCTGTGAAGGTCAGATGTTTTCCCGTAACATGCATTCATTAATTGGAAGCTTATGTTGGTAAGCAATTTAATCAAGGGTTATTCCATAAACGCAAAGAGCTTTACTAACTTCAGTTCAGAATTCAGTTTGTGGATGTGGGCGGAGCTTAAACAGGGCTCAGACATTCATGGGTTTTGTTTATCTGACCAGTGCTGGTGTGTGTTGCTGAAGAGGAAGCGTTCAAACTCATCTCTGTTTCTACACTACTTAGTAAACATAATAGTTTCCCTATATAGTGCAATGCTAATGAGGGAACAGGGATCCACTTCGGCCACAGCCTATATTCTGCATCCAAGTACCAAAACAGCGCAATGTTGTTTAAAAGCAAACAAACAAATAAACAAAAACAGGTACATTCCTACTTCATGCTGCTGAGCATATTATAGAAATTTGCATAAATACAGATACATTACGTACTGAATGAACTGCACATCAGTCTACATGTCTTTAGAAATAAACGTCTGAAACTTCAGATGTTGCTGAGAATTTTTTTCAAAAACAAACTGAGAGTGGGCTTCACAAGCACTTCAACAGCATGATGGTCTTTGATGTATGATCCCCACTGTGATCCCACCATTCTCATACACTGTTAACATGTTATAACAACATGGCCCAATACTTTAACTAGCCTCTAATTCACACCATATTATTTTATTAATACATTTACTGTGAGTTTTGGCATATTAGTACTGCTGGTATTATATTATTATATTAATAAAAAGCCTGTTCTAACTTTTAACCAGATTTAACGTTCTGTGAGATTCTTATTTCTCGGCCCCTAGCCTGCTGTGCTGCCCTGCAGTTACCATGCTGTGTCTCGAGCTGGAGTAGGAAACCACCACAGAGAACTCTCAGCATTCCCACAAGGCCTGATGGACTTGACCACTCCACGACCTACCTTACTGTTTCAACAGCTTGAAAAATATCCCATTTTCTCACAAAGGCAGACGAGGGCTATTTATATCATCAGACTTCATTTGTTTGACCAGCCTGGATTACAGAAGGACAGCTGTCAGAAACCTCACCCTCAGCTAACCTGTGTGTGTTGTTTTTACATGAGAGCACAATGGGGGGAGTCCATGATGATAATCATAACAACTAATCAAAACATGCTCAAACATTTCGTTATTGCAAGTGCATATCATTAGGTAAAGCAATAACACTGCTCTATAATCAGGGTGCAGTCCATTTCGGAAAACACTCACTAGTAGTTTCTTATTTATTAGATTCGAAGAGAAAGCTTTTCTTCCACCACTGACCAGAACATTTTGTGCAACTTCAAAATAGTTGCACCCAGAAGGAAGTTTAGGATTGCAATGATAGGCTGATTTGATCAAAGTTTATTGATCTACACATACAAACGTAGTGTCTGGTGTCGGGTATAACACAACATGATTTATGACAGGATTGGGCGAAGGAACATGGTTGAGCACACTGATAGTGACAGAACTGATTTTACTACAACAGTTTGTGGAGCCAGCCTGGACCTAGTTCTGGAGGCTAACAGACGGACAGGCTGTCTATAGGTCCAGCTTGATAAAGATACGGTAGTAGTCGCAGAAGCTGGAGCTGGGGCAGTGGCAGACACACATGCTGGAGCACAAGTGGCTGTCACCGCCAACAGCACTGGAGTACAAGCAGCTGACACCACCGACAACACTGGATCACAGGCGGCTCGGGGAGCCGCCAACACTGGAGCACGGGTGGGCCGGGAACAACGCCAACAAAGAAGCACGGGCAGCCAGGAACGTCACAAGCATAGAACCATGGGGAGAATCTGAGGCTTGGGATGCTGTAACTACAGAGAGCCCTACCGGCTCTATGGGTGCATACATGAGGAAATCACATGCACAATGCACCCCTGTTAGCTTTGCCTCTTCTGCCAAGAGGACTGAGGTTAATAGCTCCAAGCCTCAACAACCCCACCCAAATTTTCCACACCATCCTCTGGTGAAAGAGAGCCTCAAAAGGGAACAGGACTGGACAGAAGTGTGACATGCTCATATCCACAAGATGACTCATGAAGGACATCTCACTGCTCACTGAATGTCTGCAATCATAACTGTTTAGTCACTCGGTGCATGCTGGACAATCTGTCGGTTCTCCCAGGTCCTTCGTGTCACAGGTGCATGCCTTCATCTATCCTCTGCTGCCAAGAGCACGCTATGGACATATCCATAAAATGTGCGTATGGCATGCATCATGTTAATAAGGCCATCCTACTTCACAGAGCACTATAATGCGACCCCTGTCAAACTCCTTCACTTGCAGTGGATACCATCACAACAGCACGAATCACAATGGAAAGCAAGCACAACAGGAACAAACTCTTACAATGTCCCAAATGTACCAAAGTTCATTGCTTTAGGTCTAATACAGGCAACCAAGCCAATCAAACCAAGACATGTTTGCTGTCTACAGTTTTCAGCAGAATCACCAAACTTATGTAGTTAACCACCAATGGAAGTACTAGCTAAGGATATTTTCTGAGTGAACAGCAAAGCACCTTTGTAAGGCGCTCTGGATAATGACGTCTGCTAACTGGCATAAATGGAAATGGAAATGGAACTTCACAAAGTTCCATCATTTCCTCAAACTATATCAAATTTATAAACAATCCAGAATGAATATATTAACTCCACACTTTGTCACTTTATAATATACTGTAATCTCTAATCTTTAAGTGACAAAAGTTCATAGCATTGCTAAAAAAGTAGTAATGGCCATGTTCCGTCCGATATTTTGTCTATACTATGGTAGACCAGTTGTACTGCCAGAAATGATTGCCAATGTACACCTGCAGAGTATAAACACTGTTATCCTTTTAGCTACTTAAAACTGTGGCCCCAGTGAACAACAGGCTGAGTTAACGCCGGAATCCAAATGTCTCGACTGACTGATCAAGTTCAAGGAGTAAAAGAGAAACTATCTGAATCCGATTTCTTGCTTTTAATCAAATATTCACGGGTAAAAATAAAGTGCCAGACGCTGTTAAATACGTTTTGGCATCTGACCTCTGCACTACAGTTTGCTAGAAAGCATCTGTGTTCCTTTCAGCTTTCATAAAAGACACTGTCCTGGCTTCTATGTTCATGCTGTCAAACACACGCAGAGTCATACAGTAGTACTCAGCTTGAGGTTAGTGCAGCAGTCATCCCAGTAGAGTGCCAAGTAGCTGAAAAGTAACACGGCTACAGGACTCCTACCACTGGACAACCTCCAGATGATGTGCAAGTAGCTTCTGGACAACATCAGGACTGCAACAAAACAACCTGCTGAACACCCAGGAAATTTCATGCAACCTGGAGATGATGTAAGCAAGCACTGATCTTAGTAATCTTCTCTCAAGTTTATAAACACAAGGGTGGGCAGTATGGTGACAACGTAACACTGAAGGAAATGCCACAATCTACACTATGGTCATTCAAATGGTTCCTCAAATGACTCAAAAGTAGCGTTCTTTATGTAAATCCTTAAATAATTTGCTTCATAAAAATTCCACTGCTGGTCCAAAGCTTGACTGAGCAGATCTGATGTTGTCCTCACAACCTCAACACACTGCTCACCAATGAAAGCCTGGATTCCTGAACACAAAGTTAGTAGGTTCGTGATTTTCAGGTATTGCATGTAACGTTGCATGGCAAGCTCCCCTTTTGCCATACAGGAGCACTACAGGAACGCTGTTGTCCACCTGTCCATTCACTGTATACTTTGTGATCCTCCGATCCAGGACCCCACAGGACCACCACAGAGCAGCTATTATGTGGGTGGTGGGTCATTCACTGCAGTGCAGTGACACTGACATGGTGGTGATGTTTAAGTGTGTGTTGCACTGTTAACCATGGGCCAGACACAGCAGTACTGCTGGAGTGTTTAAACACTGTGTGGCATCTGGATATTTCTGGTTGGTGGACTGTTCTCGGTCCAGCAGTGACACTCCAGCAACACTGCCGTGTCTGGTCCATGCACCACCCACATAATACCTGCCCTGTGGTGGTCCTGTGGGGTCCCTGTAGTACTGCCAATAGAATAGGACTCTCTGGGACAGATAAACATGAACCTATGGACACCATGTCTAATGCTAGCCGTAGGCTAACGGGGTGCATACTGAGCATGTTAAAAAGAACTAAAAAGTACATAAACTATTGTACGCTTCAATTCTCACTACTGGTGGGAGGCAAGAAGCTAAACACTGTGCAAATTCTCCAAACATTTTCCAACGTTAAGACAATGTTTCGACAACATGTGCCCAAAGTTAGCTTTACGTTCCATACTGACAGATAAGTTAAAGCAACCCAGGCCTTCACAGGCGAGAGAGCTGGGAGTCCCTACTGTAAACAGTGTGCTGAGTAATGCCCCTTACCTCACACATAAACACACACACACACACACACACACACATTCCCTGGCTTGTGTCTCATGAGGTAAAATCAAGTCAGGCAGATCCAGAGACACTTCCAAAGCCCACTTCTCTGATCCCCCTTCAATAGTGCGCGAGTGCTGGTAACATAAAACAAATTCTCTCAAGTGCACTTCACCCACAACTTCAAGTCCTTCTCCATTTTACCATCTACCCTGCAAGACTCGCAAGGATCACTCCACACACACTCCAGCCAGAGAAGAACCTATAGGGTCTGTGCTTTGGCTGAGATTACCTCCAGCTTCCTCTGTGTCAGAACGGGGCTGAAGTAAGGGGAACTGGTTGTATGCATTAACTTTAAAGGAAGCAAAGGTTGCTTCCATTTATATCATAAACATATCCATGTGAGTATATCCATGAGAAAGGTCTGTAGCTATAATTAGTGTAGACGATCCACCCGAAACGATCCACCGAGTTCCAAGTTTGCTTCTTTAGTTCTGTATTGGAGCTATGAGATATCCAAATAGCAACACTTTGGTATCTACACACCATCACATACTTCACTCACACCATGACGAGATGTTACGTAATCTCCTACACAGTTATAATATTTTATAATAAGATTTCATATAAAAATGGACAAGTCAAATAGATTTACTCTTCATCATGTAACGGTTTGTTATTTTTGTTTTCTATTTTTACCATTTAATTAAAAAACAAAACTGTCAAATATACTTCATCATCAACATCATCATCATCATCATCATTATCATGAAATGCTATTCTGTAGGAAGAATATTAATTCTTATTAATTCTTGATCTACACATTAGAATACCGTCGTCTCTGCATGGAGGTGTAGAGGTTCCTAATGGTGTCCTGTGATGATCCCTCTCATACAGCTTGAATGTTCTCACTCAGTTCTGCAGATGGTGCTGTAGAGGTGGAGTGTTGATAGAGTGTCCAATAGCATCCCACACATTCTCAATCAGGGATAGAACTGGAGATGAGACCGACCACAGCATAGTACCTGTGCCTTCAAGGTGAGATCTTTAGACAGCAGCAGTATGTGGATGAGCATCGTCCACCAGAGTGTGTATTCAGAGAATGTATACATATATATATGGTAGCTACTGTTTATAGTAACGTGACTCTTCCTTCAGCATTCAGGATGTAGACTTCACTCAGCAGGAGAAAGCTAAATGTGGGGAAGGTAAACGGTGAGCATATTAAATAGTGGCCAGTGGGCTTTTTTGGGCCAATAATTCATACTTGCACTTTGCACTGAGCTCTTTCGACGGCAGCAGTGTGTGGACGTGTGTCATCCTGTAGGAACAGCACACTGCAGTGTGTTCAGAAAAGGTGGAGATACTGGTTGCAGAACCTCATTAACATAACTTTGGGTTGTGAAAGTGCCTGTTTTGAAGACCAAAGGTGATCTCAAACCATGACACCAGACCTTCTGGACATGCGATGCATGACAACAAACTGGAGATCTTGCCATTGACCACAGTGCCTCCACACAGAGTCATTGGTCATTTCCACCAAGACAGAAGGTCACAGGACCTCATTAACATGATATTGGGCTGTACTGTCCTGCACTGTAATGCAGTGGTGCAATACAATTGGTTGATTCCTTTGGGTGCAACTATTTTTTGATGAGTGTATTTTGTGTAGTACGATGAATGTATGGCATGAATAGAACAAAATCAATGACTTATTACTAAGTGAAGGTTTTTTTTTACAGTGTGGATTCTTCACCACAAGCATTTTACGCACGAGTGTGTGAACGTCTCTTTGGTTGTGGTGTTTTTGGGAGCATGAGGAGAATGTTCACCCTGGCCGGTGAAGAAGAAACTGCGCAGAGCCTTTACAGATTAACCCACTTTCACAGCCTCTGTACGAACCAAGACACAAAGCAGACACACCATTAGCATGTGTGGTCTAAGCTCAGAATATCATGGCCAGGTTGGAACTACATTTCCAATGGAGCATTTCTGACTGATCATACTTAAACTGAACATCAAAGGGATTATAGGTAACATAGTTTGAGAAGTCTAGTCACTCTGGCCTTTGATCTGCTGATCCCGTCCTGATCCCAGCCCCACAGAGCCCATAAGAGACCACCTTATGAACTCCTGTGACCTCTGACATTGCACAGGGAGGCTTTTAGTCTCCTTTGTCACCTCAGCTCTCCTCACCTGTCCCAAGGATTTAGGCCACAGTTAAGAGGGTTTTCCTGACTATTTGTAAGTCGAGGTGGTGAGACATTTTCATTCAGAAGGTCAGAGTGGTAGCAGGACCTGTCAGCTAGGCTGAGAAATTGCTTGTCTGTCAAATATTTGGATTCACTGTTTTTCATGATATGAAGTTATTACGAGCTACTTCCTCTTCTTCTTCTTTCAACTGCTCCCTTTAGGGGTCGTTGCAGCGGATCATCTGCCTCCATCTTGCCCTATCCCCTGCCTCCTCTACTACACCAACCCTCACCACGTCCACCTTCACTACATCCATAAACCGTCTCTTCTTCTTCTGCCCGGCAGCTCCATGTTCAACATTCTTTGTCCAATATATCCACTATCCCTCCTCAAGGCATGTCCAAACCGTCTCAACCTGGCCTCTCTGGCTTTATCGCCAAACTGCTCCACCTTCACCGTCCCTCTCATCTGCTCATTTCTAACCTTGTCCATCCTTGTCACTCCCAACAAACATCTCAGCATCTTCATCTCCGCCACCTCCAGCTCAGCCTCCTGTCTTTGCATTAAAACCAACTAATGTCCACATTTATGGCATTTAGCTGACACTCTTATCCAGAGTGACTTACAAGGTTGCTCATATTACAGAGGTGAGCCAGAGCAGTGTTACAAGTCTTGCCCAAGGACTCTTACAGGTGTAGCACAGTACAGTTGCCTAGACATGGAATCGAATCCCAGTTTCCCACATGGCGTGGTGGCACACTGGTGGTGTTATCTGTTGAATCACACCAACAATATGGTACAGACCCCCAGGGGCCACCTAAACATCTCTGATCTGTCTAGGCATGGATGCCACAAGCCATATCCAGCCTATTTTGTTTGCTACAGTTAGTTCTTACTGTGGAACCTGCCCATGCACATCAATGAGCACTGGGTGCCTGTAACCCTGTTGTTAGTTCACCAGTTGTCATTCCCCTTTTGGTAGGAACTGATCATTAAATGCTGAAAAAAACCCACAAGACCTGGCTGATGTTTTAGAGATGCTCTGACCTAGTCATTTAGGCATCACAACCTTGGTGAAGTCTCTCAGGTTCTGATAGGAACTATTTGACAATATTGCTGCTGACTTTTCACTTGCTGCCTAATATATCCCATGTCTTGGCAGGTGGTTCTGTAACGAGATAATCCAAGTTATGGGTTTAAGGCCATGGCCAACGAAACAAAGAGTAACCTTGCATCAGGCAAAAAAAAAAAAGGTAGGGGTGGATTGTTCCTAGAGCGTCCAATAGCATCCCACACATTATCAATCAGGGATAGGTCTGGAGATGCGTATCTGGGTCTTCAAGATGAGAATGAAGAGGATGAACGTGGTCCTGCTGGAATAGAGCACCGGAGTGTGTGTTCAGAAAAGTTCAGACCACTGGTTGCAGAACCTCATTAAAGTAAGTGTGTGTTGTCAAAGTTGCCAAAGGGCCTGTTTTGAAGAACAAAGGTGATCTGGCATTGAAATTACACCTCACACCATGACACCAGACCTGGAAGTGCGATGCATGACAACAAACCGGTGGTCTTGCCATTGTCCACAGTGCCATTGTCCACAGATTCAATGGCCATTTCCACCAAGACAGAAACGGGACTAATCCCTGAAGATGATCCACTGCCTTTCCGACTGACTCCACGACAGTCTGGGATGACACCATTGCAGCTGTGCATTGCAATCTGTTGGTTTTTTTTTTATGATGAGTACACATCTACCCACACTGCCGGTGATACATTGCTCTAATGAGAATGGCTGAGTTGCTAAGAGGATGTTGATGTTTGCATCAGATGTAAAAACCCAGCAATGACGTACTTTCATGCATTAGGTTGGTGTTGCCAGATAATCCTAATGTCTGACCAAAAACACACTTGGAGTTACAACAAAGACAAAGCTTAAACTAGAGATACCACCTTTTCTTTATCTGATACAGAAACTGATACTCAAAACTTAAAACGAGTCCTTAACTGAAGTGCTCTGCCTAAGATGACAGTTCATATATTGAAACTGGCTCTTCTGCCTGTATCGCCACCAACACAGACATATTTACAGGCTCTGCCCAGACATTTGGTAGTGCTCTGCTCGTACCACTACCCAGAGAACCCTTCCCTGCTCCTTTGGGGTGTGAGGCAGTCAGGGCACTCAAGACTGTATGTGACTGAACACACACAGATTACAGTTGCTTATACATGGCTTGACATCTGTTAATAATTATCAGTTCTCAAATTCCACACTGACCTTAATTAGGTTTTTTTCCCTTCTCACAACCACAGCAGTTAAGGAAAAATGTTTACAAGTGTTGTGTACACGTTCAAAAAGAGAAGAAGGAAAACGCACACATCCTTTCCCTTTTTTGGGGTTAATCGTGATGACATGTCTGGTAGCTGGTGGACTACACAGAGAAGTCACCAGTGTGCATGTTTAACACAGTGATGCCATGTCATTTCCAGTGACTGGGGACAGTAGTTTCAAAATTCCCAAAGTGACACCAGCACTGGGCATTAGATTTATGGTATTCCCATGGAAACAAAACGAACAAATCTGTAGTAGACCACTTAAAATATTTGTGATTTCAGCTTGTACTGTAGAATATGCTTTCACTCTAACACCACCTGTTCAGCACTAATGATGTTTATATCTCGTCCAATTTATTAACCATAAATCGTATCATGTACCTTAAATGTGTTCCATCATTTCACTTGTTTAATGTTCCCACTCCAAGGCCAATGTCGTGGGCTTTCATAGTTTGATGTACTTTTCTTTACCAAAACCTGACAGTCACACATTATTTTCAGGAGATCCTATTCAAATTTGTCATCATTTGAGACGTTATGATAAATAAAATCACTTGCACCTACAATGTATTCTTTTTTTTCTGCTTATAAGTACTAAAAAAATAGTTTACATCTCAGAAATCCTGCTGAACAATCACCACCCGTAGTGTTTTGTGCAGAAAATGGAAACAAATGCATTTTGAGGAATTATTTGTAATGATTAGATTGACAAGGATATTTATTAAAAATACGTTCTTCAAAATACGTTCTGCCTTCTCATTTTCCTCTGTAACTCAATATCTGGGTCAGTGATGTCATTAGCTCCACCCCCTCTCGCTGACCAGAGTAAACATGCACTGGAAGCTCCTTTGGCCTTTAAACTGGGATTTAATTCAGTTGGAAACTGTTTTCTGAGTGGATTAATTCATCACACAATGATGGTAAGAATAAGGCGAGCTAGTAGTTTGTTATGATGATATGATGATATGTATCATGTCTGTAGGTTACTCTGATCCTGAGATATGAAGCCTAGAATACAGCATGTAACTGCCTGCAAAGAGTTCATGCGTCACCCAACCCAACCACAGTCATTTTTCTTAATAACACACAAATCCTTCACAGTTCTGCCCAAACAAAGTTATTCATGCTGCAAAGTTTGTCACATATGAAGGAAAAGACTGGATTTGGGCCACGTTTAAATGCTGTGGGAATTTCACAGCCCCTTTAACGGATGTGGAAAGTTCCTAACAGCACATTGCCCTTCACCTTAACTCATGAGGTCATTAAATGACACATACTGGACATCCTGGATGTGTCACAGGACAGTGTGTGAGTGTGTGAACATGTGACTTTTATAGAATACCAGCATGTTTGGTCAGTGCTTGAGACAAAACCTCAAAAACGTTCATTATCAAGTGTATTATCTATCTAAAGGTTTATTCACATGAAGTGTTATATGACCTTTACCTAGTTCTGACCCCATTCCTAGAACTAAATGATGAAGTACAAGTTCATTTTTTAATTTTGTTTTAATACTTAATATCATATCAATATCATACCTTAGTAATTTTCTGTTGAGACCACAGGACAGTAAAAACTCCTTTGGACTGAATTTAAAAACTGGATTCCACACTTTTATGACGTTTATCTGACGCTCTTATCCAGAGTGACTTACAAGGTTATTCAGATTACAGAGGAGGGCCAGAGTAGTGTCAGGAGTCTTTCCCGAGGACTCTTATTGATGTAGCCCAGCATAGCTGCTCACACTGAGAATCGAACCCCAGTCTCCCACATGGTGCGTTATCTGTTGCGCCACACCAACCACCAACCATACCTGCCCTTCTACTGATCTTGTCCATTACACAAACTACAGGAGTAGTTTGAAACTTCAAAAGCTTGCACTGCTAAAGACAGAAAGACAGACAGACATAAGTTGAGGCCGTGGGAGCTTCTAAAGCCAAAACAGCAGTGAATGGCTGCTTTGGCATTTAAACTGGGATTTTATTCAAATGGAAACAAATTCTGTTTTTCGAAACTGGATTCCTCACTGATAATTTATCACGCACCGACAAGACTGGGTGTGTGACGAGATAATGTATGTCTTGTAGTTAATTGTGATAAAACTGTGATGAAACTGCCCTTAAAGTGTGGATCAATTAAGGGTTATTGGTGACTTACAATCACTGGTCAGCAAAATCGTTACTTTCACCTTCGACACTGTAATGTGAAAACAACTATTTTGAATCTATCCACACCTGGAGAGCTTTTACTGTGGATGAAAGCACTGTTTTCAGTGTGGGTGGCAGAACAAAGCAGAGGAAAGCATCGCTGATTTCAAATGTATCTGTATTAGTGTTGACAAGGCCTGAATCGCATAATTCTAGAGATTTGAAGAGTCTGCTTAATGGAGGATTAAGGGCGGTTAAAGGAAAAAAAAGACACTGAAAACAGCATTGCCTTAAGCTTAGACTGTGGAATTCATTTTGGGAGCCCGACAATTAACACACACACACACACACACACACACACACAATGGCCAGGTCTGTGGAGTGTATACTACATACAAATTAGTGTGATTAGAGAGCAGTGTGTTTCACCATTGCGATGGGTATTGACAAGCACACTCTAACCAGTCTGATGTGTCTGGTCATGCCTTTGATCACGTGTGAAACGCAGGTATATGATAATGACAGGATGAATGCATTTATACGGGACGGTAGAAGACTGAAGACGTGCGTTTATGTGTATGTGTGTTTGCTTGTGTCTGTCCGCTCAGCCATCCTGTGATAATGGAGTGATGCGTCAGTCCTGCTTTGTGATCAAAAGTGACATAACTGCTACAGGTGTGTGTGTGTGTGTGTGTGTGTGTGTGTGTGTGTGTGTGTGTGTGTGTGTGTGTGTGTATGGCCTTGATCTTGAGCCGCCGCCTGGGTAAACAGACTCTTGACTCGGTCTGCCTTGTAATTATACCAGCTAGAAGAGAACACCATTTACTTAAGAGAGGAAGTTTATGCCTGCGCACACATACACACGCACACATTTTGCAAAGCCTGACTACATTCTTCCTCTGACCACTGTTCCCTCTCTGACTCTGATGGCCTCTGTCTATTCAGGTCTCTTTCCCTGCATGTCTCAATGTCTCTGCTCCCCCTCTCCCTCCGCCCGTCAGCCATGTTCAGCGGATTCTTATGATTTTTCTGCTCTCTCATCCCTCACTCATTGAATGGCTGATTGAAAAAATGCATTTCATTAAAAATCATACAAAATCAAAACTCACACATGCTGACAGAGGCACAGATTTCTGTAATGATAAGAGACAGAGCTAGCTGGCTGGGGAAAGATTCAATCCAGCAAAGGCTGGGTAAAATCATTTTGTCCAGTAGTTCACTGCCTGTGTGTGTGTGTGTGTGTGTGTGTGTGTGTGTGTGTGTGTGTGTGTGTGTGTGTGTGTGTGTGTGTGTGTGTGTGTGTGTGTGTGTGTGTGTGTGTGTGTGAGTTTTGCTGTACAATGTCAATGATCTGTTTCTTTTATTTCAATGTCAAAAACAAAAACATGGTAAAATAACGGTAAAACATGTACACAACAATCATCTCCATCCAAAAAAAAATCTCCTCAATAATCATCATCATCATCAAAAATAAAAAATGCACAAATAGTTGCACCCAGATAGAAGTGTGGGATTGCAAGGCTGCTGGAAAGGAAGAAAAAGGTTTATTCTCACTCAGTTCCTGTAAATGTTCGGTTTTCCAGGAAGGGCGAAGTGAGCTTTGGTGAATCAAATCTGCACCCAGAAGGAATCAGCTGATTGCCATGAAGTGACTCCAGAGGTGATCTGGATTGTCATGCCAGATCACTTCTGGTCTTAATGAGGTCCTGCAACCACTTCTGAACACACTCTGGTGCTCTGTTCCAGCAGGACAACCCTTCCTTGAAGACATAGATACTGTGCTGTGGTCGGTCTCATCTCCAGGCCTATCCTTTATTGAAAATGTGTGAGATGCTATTGGACGCTCTATCAACACTCCACCCCGACCGCACCATCTGCAGAACTGAGTGAGAACATTCAAGCTGCATGGGATGGATGATCACGGGACACCATTAAGAACCTCTACAACTCCATGCAGAGACGTCTGCCGTGTTGCGTTAAACCCGATGCCGTACTGAGAGACACCACTTCTGTATGATTAGATCAATAAATATTGATGAGATCATAATCATTTACTGTTCATCTTAATCCTCTTTGTGCAACTAACAACCAGTTGCTGTAAAGTTTGCTGCTGTAAAGCCAGTCTAGGGGTTAAGATCAAGCTTGACAAATCCCCACATTGTCCTCCACACATTAGAATACATCGGCTTAGTCAGCCTGGGCCTGGTTGAATGGCTTTAAATGTGCTAGTAAAGGTCTTTACAGGGTGTTGCGCTGCTTTAAAGGTGGACGCGCCTCATTGAGGCTCTCTTTTTATTTGGACACAGATATGCCTGCTATGACGTAGGACTCATAAAGGGAAATTTCTTCCTCATGTTGTTGTGGCCCTCAGGGGCCCCATGAGATCACTGTTGCTAATTCAGCTCCACACAGCCCCCTACGGAGGACTAATGATACCAATATCCACACGACGTACACTCACAAAATCACATCGTGTTACATATTGCTCCAAAAGTTGGTTTTCCGAGGTGAAACATGACGGTCGGCCCGCACGCCAGTCGCCGAAAACTGGAAATGAAAGTTCTCTCATCATCTGGAAATGATCTACGTTTTATAGATTTGAACTGGTAGATGTGTTGGAAAAACAAACGCCTCCCCAACGACAACATAAGCAGGTGCAAAGTTTGCACAGGCTTGGCAGTATGGGTGTCTCCGTCAAACATAAGTAGTTGCAGTTTAAAGTGTCTGGTCGTTAAAGGTTCTCATTACAGGGTTCTGGACCTCTGAAGAGACGTTCTGAATGATGGACACCAGGATGGCAAGATTCAACACTGAAGAATCGCTAATCAATTCCACGTGAAAGGCTGAATGGGTGAACAAAAATCCCGACGTCAACATAAATGGAACAGGAATGACTTATTACAGAGAGATTTAATAACTTCACCTCGTGGTTTACAAAGATAGTAAAAAACACAACATAAATATGTCTATTTTATTTACTTTCCAAACCAAAAGGTGAACCTACGATCGTGTCTATTTTATCAAACAACTCCCTACAAGTACCTTTATGCCCCAAATGTCAAAAACTTATTTAATAAACATTAGCTTTAAACTGTGTGGTTTCCCTGATTTATTTGCACTGTTTTCATTTGTAAAATATTATAGTTTTATAGATGGAGGCTTCACCGACACAGACATCTGTTCTCGGAATTATTATACTGAGCAAACAGCTGTATGTAAACATTTAGACATCCCCAGTCAATTTATGTGAAATTAAAATACAAATCCTCTAAAAAAAAATTCAAAATAAAAGCACATACTAGGATATTTGCTTTTCCTTAATCCAGTTTCCATTTCCAATAAATTCTGAAATACCTCATGGTTCCGCAAGTTATAAGTAATTCCGCTTTACCCCTCAATGTGCCTCAGACCCCAAGTATCAGGAAGACTACACATGCTCTCATGGGAAGTTTCTCTTTTATGGATTTAGATTTGAAGATAGACAGTACCTCCTATTTTTCATGCATGCACATCCTTCATATCTACTGTACTGCCCCAGGTCCCCTGGGTACAACACAAAACCAGCACCAAAAGCAATTCGAGTGTTCATTCACTTTGACTACAAGGATGAAATTTTCATGACTGCTGTGTCACTTTTTTAAAAAAACATACCTAAACTTCTCTTTAAACAGGAGCAGCTCTTTAAAAAAGGCCTGTAAAACAGAGGATTTCAGAGTCCTGTCTAAATCTTTCTTAATCTGGCATGGAAAAGGTACAATGCTGGGATTAAGACTGCTTTCTCCTCTGGAGCGTTTCCAGATTTCTGTCTCTTAACGATGTCCACACCTTAGATCCACACACACACAAGATTAGAGCACACGCACTCAACAGGCACGCACACTAACCTGAAACACACCCTTTTGCCAGCCATTGAAATAAAGCAACTTGGGCTGGCAGACTTAAAAAGGACCAAAATATCTTTAGTATCAGTGGGCAGAAGCATCATGTTGAAACACTAATGCATAGCTGAAGAAAACTGCAAACACTTGCATTTAATACTTTCACGTGTATCTGGGTATTTTTCAAAACAGAAAAAGAGATTGATCTCCTTCTGTTTCTGAAAATGCATCAGCATGGTAACCCTGTATGGGGTCACAAAACCTCATAAAGAGGGACAAACAGCATTAACATGCTGACATCTAATGCCATTCAGCCACCCAGACAGGACATGGCCAGCTTTGCTCTCTTCGACTCCAGCTGCCAATGGCGAGCAGCATGACCCGGGATTCGAACCTATGATCCTCTGACGTACTTGAAATCCAGACAGTAACATGCATGTGGGGACATTTGGGAAAATATTCCTTTAAAAGAGCGTTTTTTTTTTCCAAAAGCTCTCATTCCGATAACCAAAAACAGCACTTTTTGTGAAGCAGGAGGCCAAACAGACAGAAATCTCTCAAAAAATCAAAAATATTGCGATATGGACAGGGAGTAAACCAAAATGACCAAATCAAACACATTTTTGAAATGCAAAACTATGTATGCCTTGTTTAAATAGGCAAGCAAATGTTTAAATGTGTTTAGGTATCGGTATAATCGAATGACCAAAAAGCACACTTTCATAAACACACACCACTCCGGCCAATTCATTAGTTGGTGTGTTTGTGCTGAGCGCTGGGATCCAGGGAAGCAGCTAAAAGAGCTGTGGCGGCAGTGGCTTGAGCAATTGTAATTGCAGCTTGTTATCTCTGGCACTGGCCACGCCGCTCAGAGGGAACAAGCTCAAACAAAACCAAACCAGGTCACAGCAGCCACCGGCAATTACTGGCCTCCAGGCTGCCCACAGCCCTCTAGCCCCCGTCAGCCCGCTAAAGTTAGCCATTACAGTGCGCCTCCCAGCCATCCTTGTGCTTCCACTACAAAAATGGCAGAGAGAGGGTGAGAGAGGGTGGGAGAATGTCCAGATCACTCCAAAACAACAATGTAGTCAATGTATAGGTGAATCCCGACATTGATTCTCCACTGAAGAACAAACCATGAATGAGCTGAGATTAAACAATATCGTTATCATTTAAAGTTTAATAATGTAATTACACCCTTTTAAAGAGCAACTTACCTTTAAAAGTGTTAAAAATGCTCATGTTGGAGCAACCGTGACCTGGTGGTTGGAGAAGCAGCCTTGTGACTGGAAGGTTGCTGGTTCAAATCCCTGAAGTGCCCTTGAGCAAGTCACTGAACTCCCCAGCTGCTCCCCGGGAGCTGCCCACCACTCCAGGCACGTGTGCTCACTGCCCCCTGGTGTGTGAAGTCACTAGTGTGTATGTGTGTATCACTGTGTGTGCATGGGTTAAATGTGGGGGTCTAATTCCCGTGTGTGCACAACACAGTGGGTCAAATGAGTATGATTAGTATTACTATATTAATGGGTCTCCTTGAAAAATATATTGGGCCATGACACCGTCAGCAAAAACGACTGAAGTCAAATTTATTTATTGCAGGGAAACTCAATAATATAACTACTGTGACGGGCTTCCTCAATTCCCAGGTCTCTCCTGGTAGCAGACCAGGCTCCCTTTCTGGAAACATCAATTCTACATGATTCACGATGCTAGAGTTTGATGCAATGATACATTATCGTTGTGTGTGTCACTGCATTTTTCTTTATAATCAAATTAAATATTCAGAACAGAGACCACAATAGGATAGAAAATCCATGACGCCATCTTGAAGGACACTCCAATGCAGGGAGGTTTCTACTGGTGGCCTCCACAGTCTAGACTCCAGGCAGTGTCACATGGCAGGCATTGTGTTATTTCATCACAACTCCATCACAACAAGCTATGCTCGCGAGACGGGAGGACAGGTCAAGCTCTCTTGTGTTACCCTCTGCTGCTCCCTCAGTACCACACAAACGTGTCCTATCGTCCTCTTTCAGAGTCAGCACCACAAAGCACACAGAGTGAGTGCCGTAGGCCCATCACAACTGGACCATCCCATCCACACTGACAAACAACGAGCCGGCAGACAAACGCTTTCAGGACAGCATTCATCACAAAAGACGTGGCTGCAGAACAAGCACAGTCTTTAGCCTTTAAACACCTTTAAACAAAAAAAGAATCTCTTTTTTTCTACGCCATTAAAAAAAAACCAAAAAAAAACAGTCTTATGCAAAGGAGGGCTGAGAGAGGGGCAGAGGCGGAGAGAGTGAAAGAGAGAGGGGTGTATGTAGCGGTTGTGTACCAATAAACATAATGAATTCCATGTGCCATTTTCGTTTCTTTCTTTTTTTCCCGGGGCTAGTTCCGACATTCCTTCGTTTTCATGTCATTCTCTTAGTGGGTCATTACTGTGGGCCACGTACCCCCTGAAGAAACTCAATAGCACTGAGAGAAATGTGTATTGCAGCGAGATGAGACTGATAAAGAGTGTGCATGTGTGTTGTGTGGGGGCACATGTGCTGAATATATGCCTGCCATATGCTCCACGTATAGCAGCATTTACGAACAAGGCTGTGTAAAGGCACATGTCCTGCATGTGAGGTTGCAATATGCTTCATGTATACGAGCATTATAAACTGTGTGTGTGTGTGTGTGTGTGTGTGTGTGTGATAGAGAGACAGAGACATAGAGAGAGAGCTGATTGTGTGCTTGCTTTGTTCGAATAAGCCTATTTGATTGAGTGTTTGTGTGTGTGCATGTATGTACGTGTGTGTGTGTGTGTGTGTGTGTGTGTCTGTGTGTGACACAGAGAGAGATAGACATAGAGAGAGCTGATTGTGTGCTTGCTTTGTTCGCATAAGCCTTTATGATCGAGTGTTTGTGTGTGTGTGTGTGTGTGTGTGTGTGTGTGTGTGTGTGTGTGTGTGTGTGTGTGTGTGTGTTTGCAGATATCTTAGCCTACGCTCACATGCATTGCTCTTTGTGTGAGAGCATTGTGGCTAAAAAAGCTTCGTACAGGCCTAGCCTGGCTATTGAGTTACACACATATGTTCTTTATGGGCAGCCTAATGGAGCTGGGTACTTCCTGTGCCCCCGCTGTGGTCTGCTGTTGTTTGAAAGGCAGAAGAGTGAAGAGAGGGAGCGAGTAAGTGAATGAAGAGGAGACCCTAACCTTTTATCAGATAGGAAGGAGGGAGAGAGAGAGAGAGAGAGAGAGAGAGAGAGAGAGAGAGAGAGAGAGACGTAACTGTATACATTCAATCAAAAGTTAGAAGTTAGAAGAGGAAACCACAGCTTAGATTTTGATATTGGGGAATGAAGCTTATGCATCGGTGGTTTTTGGAAGAACAGCTTTAAATATGCTGTACGACATGGACAGTGTGTTTCCTGATTGCAGACAATTGTATGTTGTTGGAAGCAGACAAGCTTTCCCATTCAAACACATTAAAATGCACTCATCACGAAGGAGTCAACAGACAGGAATGAAAGTGGACGGATGGGTGTGACATTGTGAGACATGCAAATGATTCAAGTTTCACGCTCACTTGTGCATGTGACATGAGCAAGGATGGGTGTTATTGCTGTACCTGACTGGCTATATAAGGTGGTCCTGTTGCACGTTGTCTTGCTTCTTTTTCTTTTCCGGCTGCTCCCTTTAGGGGTCGCCACAGCGGATCGTCTGCCTCCATCTTGCCCTATCACCTGCCTCCTCTACTGTTACACCAACCATCTCCATGTCCACATTCACTACATCCATAAACCTTCTCTGAGGTCTTCCTCTTCTCTTTCTGCCCGGCAGCTCCATCTCCTACATTCTTTGTCCGATATAACCACTGTTCCTCCCCAACACATATCCAAACCATCTCAACCTGGCCTCTCTGGTTTTATCTCCAAACTGCTCCACCTTCACCGTCCCTCTGATCTGCTCATTTCTTATCTTGTCCATCCTCGTCACTCCCAAAGTAAATCTCAGCATCTTCATCTCCGCCACCTCCAGCTCAGCCTCCTGTCTTTCAGACAGAGCCACAGTCTCCAAACCGTACATCATAGCAGGTCTCACTACTGTCTTGTAAGAAAGATGGTACAGAAGTTATTGTTGCTTAAAACGCCTAAAATAAGAATCAGGGACGGCACGTCAGCTGCAGATGATTAGACCATTGTTAGAAAGGATTTTGGAGGAGGCTGTTTTTTTTGTTTTGTTTTAAACCTCAGAGATTAGTTTGGTTTGCTCTAGATTGTTAAAGTGAGTGGGATCACTAGAGCCAGATCCAAAGAGCTCTCTGAGGCCTTCAGGAAAACGGTTAAAGATGTAGATGAATCTGAGAAGGGATTTCAAAAGATCTCAGAACTATCAGAAATCAGCTGTTCCAGTGTTCAGAAAATAGCTATATAACTTTTGCACACAAGCTGCTTGTAGACAGCGGTGATGCCTTTTGTGGGTGGAGCTTAACTGGTGGTGCAGTTCCCTGTGACGTGTAGGAAAACGGGAATATGGATCATCCAAACACCTTCTCCAGTTATCTTAACAGCTTGTGAACAAAAGGTTGCCCTACACTAATAAGCCAACTCTCGGGAATGGATGAGGTTTCCTGGCCCGTAGTGTTTGGCAGCTCAGTGGACCAAACTGGCCTTAAGGTACATATGGATAGATGTTTTCACATTCATGATGTAAACCGATCGTACAAATCTCTCGACGTGTACTATTTTAAACGTTGAGGTCATGTCCACGAACTTGAATTATAAGATGACCAATGAACTGCCTAACCATTGACGAGCACATTCAGTTCAGCACAGCTACACAGGACATGTTATCAACAAGTCATCAACAACAGCTATATACGGAGGCTGAACTGCGCCTGCATGGCTGGGTTAACATTAACTCAATGTTAAAACAAGGTGAATCACAAGAACTACTGCTACTACTACATATATGCTTGTAAAATATATTTTTAAGTTCTTGGTATAAATATTATTTCATGCTTTAATGCTTATGTGGGTCTAATGCATTTAGCTGATCTGAAAGGAGCACTGCATTGACCAGAACTCCGGATGATTTCCTCAGTCCAGTCTGTCCATGTAATAGCTCGTAACCATAAACCACTGGGCTTCTGAAGCAATTTTTCCCCCCTTATTTTTTCATGCATCTCACTTGTTTAACTGAGTTCTGCCGTCATAATGCACATACAGCCGCCAGTGACATGAGCATGACGTACATTGTGTTTGTACTTCGGTGTGAAACTGAGCATTCGCCAGCACGATAAGCAGGCTTTTGTTTCTTTCATATGTAAAACAAATCTAAAGAATGGCATGCATATGCCTCTGTATGGATGTGTGTGTGTGTGTGTGTGTGCGTGTGCGTGTGAGTGTGTGTGTGTGTGTGTGTGATTGCAGGATACTCCTTTATTTTGCGTGTGTCTAGAAGAAAGTCCTGTGCATTTGCAACACCTCAACTGTGACCATGACGACTGCAGGAACACATCTCACATGAGAACAAACAATTTGGGTATGTCCCTTACAAACACACACACACACACACACACACACGCACATTTTTATAGTTTTAATTCAGCTACAGCAGGCCTCAAATGTCACAAATTCGTCACATACCTGCCCATCCCAACCTTTTCAGCTGTTACAAATGAAGCGCATTACAATCAAAATACAGATGAAAACACCTGCATCTAGACGTTCAGATTCTGTTCATGATGTTATTAGAAAATGAAATTGTAAAGCGTCATGAAAGTAATCAAAATGAATAAGAAGCTGAATCAGGTATCAGTGTTATGTGTGAGTTTACTGTAAGCATGTTGACCAGTCACAGTTAGAAAGGAGTGCTTCTGAGGAGTTAATTTGGTGTCAGTGGTTGGTAACTTTATTACTCGTTACAGTTATTTCATACTCAGTTTTGGCAGTTTTGCTTTGTTTTTTTGTTGTTGTTGATTTTGCTGATTAAGTCTTTTGCTTTCAGAAGCGTCTTGGGTTTCTTGGAAGAAGGCGTTAACTTTGAAAATCCACTGGTCACCTGAATTTGGACAGTCAGGTATCCTGAAACCTAGTCTGACACCGAGACATGCCCACCCTTCCAAATTTAGCATTCTTCCAAACATGGCAGAGGAAATCTTTCAGGTGCACACGAGCAGGTCAACTGTTTTTTCCACTTAAAAGTTGACAAATGTTATGTTTAATTGCTGTTAAATTGTATAGATGTTGCACAAACACATCTTTCTTCTTTAAGTCAGTGTAAGTTACTCCATCCGGTTGACTAGACGTTTAAAAAGCTCATGTTAGTGAAGTGTTTTAAATATTCAAGCTTAATGTAGCTATTTATTTATTATGTTTTTAGGCAAAGCCAAATAGATACTGACTAAACATTTGTTTTAAATAAAAAAAAAAAAAAAAAAAGAAATCAGCTTTCCTACTATTGTGCTGTAAAAAAGCACACGTGACAATGTTTGAAGGTTTCTGGGTACCTGTCGAAAATCATGTGACCAATGGGTATTCAGGGTGAATGAATTTAGACCCACCTACCTGGGTAACTGTGCCAAAACAGTACAGAAGCAAAAGAAAGAACCAAAATCCAGAAGAACATTTAAAAACTAAAAAATTAAAACAAAAACAAAACCTAAGTATATTTTTGTTTGCCAGAATGTTTTAAGGATTTGAATCTATAACAGCAAAGAGTAAAAAAGTAATAAAGTATCTTGTTAAACACATATTTGATATATTTTATATATATATCTTTTATCTTTATATCTTATATCTTATTTCTGTCTGACATTCCCAAGTTTATTTTTTTTTCCTTTTGATTCTCAGTATTTTGTTTGCATGTGTTATAATTTTGTGCACATTTTTTGCCATAACATTAACATCATATGAATCTATATCCAAATAATCAATGGAAAAAGGAATGTCACACTTGGTCAGAATTATACATTGACACTGTTTTACTGTTTTTACACTGTTAAACAGCATTTAACAACTGCCATCTGCTGTTTCCTTTGTTCATTAAGTAGTTTCCATTTTTATTTGTCTATTTTCAGGCCATAATATCTTGTCATGTCTATGCAGAGTGAAATAACAAAGGCAAAGTAAGAAAAGCCACTTAATCTGTTAATCTGGCCGAGCAATAGCACCACCTTGTTTGTTTTTTAACTAGGACCAGTAGGACCAGACCTACTGATGCAAGTGTCTGTATCCCTCTGCGTAAAAACTGCCCTGTAAGCCAAGTTTGGCTCTTTTTATCCCGTTTTAATTGTCTGAGGTTGGATTGATTTAGCCACACATGTCATTTGCTAGAAGGGAATGTGCCCAAACAAAAGAAATTGTCCGACACCAGACTAAAGCAGACTAATCTCTAAATGCGAGGATTGTAAAATTTGCCAAGCTTGTGAATATTGTTTTGTTTTCGTTTTATTCAGTCCCGCAAACAAATTGAGCCCACAATATCCCTAAAAAATCAAAGCAGATTGGCCTCTTGGGCTTGTAATTTTTCACTGTGTGGGAGTTAAAAGGATTTGTTATACCTCCTAAAAGCGTTAAGTCACTGCGTACCACAGTGAAGCTGGTAGCGCTATTGTGAGTGCATTTCTTCTCCACTGAAATGCATTACAGAGCGGCACAGGAGGTCATTCCTACCTGTGGCCATCAGACTCTATATCTCCTCCCTTAATGGGTGACCAGTACAAACCACTGCGGTTCATCAGTGCGATGTAATGTCATTTGTGCAGTAACTCAGAGCTACAATACTTAAACATATTTTAAACTACTTTACACAGCATGTTTCATATTCATCCATTATCAAAGCCACTGCCCGAATCAGAATCATTGACCATGTATATATATTTCACAGTGTTCATCTGCTTATTCTTTTATAATATTCTATGTATTATTGTATAGAAATGGGCGCAACTGTAATAATTGCAATCATTTCTGATTCTGAGGCCTCGTGAGATTTTGGTAACATGGCACCAGACGGCCTGCTGCACTAACATTACACCATTCTGTGCTGCAGCTTTAATGACATAGTTGGAAGACAAGTGACAAACATTTAACATGGTCAACTAAAATCAGTGTAGCTGAGCTACGTTCCACTGCTTTGATAAACTCCTGCTCTTTATTCAAACATGTCTGCATTTGATCAGGCCAAAAGCAGCTGAACAGACCATATTTCTCCATTAGCTTTCACTCGATGGAGCTCCAACTACTGTACTGAACTATTATTAAAAGTAAGAAAAAGAGTAACAGCAACAAAACCAGGATTTGGAGATGGCTCTGAGCACCGAAGGAAATGCAGTGATAGCCTGTGAGAAACTCAATGAAAGCACCAAAAGCAAAAGTTGATGCTGTAACATACTGTCAGAAGGACGTGTGGGACTGCAGTGCTGTTGGGAAGGAAGATAAAGGTGATCAGGATCAATAACTGATTATAAATGTAGACTAATATGATCAATATTTAGATCTACACATACAGAAATCGTGTCTCTGATTACGGCGTCGGGTTTAACGCAGCATCAGACGTCTCTGCATGGAGTTGTAGAGGTTCCTAATGGGGTCCTGTGATGATCCATCCCATGCAGCCTGAATGTTCCCACTCAGTTCTGCAGACGGTGCGGTCGGGGTGGAGTGTTGATAGAGTGTCCAGTAGTGTAGATATGGTAGACATATCGTAACAAACTACAAGACGTACCCTTTTAAAGTGTCATCATTGTGTGATGAATTATTAATGAGTAATCCAGCTCAAAAACAGCTGAAATTCACGTGAGAGTCATTTCCAACTGAACTGTTTAAGCCAAAAAAAATAAATCAATTCAGAGACGTAACGTGATTTTTAGTAAAAAAAATAACATAAAATAAACAATAATAATAATTTTTACATGAAGACAAATGTGAGTATCTTAGGGTCTCCTACATGTCTATAAATAGTTTTTGTTTTGGTGAATAAAAGCAAAAACATGCCACAAAATGGAGTTTGAAAGGTTAAAAGGAGAACACACATATATATATATATATATATATAAGAACATATAACCTTTAACACATGAAATAACTGACCGTTTCACTGGAGCAGGTGTCTCCCGATCTAATACGCTAAAGTGCACCGAAAATGAAGACAGTGCTCCTTTACAATCTATGTAATATCTGTGAAACCAACCCTGAAACGTAAGCAGTTATAGAGAACGAAAGAGCAGAGCTATAACCTTCACCAAAGCACAAACATGCAGAGCCAAAAAGATACAGATGGAGAACGAGGAAGATGTACGTCTGTAGGAATAAAGAAAAGAGTGATTTAGTGGGGGGGGGGGGGGGGTCCGATGAACATATGGGGTGATCCCTCCCCCTTCACCAGTAACCACATATGCTAAGAATAGAGACATCACACTGCACTCAGGAAAGCTGAACTTCACGTACAGTGAGCACGGAGGGCAAAGCTACAAAGCCGCTGCTTCTGCACAGGTCACGGGGGGTTGGGGGGGGGGGCACGTGGGGGCAAACCTTTTCTCATACACCTTTCTTCTGGCTGTGACATGCTTTGCTTCATCTGCACAGACACAGGAACATGTGCACCTATGTACAAACACAGCTGGAAGTAGCAGCGCCTGTGTTTCGTAATAAAGCTTTCACATTTTGCCTAAACATGCTACACTAATACCCGAGACCCTCTACATAAACACTCTACTTTCTGTCCCAATTAAGCATCTGTGTGTACACATACACACACCAGGGATTGTCCCCCTTCAGAGCTCATTCATACAGAAGCTTTGGGATGTGTTGCCATACAAACATAGCTCTCTTAAAAGTATGAGCCCTAATAAATCTTTGTACCTCAATGGTTGTGATCATACCTCTCTCTCTCTCTCTCTCTCTCTCTCTCACTCTCTCTGTCTGTCTCTGTCTGTCTCTCTCTCTCTCTCTCTCTCTCTCTCTCTCTCTCTCTCTCGCTCTCTCTCTCTCTCTCTCGCTCTCATACACTCAATTGGCTTTTCTGAATGGCCTGACCTGTAATTAACACCTGTTGCATAAACAGTGAATGGCAGTGAATGGCAGCCTGTATTAATGAAATACACAACAACAATAATCATCTCTGTCAATGATGTTCATTCAAAAAAAATGCACTGCCAGATTTACTCTGACATTAAGTGTACACACAAAAACACATGAACACATCCGTTCTTTCCTAAACACAGTTTACTGGCCTTTAGGCATAACCTTAATTAATAAACATGGATCCGCTATGAAGGAATGCGGTGGAACCTAAATGTTTGGGCACTCAGGATATTTGTTCCTGTGAACAGTGAGGGAAAATGGCCTCTATTCCACTGCAGGGCCAAATGGTTACTGAAGTTATGGCATCCCACTCTGCACTAGTATGGACCCAGCAGACCAGTTATGGCTTCTTTTTTCCACTTGCAAAATCCGAATGGAATTGTGGATGGAAAAGCAAGGAATTTTGTAATGTTTCCAATCTCTTCTATTTCTATTCATAATCTAATGTGTCAGAGACCACCATTAGAGGTCAACGAAGAACGTAACTGAAACGTAACTGTGTTATCTACATTAGCTGCGTGTCACGTATCTGTCTTGTCCCTCTGGTCTCGTCTTTGTTTTGTTTATCTCCTCTAGTGCTTCTGAGCACATGTCCTGTCTCCGCCCATTCCCAGCTGTGTCGGATTCGTAACCCTGCCTCATCATTATCATGTTCCAGTCTTGTCTAATGTTCTCTGAGTATATAAGCCCCTTAGTCCCAGTCTGTCTTCGTCTGTCTTCTGGTTAGCTTGGCTACTAGTCTTGTCGTTATGGTTATAGTGTTTATGTAGCTTCTTTAATAAATCTTCAACCCCGCATGTGCTTCCACTACCTACCTGTTAGTTGAGTCTGCGTACGTTACACCGCGTGAACCCTGAAAGACCCAATTTCATGCTGTTTCATTTATCAGATCATCTCTGCTCTTCTTTGCTCCGACAGCCCAACATTATGTTAATCCAGTGATCCAACTTTTCTGAACACACACTCCAGTGTTCTATTTCGACAGGACAGCGCTTGTCCATATACTGCTGCCGTCTCAAGAGCTCACCTTATGGACACAGATACTATGTCATGACCATGTCATATGAACACCCCGACCGCACCATCTGCACAACTGAGTGAGAACATTCAAGCTGCATGGGATGGATCATCACAGGACACCATTAGGAACCTCTACAACTCCAGGCAGTGATGTCTGTCATGTTGTGTTAAACCCAACACCATACTGAGAGACACGACTTCTGTATGAGTAGATCAATAAATATTGATCCACATTATTATAAATGTTGAATCATTTATTGTCCTGCTGACCTTTATCTCCGATGATGATTGCATTTAAAAGAGGGAAATGTGTGCAGCACAGCTAAGAACCATAGTCTCATAGCTCCAATTTATGCACATATAATTTTATTGATATTATGGATTGACACTTTCGTAAACTGCAGTACAGACTGTGTCCTCTTTGAAAGGAAAACGGGAATGTCTAAAGGGCAAGCACAAGATGATTCCAATGGAGAAATGAATGTGATAAATGGGATAAGAATGCCATTGGTGAACCCAAAGCCGCATAACTCATATCTGAAAAGAGCACACACACACACACACACACACACACACACACACACACACACACACACACACACACACAAGCATACGTGTGCCATATGGTCCACTACATTCACACCAGATATATCTCAAAGGTTAAATACTCCAACTCTGTGTGCCTATATATCTGTCTGTGTGTTGGACTGTGAATGTACTGCAGACTAGACTCAGATCAGAACTGGCTTTTCAAATTTCTCATTCATGAAACACAGCCAAGGATGTTTCCAGCAAAAGTGGTCAGTGTAAGATAGTGGGCTGGCAAATGAAAACAGTATGCACTCTCTTCAGTAAGGAATTTATCAAGCTATTACATAGCGTCGCTAGAGCCATTATGGTTTTGGGTTTCCTCCCAAAGCTTTTTCAAGTGAAGGGCTTTCCCACTGACGAACGGCATTGTTATAGGTTAAAAAGGGGCATTGAAATAAGCAAAGGGAAGGTGGATGTCTAAACTTAGTGAAAGAGGTGTTTAAACACAGTTGTATTGGAATATAAACATTTACAGGGAATTCAGAGGAACTGTCCTGAATGCATGGCCAACATGAAAAAAATAGCTGATTGTCAACATGAATTTCACAATCAACACTATGAAACTGTTAATCATGACCAGTTTGGGTTTAATTTCATAACAATTTAACTGAAAAGCAACAAAATACTGAGTACGAACATATAATTAGTACATGTGTAACTAGACACTTATTTTATTTCAGTTTGTTTATTTATTTGTTTGTTTATTTATTTTTCACCCCAAATTTCCCCCCAGTTTGGAAGTGCCATTTACCCCTGTTCGTCACATACAATGCCCCCAACACCAGGACAGCGAAGACAAGCACTCATCCACTACATGCAAAGTCAGCCACCGTCTCTTCACAAATTGCCGCCATTGCATCATTGCTGGACACACAACAAGCTCAGCGGGGACTCAGAAGAAAGTGCTGGGTCCCCGTCTGTGATACAGCGGCTAAGAGATGCCTGCTTGTGCCAGCCAGCATTGCACTGGGTTTGATGTGGTCATCTACCCACCCAGAGAGAGCATGGCCAATGTTGCTCTCTCAGACTTACACTGAACAAATTTTTCTTTAAAAGCCAACAGAGCAGCATTGGGCCAATGACACGACTCAATGTATCACTGAGGTTCTGGTGAGGCTGACCTTTGATCAATTTAGAATGACAAAATGGGTTTAACCTCACTACTGAAGGCTAATGTAACTGGTTTAACTTCACTGCTGGAGGTCAATGCAACTGGTTTAACTTCACTGCTGAAGGCCAATGTAACTGGTTTAACTTCACTGCTGGAGGCCAAAGTCTTTCATGTAAAAATGAATACAAACAAACTTGAGCTATAGAAGTTATTCCAGTATAGCGTCCAGTAGGCCTGAAGGCCAGTAGGTGTGTTTGTGTGAGAGAATGAGATCTGGAGATGTGTGAAAAGATGTGAAGAAAGATACACAGTAGGACTTTTGGCAGAACAGACTGAGCTGTCTTCTACACACTCAGCCAGAAATATTTTAAAATGTAAGGCATGAGAAAACAGGGATTCCTCGCCAGGATTTCTCTTAAATATGTATTAAATTACTAAATTGTGTGTGTGTGTGTGTGTGTGTGTGTGTGTGTGTGTGTGTGTGTGTGTGTGTGTGTGTGTGTGTGTGTGTGTGTGTGTGTGTTTCTTCGCTGTAAGTTTGCTGGCATGATACAGTGACGATGAAGTATGTCTTAAACAGCCCACCTCAACGGCAATGTTCAACACATGTAATGAAAAGAACAACTGCATATAACCCCCATCTACCCTTCAGAATTTCAGAGTCATGTGACATGCTGGCCCTCTTTTCCTGGTGAGCGGTAATTTTCCCAGACTCCTTTACTTTCAGCTGAAAGAGGGTGTAAGGCCGAAACTTGTTTCAGGATTGAAACACTCAGCCAAATTAGTGCCACAATCCTTAGCAAATCTACCCAAATACCACAACCTAAAACACTGTAGCACTGTTCGAGAAAAGAGCGAGCGAGAGAGTCCGAGAGAGAGAGCACAGTTAGAGACAAGGGTACCCTTGGCTTTGCCATCTGAATCCACTTACATGTAAATTGGTTGTCTGTCTGAATTAAGGGGCGCTTTGTGATGGCAGCTCAAGCGGCCTGTCGGTCATTGAGAATGTACACTCTCGCGCCTTCATTTACATTCTCTGTACGGGCAGCATAATTACTCCGTTATTAACGCGCAAGGAAAGCATAAAGTGAGAGAATGTGAATGCTGTAATGTTGATAAATGACAGGAATGTGTTTCGCTGCTTCAAATTCTGCTGTAATTACAAAGGTATGCTGTGGTTTTCAGAAGTTGAAGGTCATAAAGGCGTCAAGAACGTCAGTGGCGTGGTTTTAAATGGCCCTACACGACTTCTGATTTTCACTTCAAAAAGCTATTCTAAAGATCTCACGGCGACCATTCAGGCATTCAAAGTGCACGTGTGTGACTAACACTAAACAGAGAACAACGTCAAAGGGAAAAATGTAAAACTACAGCTTCATATCTGCGAGCCGGTTCTGTATGAAAGTCATATTCCTGGTTAGAATTTTAAAGAAGATGCAGAAAAGCACAGACGAACAAGCTTCAGCTCAAACCGTCGTGGCGGCTTTACCCCTTACAAACAGAGATCCACACTTTAATGCCATTTTCTAGGCTTCATAACTCAGGATTAGTGTCACCTACAGATATGATTCACGTATCATAACTAATGACGAGGCTTTAATAATTATCAGCAAGTAATTCACCTCAGAAAACAGTTAAAACTCCCTCATTTCCAACTGAATTCTATCCCAGTTTAAATGCCAAAATGCCACACTTCTCTCTCCACAGGTACATGTTCAACCTGCATACAGACTCTGACTAACCAGCTAGAGGGGGCGGGGCTAATGTCACCACTGATGCAGATATTGAGCTATTACTTGGACCACTGTCACTATTGTAAACGTCCTTGACAGTTTAATTATTACTAATAATGCATCCAACGTCTTGCAATTCCAGCTCCAAAACCCTCAGAATGATCCTTTTCCAACAGGACGTCTGAGATATGTGTCGTTTTTATAGGCAAAATAATAAATAATAATTCTGGACATTAGGACCTCCTGAAAATAAGGTATAGATACTATATTTTTTAACGTTTTAGTAAAAAATAAATGTACATCAAGCTACGAAAATATCCCACAAAATTAGCTGAGGGCTCTACAGCTTAAATGTGAATGACTGCATAATCATAACAGGCACTGCTTGCACACTTTAATTCATCACTGTTTGGATTATTGTGATTTTCAGCATGAATTCTTCATCCTGGAGAAACATCCAGCAGGCGATCAAGACTAAGAGCAGAATTCTGACCATGGAATGAACAATGGACTCCATGGACAACCTATGGGACAGCAGAGTGCAATGAAATGCTTAGATTGAATCATGAGGAGACCATTTCCCTTCTTTCATCTGAGAAACAATGTCGGAACTCAGCCTACATGACCTCCATATGCTGCCCTGGTTTGGTAGCACATACCTGTGTGATCAGTGGTTCTCTGTCAAATAAATCATCTCAAAGGAAATTTGAATCATCTCACTGACAAATACCTTCATTTCATCCTCTGTGATCTGTACGGGTTGCCCCTCAAGGTTCGGGATATGTGAACTGCACATTAACGGTCAAACTTGAACTATAACAGTGTTCTCTCAACCAGAGTTGCAGTGAAAACATTCCGACCGAGCAGCTTTGTCACCTGAACGGAGCAGGTGAACAAAACCATAAACATTGTGCCACAAAAGCCACAAAACAGCACATCCAGCAGAGCTTTATTAGTGTGAGACCAATTAGAATTTAGACCAATAGTTGTATGAAGTGCCACGTGGAGACAGGCTGAGTGGAGAAAGGAGAACCTCAGAACAACGGACTCCACTGAGAAAGAAAGACGTTCCATACACGTGCTGCATCCCAAATAGAGCACGTCAAGATAAACATCACTAATACAATCAAACTAACCGTGCCAGAATAAATGAAATTACTGAATTAAAATAAAACGACTGTAAACTATTTGCCTCCCTTCATTTAATCTGATCAAGCCACGAGTTTTGTGATCCGTTATACAACGCCATTCCGCCCTGAGGGTCCCGATATCTCAGAAGTCTATCCCAAGAATATCCCAAAGATAAGATTCCTAGTTCACGTTACTTCCTGCAGAGATTAAAACAGATTTAACAGTTATATGAAGGAAAGATCGCAAGAAAACTGTTTAATTTAATTCAAAAGCCCATGTTTTATATTAACTACATTAAAATGACATTTCAAGTCTTTTTTTCTGTTTTAATGTTTATAATATCAGGTTGTTATTGAATTCACATTCACACTTATTTATCTAATAATCAGAGTTTCTGTATTTTTAAATATCAAAGGACTATAAAGCATAAGACTAAAATACTGATTAAATTACTCATTTTGTTTGATCAAAAGGACAACAAGAATAATAAATGTAAGAATAATAAAATGAATTTATTTATTTATTTTTATGAAATGATGGACAAGCATGAACGTCAATCATAAATATATGTTTTGATTATTTTTATGGTTTTAATCATTCTTTTTAATCATTTATATATCAAGATCTATTTCAAGTGCTTATGTTTTACTGTAGCAGTTCTGATATATTATGAATAAATAATGGATGGTCTCGTAAGCAAAGCTGTATTTAAAAAATTCTGTTTATTTATTTGTTTATGGAAAAAAAAAAAAGTTGTTTTCCCTCCAACAGTTTGCTTCTAACACCTGAGCTTATGCCACACCAGACTTGACCCAGTGAGAATATACTGTCATATGATCGTTCAGTGCAGGTATTTTCATAAACCCTGTTTTTGTCCATCGAGACAGTTTGTCAAACGTCCCAGTGTGAGTCACTTACCATTTGAAATGTTTCCCAACACAAACAGGTTGACCACAGCTGCCTGGAACTGCATTCTGGGTGAAGTTTTTATGGTTAGATGAAACTAAAATTGAGTTGTTTAACAGTAACAAACAGAGCTTCATCAGCAGGGGAACCAAGGTATCTCAGATATGGTGCTGCACAGTGTTTTCTCAAACTAATTCCTCTCAAATTCTTCTCACCAGATGTTACAAAATGATTTGGATGCACTACAGCAGAGGAACCACTGTACAAACACCCGCACTAATGGAACAGAGGGGCATATTTTCAATACATACAGTCATTGGTACAAAACCACAACATGAACATCAAGACACTGACAACATAAAAACTAGTCCTGTTTTAAGCAAGTACTCTGAGCCAGGAAAGCACGTGGAGCCCAAGTTATCATAAATGGCTTCAACCAGACTGAGTGCAAGCACTGTCTTCCACAAAAATGGGATGAAAGAGCGTTTCTGCATAATCAATACACACTCACTTCATTTCCAGAATCTCCTCCAGCTGTTTTCGTCGTTCTTGTCTCATGCTACTCAGGTTACTTTCCTTCTCAGCAAGCGAACTCTGGGTAGTGGACAGCCGTTGCTTTGTGATGTCCAGCTCTTGTCTTGTTTTCTCCAGGGCTGCCATCAGCTCCTCCAACTTCAACGAAATAAGAATGAATTATCAACAAACACATTTATATATATATATATATATAGACTCATCATCACACTGAACATCAAACACACCCATCGTCAACCGGAACTAATGAAACTTGGTGGGTAGGTTTCACATTGTTGGACATAGTGAGACACGGACCAATGTGATATTGAAAACGTGTGGGATGCTATTGGACGCTCTATCAACACTCCACCCCGACCGCACCATCTGCAGAACTGAGTGAGAACATTCAAGCTGCATGGGATGGATCATCACAGGACACCATTAGGAACCTCTACAACTCCATTCAAAAATTAAAATTTCATATTTTATATTTAAAATATTTATATTTATATAAGCTTTTTTGACACTGCAATTAGTAATCTATTAAAATTGAGTAAAACAAACAAACAAACAAACAAAAGAACTTTACATGTAATGAATATAAAATGACTGCTTACCTTCTAACTGTTATTATGACCACAAATTAGGTTTTTATTTTTTTTTAGACGTACTAGTAAATAAATAAATAAATATATATATATATATTTCACATACTGTAACCCAACAGACAGCCTCCTCCACTTTTCCCATCTACAAAAACCATCTTACTACAGGGGTTGGCAATGAAACTGAAACACCTGGTTTTAGACCACAATAATTTATTAGTATGGTGAACTAGGGCCTCCTTTAATGGCCAATACAGCGTCAATTCGTCTTGTGAATGACATTTTTTGGATACAATCCGGGTTAGCACCCCAACATCCCTTTCAGACAGCTTCCTCTTACGTCCACAGTTATTCCTGTTGGATGTGGTTGGTCCTTCTTGGTGGTGCTGACATCACCCTGGATACCGTGGCTCTTGATACATCACAAAGACTTGCTGTCTTGATCACAGATGCGCCAGCAAGACGTGCACCAACAATTTGTCCTCTTTTGAACTCTGATATGTCACTCATAATGTTGTGTTCATTGCAATATTTTGAGCAGAACTGTGCTCTTACCTGCTAATTGAACCTTCACACTCTGCTCTTACTGGTGCAATTAATGAAGATTGACCACCAGGCTGCTCCAATTTAGCCATGAAACCTCCCACATTACAATGACAGGTGTTTCAGTTTCATTGTCCAACCCCTGTATATATGCAAGTCATTCCAATGGTTAATAATTTTATACATAATGCCTCACTTGGCAAGCCGTACATTTCTGAGTAACTGTTTAGCACCGCAGTGTTGTATTATGAGCCTGATGTATCAATATGCAAAAGCTGGGCCAGACTGTTCTCTAAATCCGAGTAATTAAATGCACTTAGTGTTTTTTTGGGTTGGTATTTTTTGATGTACTTAACCTTTATAGAGTACAAATCCATTTGCAAATCCTGCCAACAAAAAAGCGGCAAACAATTTCTGTTTGATGCAAGTACTTTTGTTTCCCATTTCCAAGAAATAAGATTGGGAAAATGGCTGATGCTCTCTAATCCAAAAAAAAGTCACAAATTCCTGTTAACCTCATTGCGCTCATGTGATTAGTCTCACTTACAAATGAGGCTGGATATGCTCAGTTCTCACCGTGCTGCATGTGTGCTTTTAACTAAGCCTATGCAATAAGTAGAGTCTCTTATTAAAAAAATAAACAAATAAAAGTCAACTACAAGGAATACGTGCACCAAGTAAGAACTCTAGAACTTTTTTGTTCCCATATAAAACTAGAAGTGCACATGCAATACAACAGGGACCTAAACCACAACATGTGGTTTAAGAGAGGCGGGAAAAGTGGTAGGCAAGAGGGCACAGGCCTAATTTTCTTTTTTTACAGCAAATTGTTCACACATTTTCAGGATACCATGGTACCACGCTGTGGTTCACATATGTCAGACACAATGCACTCTTCATTAATACAGAAAAAGAAAGGGAATGTTTCTATGTATGGACAATGTTTGAGTAGAAATATATGACAGTGTTGCAATAATAAAAATAATAAACAATAATAAAAAATAAACAATAATAAAAAAAAAATCATTCTGAGCTTATCTATAGTTATTAAAACTTTGCACAAATATAACAGCATAAAATGGATATGTCCTCAATTATGGCTTTAGTCAAATAAGCTGAAAATGTGGAAACATGGAATACATGGAAATATGTTTGGTGCAATTTCATGTGATCGCCTTGATCATTACAGGTGCTTTCAGCCCATTGTTGTGTTAATGAGGTCCAACCCACTATTCCAACAGGACAGCATTTGTCTGCATACTGCTGGTGTCTCAAAAACTCACCTTGAAGACAAGCAATGGACAACTGGGTCAGGCCTGTACTCAATCAAACATCCATGTATCAACACTCCACCCTGACCGCACAATCTGCAGAACTGAGTGAGAACATTCAAGCTGCATGGGATGGATCATCAGGACACCATTAGGAACCTCTACAACTCCATGCAGAGATGTCTGGCATGTTGCGTAAAACCTTACGCCAGACTGAGAGAAACCACTTCTGTATGTGTGGATCAATCAATACTGATCAGATCAGTCTACAGTTATAATCAGTTATTGATCCTGATCACCTTTATCTTTCTAGAATTTACAGAATAACACTCTATCCTTAATTACACCATATGGACCAAGTATTTGGACACCTGCTCGTTCATTGTTTCTTCTGAAATCAAGAGCATTTAAAAGAGATGCTCTGATTGGAGTAACGGTCTCTACTGGGAAGACTTTCTACTAGATTTTGGATCACTGCTGCAAGGATTTGATTGCATTCAACGACATGAGAATTAATGAGGTCAGTGGATACATGATCAACTTGCATACAGACTCTGACTGATCAGCAGAAGAGGCAAGGCTAATGACGCCACTTGTCCAGATATTGGGTTATAGAGGAAAATTAGAAGGAAGGGGGTGTTTACTCACATAGTTTTCAAATGTCACAATAAAAGTCCTGAGATGGGATAATGCTGATACATACATAAATAAAGAAAAAAATAAACAAAAATGTTGTTTTGTTTTTGGACTGTTTGATCAAAACATTCACACAAATCTTTAAATCTTTGGCTTTATACATCTTAATGAAGAACAATTTGATTTGTCCAGGATCCCCTGAAAATAACAACATCTGGTAAGTGTGACTCTCTCCTTTAAATGCTTTTTATATTTTTTTAGGTGAATAAAAGTACATTATGTACTTTAGAGTTTTAAATATTAAATCACATGCCCAAATTCCCTGAATGAACAGATTAAGGATCACTTCTGCAAGCTCTGTATTCTAAAGCCTTAGTATGGGAAGTGGTCCATCAGCCCCTTTGCTCTAATAAATGTGTAGGTCAGTATGGGCCTTTAAAGAACACACACGCACGCACGCACACACACACACACACACACACTTGATTTGCAAGTGCATCATTATTAATGAATACAATGTGCTTTAGTCAAATGAGTTGGCCAGTGGTTGGGGGTGTGGGTGTGTGTGGGTGTGTGTGGGTGTGGGTGTGTGTGGGGGGTGTGTGGGGGGTGGGTGGGGGGGTGGTGATGTGAGATGATAAGCTGCTTATCGCCTTTAGACTGTGTGCGTGCTAATATGTGCTAATGCTGCGCGACTTCAATAGTTCTCTCTCTGAGCTCTGCACTAATCCGTCACCTGCTCCTTAGCTCCCTATTGGTCCAGAGCAACCTGGTCAAAGCTCTGCTGTCCGATTGCATCGCTGTCCCCAGCTCTGGAGCTATGGTTCAAACGTCTTGGACCTCCAGGGCGCAGAGGTGGGCCTCCAGCGCCAAAACTCACGACATTCTTTCCCTTCCTTTTATTCCCCTCTTCTTTTTAAATATTTCTTTTTTTTTTCTTTCAAATACGGGTTGCATTGCAGCAAGCTTTGTTTGATGAGCGCATTACACATCATGAGACTCTTTCACTCTGGGAGAAAAAGCAGAAAAAGGGGGAAAAATGAGTGCAGCACAGCCAGTTATTGTTAGGGCGGTCAGGTGACGGCAGACTTTAGGCCACAAGCTATTTAAAAAATTATCGTCTTTGACCTCATTAACTCTTTTTGTTGGGGACGGGAGGGGAGGAAAAACCGTTTTCCTCCTCACAGGCTTGTCGGATGACTGTATTTCTAGAGTGGGCTTTGAAATGGCAGACATTTTGCGCAAAAGAAAAAAAAAACAGAAGAAAAAGAAGTTCCCACGGCTTCCTCGAGACATTTTAATCAAAGAAAAACAATCACTAATAGTGCAGAACAAAATCAGGTTTCAATATAGCCTCACTCGCTGAGTGCATGATTTTATTATTGTAAGGTTTGTGGCATTAATTGTGAAATTACTGAACAATAAACAAGGTGAGGGATTTCCTTAGTACTTAAAAAATACTTAACTTCACTCTGTCCATCCAGGAAACTGTCCATTCTGCTCATACCCTGCTTGTCCTTTCCTAAACTGGACTTTAATCAACTCTTTCCTTTCCAGTCTATGACGCTATTGACCCAGTAATTACAAGGTCTTTGACATTAGTTTAGAAATTTTCAAACAATAAACAATGCGATGGCTTTCTTCAGTAGAAATTGCCGTGAGTAAACTTTGAAACACTCTCTTTGAGAGAAGCTCTCTGCCCAACATAAGCCCAAACCAGATTGGAAAAACATTACGGAGTTGTGATTGGCCGGTGCTGCCGAACGGAACACTTGCCTCCTCTTCCTGCTCTTTTTGGGCTTGAAGAAAAGAACAGCTGGGATGTAAAGGTACTTTCAATTACGCTCTTCTTCATATCCCTCCTTGCAAATATCTATTTCTCTAATGCACGCTCACACAAACACACACATCTCCCAGGCCACACTTGTTTAATCTCACTAGGTATCACATCCTATTACCGGAGTTTTGTGGTTACGTATGGGGAGCGAAGGCTGTGAAGTACAGATCCGTTTTATCTGTGCTGGTACTAAAATCTTGTGTATCGATGCCAATCTTAAGCCACAGAGTTTTCATTAATTAAACGTTTGGTACTGTTTGGTTCTATGTAAATATAGGCTGTTTCACTGCTTAACACTTTAATTAGGGTCTCAAAACGACTGTTTACTCCATAATGTAGCTGTCTTTGGTTGTATATTAGTAATGTTGTCATACTCCAGTCTAGTCTGGTCTTGAGACCATAAACAAAAGGTCTGGGTCTCGGTCTATGGATTCTGTGGTGTCTCAATCTTGGCGTGGAAACCGAAACTGTTGTGAAGACCAGTCCAATGCATAGTGTTAATTAGAAAGTGAACTGCAAATCAATGTCCAGGGTTTAGAATGAAACAAATCTGCAATCTTCTTGATGCCACTACTGCTCGACATGTGCATCTACATCAGGTGGCACCAAAGAGAATCAAACTCAAAGGCAGAACCAATCAGAGTCTCTACTTTAGCTGGGAGCTCATTAATCTGTCAAAGTGCCTGTAATGAAGACCAAGGATGATTGATTTACAGGTGTTTAACAGAGCAGATAGTCTAGCTCTCCACTTGCCGTGGAGTGCATGCTTGCTGTGGGTAAGTGTGCACGTGTGAGAGGCTAAAAGAGTGAGGTCACTCCAGTTCACCGGCATCGTCTTTTTATGAGTGGAAACAGTGGAGAAGACAGGAAACTTGATTCGTTCCAAAACGACTAGAAAAGAAAGTCCTTTTACGGATAAACGCAAAGTTCAAACTCTGCCACGGCACTCACAACTGACCCAAGACAGCTGTGGCACCAAAGACCTCATCAGATACAGAAGAGAGGGAGCACTGAATGCAGGGAGGAGCACTCAGAAGGACCTGCCACACGTACGCACACGGAAAAAGAAAGTCCAGCAGGAACAGAATAGTCCAAATCATGCGTCTAATTAAGAAACCTGAACGGAAAGAAGGTGGAAAGAAACAGCTGCACCTAAAAACAGCAAAGAACACATCCAACTGCATCGTTTTAGAGGAACGGAACGGTGGAGACATGCTGAGCTGAAAAAGAGGGAAAGAAAATCAAGGTAGCAGTGTGGAAGAGGTCAGTGGGAGCAGGCCTAGCAAGACTAATTCTGACACACGTCGTTATTAAAAAACGTGTGTGGGCTTTTGTACTGCTTGGCTTAACCTTTAGAACACCAGGTCAATTTTGCGGGATACTCATACTTTTATTCGCCAAACCTCACCAAAGTATTTAAAGGAGACAGTCACACATGCCTGATATTTTCCGGAGAGTCAGGTCTACTGAGAATTTGTCTTCCTTTGGGATGGAAACGTTTACAAAATTTCAATATATGTATGAATTTGACCAAGTTTTGATTAAAAATGTGATTCCACCTGCAGTTCTTTGTTGCAAATAAGAACTAATAAGCACTTTACATCTTAGAAATCTGATCCTGAATTATGAAATCTAGGAAACGGAGTGTAACTGCCCGCAAACAGAGGATCTCAGGTTCTAACAGCTAAAGTGTGTGTACACGGTACTTCATCTGATTTCATATCATTACATTAAATTGAGATTAAGGCTGCAAAATATAACTAATTTTAACCAAACTGCCCTTTGCAATGACAATATTATAGATGGTCTTCAAAATGCAAACAAGCTCACTAGCATTCTGCATATCAAGGGATTTGAGTTTCACACTCAATATGTGAGATGAATCAAGGCCTTTGCCGTGTACACATGAACACACCACTGGTTAAACAGTAGCCTGACGTCTCCTTCTCGATGAGAACATGTGACACCAGTGTCACCTATTGCAGATTTGTTCTGCTGCATTTATGTGATGATAATAATAATCTCTGCCAGCACAAGTGGATCTGATAGTGCATACTGAGGTTTGTTGATATCTTGTTAATATAATCTTGTGTGAGTAATGCAGCTCAGAAAACAGCTACAATTCACTCATGTCCTACTGAATAAAATCCCAGTTTAAATGCCAAAGGAGCTTCCAGTGCATGTTTACTGTCTCTGTCCACATGTCTCTCTGTCCATACAGAGACTCTGACTGGACTCTGTGGGGTTAATGATGTCACTGATCCTGATATTGGTCTATAATTATAATAAAAACAATATCTGACATGTGTGACCTTCTCCTATACATGCAATTTTTCAATGTCATGGTGAATTAAAGTACGTTCTAAAGGTTAAAGCATGACAGCATTCTGTACAAGTGATGTGTTAAGTGTGTGTGTGTGTGTGTGTGTGTGTGTGTGTGTGTCCAGAATATATCTGCTACACTGACAGAAATCACCTAATATTTGGAAATATGGGAAACACAAACCTGGATTTGGAAATTACTGCACACCTCTGCAGTCGGTTCTCCAGCAGGGGCACTATTAGCACATCTGTTGTGAGCATCATTTAAAGTCCACTTGCACCAACAAGTGCACACACAGAGGTCTAATAATGATTTATAACAATCAATAATAAAATATTGTGAAAATACAGTAATGACTCATTTTAGATAGTGGCCTTGCCCAGTGTTTGAGTGTGTCCTCCTGTGCTGCTGATTGACTGGCTGGACATGCCACAGTTTAGCTGAAAGTGAAAGTGAAAGGCTGCAGGCATTCCTGGAGAGAAGGACTGGACATTAGTTGGAGGGTTGGTCATTCAAGCAAGAGAGAAAGTAAAGTCTGCCCTCCAGTACTGGCTGTTCGGTGTGGGTACCTGTCTCTGTGCTAGAGCATGTGCCTGCTCCTCCTGAGCCCACAGAACTTCTCTGTGAGCAGAGGTGTTCATGCTGTCTCTCAGAGCTCGCTCCAGCTCTCTGATTTGCTCAGCCGTCTCCCGTGTAGAATCCTGGGTAATGATAAGCTAGAGGAAAGGAGGGGGAATATGGCAGAGGATTCTGCATGAACAAACGGAATTACACTTAGGATAACATCTCTATTCAGATTTAATTAGACACAAAATGATTGCATATGCCATTAGATAGATGGACTGCTGTGTTATGATTCCACCAGGTTAAAAACACCTTCTGGAAATGAAATTACAGTGTAATTGCCTACTTTTATTGCTCTTTTAATGCACAGTTACAATACTTGTCTTTATCTATTCATAATTACATACAATAATTAATAATCCAAATAGCTGGTTATGTTACGGCAGTATCAAATATGTAAAAAATACAACAGTAATGTTTAAAAAAAATGGGTTGGGACGAGTGATTTTCAGGTTGGGGGTCGAAGTTCCAGGATACTTAAGGGATGGTTGAATAAAGATTGTCTGTATTCCTATCAAACCAACCATCCCTCTTTAAAATTCCAGCAGAACTTAACCAACATTTTGAGATCCTTCAAACTGTAGCAGAACCTTTTAGAGTTCTTTAGGAATCTCCAAGAAAATATTGCAATTCCTTGAACCATCTTAAAAAGGTTCCTCCACAGTTTCAATTTGAATAACACGCAAAGCTCCATCAAGGGACTTGTACTTTGTACACTGTGCAAACAATTCACAATAACAAAAATCAGAGACTATGTGAAATTAAATGGTGATTTCACAGTACAGTGTATATTATGGTATGCTTTGTGGCAAAGCTCTCAATATCTACAATATCTACATATCTGGAAAACATTGAATCTTAACTCAATACTGCACAAAATCTCATGAAATATAATGAAATGATATATTTTATTAAATAATTTGTCCCCTTGAAACTATAAAGTTCTGACATTTGATCATAATTGAGTTATTTACATATTCTATATTCTATATTCTTATTCTGTAATTTTAAGTTTACATATTCTATATTCTATATTCTATCTTCTATATTCTTTTTCTGTAATCTTAACATTACATAAGGTGTGCGATACAATGAGGGCATAATAATTCATTTTCTAAAAACAAATTCTCATCTTTACTTGAAAATTGACCACAATGCTGGAAAGGACTTCATAGTATAAAATGTAATGATGGTACAAATTAACATTCACAACATGGACTTTAAGCAGTACTTCTCGCTGTATCATTAAAATACACTGAATCAAGAGACCTCAAGAACCCACAGTCAGTTATCAAGAACCCTTTTTCCTTCATCTAAAAACATTTCAGAGATGTGAGAATTTGTTATGACAGCAATGTAATAACAGACTTCTGACTTCCCTGAAAGGCTTTGGAAGCATATCATATTTGCCACGAGGAACTGCGAAACTGAAGAAAACAAAACTGCAGAAAAGACTGTCCAACTGTTTCCATTCCCAAAGGAATCAAGCTGAAGGAGAAAGGAAAGGAAGGAGGTGAACCACAAACACAGAATCGGAGAGACAGGAAAGAGGTATTGTTAGTGGGTGTAAAGGCCACTCTGAGATAGAGATTGGAGAGAAAACAGATCCTTCCACACCGAGAGCAAGAACGTGTCAAACTAACAAAAAGAACAGAAGTAATAATATATATTTTTTCATTTGTTTTTAACAGTGATATTTAATTACCTACCTGAAGGCTGAAAGTGTATACCAGACAGAAGCAACAGATGCAATCATCCCACTTCACCCTTCTCATCTAACCTGAAGAGTATACACTCATCACCTAAAAATAGTTGCACCCAGAAGGTAGGGTGTGATTTCAATGCCATTCTAAAGGAATAAATGATTCAAAATTTAGACTTAGACTATTGTCTCTCAGTACAACGTCAGGTTTAACACAACATGCAAGATGTCTCTGCATTGTACAGGTTCCTAACGGTGTCCCATGCAGCTTGAATGTTCTCACTCAGTTCTGCGGATTGTGCAGACAGTCGGGGTGGAGTGATGATAGAGCATCTAGCAGCATCTCCATCAAGACAAAAGTGTGACCCTTCACTGAAAATGGCTCCATGACCTTTGCAGTCTTTGGGGACGTTTGTGTGGGCAGTTGTCCAGAAACCCAGTTAACAATCATATCTCAAGGACATCATACTAATGTTTTAACTTTGAGAGACCTAAGACATCAAAAGTTGGAGAAACAATCCACCAGTCTTTGAAATTGTTTGGTGACTCAATGCCAATCCTGGCGCAGAAAATCAAGCAGCCCAGCTTGGTTGGTGGAATGACAGACATGTAAATGGGACACCTCACTGAAGATGACCAGCTGCCTTTCTGAGTGACTCTGTGACAGTCTGGTAATGCAGTCATGCACTGCAATCAGCTGAGTCCTACCGGGTGCAACTATTTTGTTGCTGACGAGTGTATATGAAACTTTGACATCCAAACTGTGGTGTGGACCACATGTGCATGAGATACATGAGAAACCACATGGGTGCGCCGGTTTGAGATTTCACCACTTGGAGACAAGTGTTTTGGGCATGCATTTCACAGGAAGCTAATTGGTGATCAAAAGACAACAACCATTTCTCAACTCGTCAACTACATTTAGAACAACAGGAAACAACGATCACTTATGTGGATGAAAGAAAACGCAACCGTTATTGTTTTGGGAGAATGTTGCTGGAGACGTGGCCGAATGAGTCACAAGGTACAAAAGCATTTGCAAAAGGCCCTTTGAAAAATGGATCTGATCACATAAACCACCAGCCCCCCAAAAAACACACATTACACACTACATATAACAGAAAACACACAGACACAACCGCGCTGCAGAACAAGTCTGTGATCTCACTCGACACACTCGAGAAATGTGGGCTATATCATTGCACTGTTACATGCATCACAAGTATGCCATTCACACACAGACAGACACATTCACACACACGCAAGGGAAAATCAGCAGAAAGTGCAACCAAAACACAAACAGAATTGGATCACTAGGTTGGGTCCCTGGTGCAGAAGTGACACAGTCAGGTTGTGTGCATCATAAGCCCAGCACACTGATTGGACCTGACAGCCCGGCTGTAACCTAATGCAGCCAGATCAACAGAGCAAACAGTAACGCTGGACCAACTGGGGAATGGGCAAGAAAAAAAAAAAAAAAAAAAATCACACCCTTTTTGAAAATGGCACAGCACAACCTTGGTGCCTTGGCGCACTTTAGTTACTTTTTGTTATTCCCGTCATACCACCCCTCAAAAAAGAGAGGCACGTAGAGATAATTGTGGCTGGGGGGCCATTCTGCACCATCGTCTCCACAGACTTCGGTAATTATGTAATCTGATGGTTAAAGTCTAATCTGAGGGAATATAATCAGTTAAATAAACTAGAGGAGAGTGAGAAAATGCTGCTTTTCCTCCAAATAATGAAAGAGATTTTACAGGCTCACTTTTGACACTGTAGGAGAAATGACAGGGGCTCACGCACTCCGAACTCTCTGAGTCACTTTTGACATTCCTTTTATCTTAAATCTAAACGCTTATATGAACATTGCTTAAAGTTGGTAAATTTCTACAATTCATAAAGCTTTTCGGGCTGATGTTTTGAGGTGACATTAACGAAGTAAAAGTTATTTTCATGTCATCCGAGATAGAAAACGCAAACGTCTAATCTCATGTGACTGTGTGTTGAACAAATATGCGTTCGGGTCTGGAATTGTCACGGTATAATCAAGAAAAAATAGACACAGCCCGAAACCTAAAAAAGAGGCACTTCCGAAGCTGTCTTGGAGCTAAAAAAAGAGAAGATTTGTTTTTCATTTGGAATTCTGTGTAGAGACCATATATTCCTTGTCTGAACCTGACTGACTGCAAGCTTGCCTTGAAGATATCAGTTAAAGCCCCTGTCAACTGGTTTTAATTATCTAAAGTCCTATTTTATTACTAAATACACACCAGAATTGATCAATGTGACAGTCAATATATATTTTTATATGAATGTGGTTAAGTGCTCTTAAAGTTGTGAGATGCAGCCTGCTCAGGTCTGAGAGGGCGTGTCAGTTCAGAGTGATTGGCAGGGGCATCAGCATGGCATGGTAAACAACCCCTGTATCAGTAGCAGTGCCAGTGTTTTAAAGAACACAAACAGTATATCTGAAATGCTGCTGCAGACAAGATCAGATCAGGAATTATTAATATAGCCATTTTTCGTGACTTCATGGTGATTTCATGACTGCAATTAAAGTATTCAGTGACTAAAATAATACATTTCAAAACATATATTTTTAATGAAATAACATAAAACGAAGCTGAAAACATCCACATTCACATTCTCTTAGTTGCCTTGTTGGCGCTGCTGTCTTTGTGGAAACGTTAAAAATAAAACATTAATCAGAGAACTGAACACTAAGTGAGCACTGAGATTAAAGGAACAGAATAGTACAGAGAGTTTAAACTAGTGCCCAGAGTTTAGACGAGCACAGGGAGCTTAAACAAGCACAGAGCTCAGACTAATGCAGAGAGTTTAAAGTAGTGAAGAGAGTTTAGACACATACAGGGAGCTTTAGTGAGAACAAAACTTAAGCAGAGAGGGTGACAAATATATTGATGACTTTGGTTCTGTGGCCAATATGACATAAGACAGGCCAAATTTAGTCCCTCCCAACTTAAAAACAACAGATGAAAACTATACAAAAAGAAAATAATTGTTTTCTCTGCTGGTTCACAGTAAAATTCATCATTAAACAATAATAGGTAGAATAGAATCATGAATGGGCGGAGTTAAGTTAGTACAGTTGTGTCAGAGTGGTCCCAATCTTGAAAAAGCCAACCCTTGATAGTTCAAACATTAGCAATTACAGACCAGTATCACTACTCTCCTTCCTCTCAAAAATCCTTGAACGTTCTGTCTACAATCAGCAATCTCTCTCTCTCTCAACCAGAACAATTTACAGGACCCAAACCATTCTGGCTTCAACAGAGACTGCTCTCACTGAGAAACTGAGAAACTCCATGCAGCAAGATCAGCCAAACTCTCATCTGTTGTAATTCTCCTCGACCTCTCTGCAGCCTTTGATACAGTAGATCACAAGATCCTCCTGTCAGTTCTTGGTAGCCTTGGAATCACCGGTTCTGCATTACAATGGTTTACATCATACCTGGAAGAGCGTTCTTACCAGGGAGCCACATCAGCTCCATGCAGACTCTCCACTGGTGTTCCACAAGGGTCAGTCCTTGGTCCTCTTCTCTTTTCCATCTACACTACTTCTCTTGGTAAAGTAATATCTTCTCATGGTTTTTCTTACCACTGCTATGCTGATCACACTCAACTCATCCTCTCTGTCCCACCCTCCGACACCCAGGTCTCATCCCGGATCTCAGCTTGCCTCTCTGATGTCTCATCATGGATGGCAGCCCATCACCTCAAACTCAACCCCAGCAAGAACGAACTACTATTCATTCCTGGAAGCACTGGTCCTCACCCTGACCTTACCATTTCCCTTGAGAACTCACTGGTCACTCCATCTACTGAAGCACGGAGCCTTGGTGTAGCTGTGGATGACCAGCTATCGTTCTCAGCTCTTTTCTGTCTAGAGAGGCCACTCAGGTGCTTGTTCAGTCTCTTGTCAGTTCAAGACTAGAACTGCAACTCCCTTCTAGCTGGCCTTCCAATGAGGACCATCAGACCAATTCAACTCATCTTGAATGCAGCAGCGCAGCTCGTCTTCAGTGTCCCCAAATTCTGTCATGTAACTCCTCTGCTGCGTTCCCTTCATTGGCTCCCTGTAGCTGAACATCAGATTCAAAACCTTGATGCTGACCTACAAAGCCAAAAATGGACCACCTCTCCATACATGATGGCAATGGTCAAAACTCGAGCTGTACCAAGAGCCCTTTGAGGTTCAAGTACAGCTCGGCTTGACCCACCATCCCTCAGGATGCAAGGAAAACATGCATCCAGACTCTTTTCTGTTCTGGCACCAAAATGCTGGAACGACTTCCCCTGGGAGTCCGAACAGCTGAGTCCCTCACTGCCTTCAAACGCAGACTGAAGAATCATCTGTCTCAGTACTCATCTGGAGTATTTAACTCCATAAAGACATATGTTTCAACAGGATCTAAGCGTGAGGTATATCTAGATTCTAGCCTCGTCTTCTAGCTAAGGATATTCTGAGTGAACAGCAAAGCACTTTTGTAAGTCGCTCTGGATAAGGGCATCTGCTAAATGCCATAAATGTACACTTATATGGTTAAATGACCCATTAATATAAAGTAGCGATGAATGTTCTGCAATATTGTGTACAATATTGGGCAAAAAAGCAGTCACTCACATGAAAGTACTTGCAAAAGCAGAAATAAAGTGAGTTGCAAGTTGAGACTAAAGGCTTAGCCTGACAGCTGGACATGTTTGTGTAAGATGAAACAGCGCACTCAAGAGGATCAGTAGCTGATGCTATCTCTCCTCTATGCTGTTGCACTCTGCACTGTGTGTGTGTGTGTGTGTGTGTGTGTGTGTGTGTGTGTGCTGTATGTGTAGTATGTGTAGTATGCATTACTGGAAGTGAGACACACACATGGCCCAGTTTGTTTTTGTTTGTCTTAGGTCTCGTATGGGCTACGCAACAGCGAAATGCATAAAACGCATGAAAAAACAAAAAATGATCAGAAAGGGACACGAAAGAACAACAAAAAATAATTATTTGTGTGTGAATGAGAGACAGAACAATATTCTCACCTTTGGAGGTACATCAGATGTTCTCATTTCTCCCAGCTGGGTGGGTTTTGCACCTGTCAGTTTCTTATTCTGTTCCTTTGCTTGCCTGCAAAACAGTGGTTTGGAAAAAAAACCCAAAAAACTTCAATATCCCATAAACATGCCCTTACACAGAGCACTACTCTGACTGACTGATCTGACTGAAATTACGAGTACTTTTGTACATTTTTAGCATTTTTATTGGTGTTTATTAACATTTTTATATTAATACAATATCAGCCCCTAGTTAGGAAGCCCCCCATTATGTCCCCATCATGGTACTGGACAGCATGTGTGTGGCAGGAGTTTGTAAATATCATGAGACAAAAAGAAATGATCCAATAAAGTCTTCCTACTAGACCTGGATCATATCAATATTAAAATCATATCGGGATATAAACGGAGCTTGATGTGGGCTGAGGTGATATATTTTATATTGAGTTTTAAAGTTTCTAAACAATGTTGTTTTTTAATCTTGCAGAAAACCTTTCAGCTCCTCCCCTACTCTTCTCCTGTCCACCTCAACTCACAGTCACACACACACACACACACACACACACACACACACACACACACACACACCATGGAGGGGCATAAGGCAAAGCTCTTTATCAACATGACTGATCTCTCAATTTTAATATATATGCTAAAAAAATTCACATGGACGTTTCTGATTTAAGTGGCATTACCAGCCCACTCTGGACTACTGCCTTCTCCTGAGGATGGGTTTGTGGACCACTAGAGAGTACTTCACAGCCTAGTGATGGTCCCCAGCCCACAGATTGAGAAACCCTGACATTGAATACATAAAGCTCACACATGGAATGGCATGAGTCTAGGAACACAACATCTGCTCATGAGCCAATTATTATGTACATCGATGTTCCTGAACATTCTTGTAGGTGCACATGCACCTGATCTGCATAAACTGCAATCCATGATATCCACTTCAAAGGTGTATAAAATTATAAACCTGACCACAAGAGATCACAGCCACAGACAGATCACAGTCACAACAACAACAATAGTAATAATAATAATAATAATAATAATAATAATAATAATAATAATAACATCATAGGTCTCTGAGAGAAACACAAAGATAACATAACAGAGAGATGCTGCAGGGTTACCCACTACTGTCAGAATAATAACTGTATTGCATTGGTTTCTATGGAGTACAGTGTGGCTTAAACATCTGTAAACCCTTTTGAATTTTCCATATTTCTGCTTAAATAAATAAAACTACATTAGATTTTCACACAAGCTCATAAAGCAGAAACAAAGAAAAATTGAAACAAACAAATGAGACAAAACATATTTGTTATTATTTATTAAGGAAAATTAATAAATAATAAATTAATAAATGATCCAATATTATAAATCTGTTTGGGCCAAAGCATGTGGACCTTAAAGATTAGCAGATTATTTAAAGGTGGAATTAGTGGCAGGTGTTTTCAATAAATGGGAGACAATTTTCCTGAAATGTCCTGTTTCATTTAAAGGGATCCACCAAAGTTTGAGGAAGTGTATCATGGCACAGAGATTTATGAGGAGCTCAGAAGAAAAGTTGTTAATACTTATCAGGATGGAAATGTTGAGAAACCATCTCTAATCCAATCCACCAAATGGAAGAAATTCAGGACTATTATTACCCTATTTCACTTCATTGTACCACTCGGTATTGTACTGTCCTGTCCTGTCTGTTAAACCATCTCTTGTTTACTGTATTTATTTTATTTATTGTAATGTTTGCACTTTATGTCGTCTTATTGTATTGCTGCTCTGTGTTGCACCTTGGTTCCGGAAGAACGCAATTTCATTGCACTGTGTAACTGTACTCGATTGTAATGACAATAAAAGAGCCTTGACCTTGACTTGACCCTCCCCAGGAGTGATCGACCAACAAACATCACGACAAAAGCAGCACAAAGGATCGCAGCATAACTTCTAAGTAACCAAGGTCCGAGTTCCTCACACCTCACATTGGCTGATGTGAACGTTCATGAGTCCACCATCAGAAAACACTGAACAATGGTGTGCAGGGCAGGGTTTCATAGAAGAAAGACGCAGCTCTCCAAAAAGAACCTCGCTGCCCTTCATCTGCCTGCAGCTAAAGATGACTCCAATAGCCTTCTGGCTTATCCATGTAATATTCTGTGTATGAATGAGACCAAGACAGCTATGTTCTGAGTAATCTGTGAAACATGGTAGTGGTAGTATCATAGTTCAGGCCGGTTTCGCAGTATCTGGATCAGGACTGCTTGCCAACATTGATGGAACAAAGAATACCAGCAAATACTGTCTGTGGGCTGAATCTCAAAAGAACATTGGTCGTGCAACAAGACAGTGACCCTAAATACTGTCAACACTATTTGGAAAAATCTGTTTTTCCAAATAATATTTAAAGAAGAATAAAGTTAATGGCCAAGTTCTGACCTTAACCCAATAGAAAGCTTGTGGAAGCACTTGAAGCAAACAGTTAATGGGCAGAAACCTACCAACACTGTCCTCAATAAATAAATGGTTGATTATAATAGTTTCGTCTCATTTGTTTGATTTAATTCCCCGTATCTTCTTTTAGGATGTGAAAAGTTTTAGGTCATGTTTATGCAAAAAAAAATAAAAAATAATAATAATATTCTTAACAGATCACAAACTTTCAAGCACCACTGTAACACACCAAAAATGAAACATAACTGATATAATATGAATCATGGTTCTCTCAGCTGAAGTTTCAACCTCATTGTTCCACATTAATTTCAGAAAATGAAACTGCTTTTATACATGCATTTTATTTTATTTTTTATACCACTGTTAAGATTAGTCTAGAGCCAAGTGTGAGGTGTAGAGGTCATTTGTACATTTCCTAAAGAGAACATCTTCCAGCTGGACATATAACACCACCAACTGTCCAACATAAGCAGTCCTACTCCATTACTGGCTGCAAAAGCACTAAGCTCACTCTCTTTTTCGGAGAATGTAGATGAACCTTGACAAACCTAAAGCCTCGTGACACTCATCAGCCGTATGACTCATTAAGACCCTTGTTAACTGAAGAAATGAATCAAACGTCTTGGAAACCACAGGAAGATACTTTGGTTTTGTTGGGTCGGTTTGCTGCAACAGTAGACTGATAAAACTGACATATTGCACGGAGGAATGCTGGGAGTGTGTGTACTGATGAACTATGAGTTTATCATAAAACAAATGTTATGAACAGGGAGGAGGTATTTGATGCCCCTATCAGTGGGCTGCCCTGATCTCTGCTTAACCAGAAGTGTGTGTGCGTGTGTGTGTGTGTGCGTGTGTGTGTGTGTGTGCGCGAGTGCATGTGTGCGTGTGTGTGTGTGCGCTGCAGGAGACGCTCCTCCTGACTAAAGTGGGAAACACATTAGGAGGCAAACTGGAGCAACAGCCAACAGACAAACACCGCTAGCCAAAGCCAACAACCTCCCTGCGGTACAACCACACACACATCTGCACCCATCCGGGGTTGACTGAAATTACACATCACTGCTACCTAAAAACTAGAGTTGATATTACAATACAGAGGTTAAGGGATGGGTAAAGTCAGATAGTGGTAGACCACCACATTGTTCACATGCCTTGAACTACATATTACACTTGGCTCTGAAGAAGCAACCTGATCATCCATGTGATATAAAGTATGACAGTCAGTCCGAGAGACTGTACTGCGGAAAAATGAGCAGTGTGTGTGTGTGTGTGTTTCAAAAGCAGGCTGCCCGACACTCGTATTCTGCCACATTATTCTCTCAGAGCAGGCCAATGCAAACAGGTTAATTACAAAGACATCCATCTTTACCTCTGCCCAGGCAACGGAGAAGCAGATAATGATATTTCCCTAAACGTAATCTCTCAGTGAGGCCAGAAATACAGTTCAACCACACGGTACCACACAATGTTATGTACAATGCAAAATCCATCCATCCATCCATTTTCCTCCGCTTATCCGGGGCCGGGTCGCGGGGGCAGCAGTCTAAGCAGGGATGCCCAGACTTCCCTCTCCCCCGACACCTCAGCCAGCTCCCCAGGAGGGACTCCGTGGCGTTCCCAGGCCAGCCGAGAGACATAGTCCCTCCAGCGTGTCCTGGGTCTACCTCGCGGCCTCCTCCCGGTGGGACGTGCCTGGAACACCTCCCCGGGGAGACGCCCGGGGGCATCCGAAAAAGATGCCCGAGCCACCTCAACTGGTTCCTCTCGATGTAGAGGAGCAGCGGCTCTACTCCGAGCTCCTCCTGGGTGGCCGAGGATCTCTAAGGGTGCGCCCGGCCACCCTACGGAGGAAACTCATTTCGGGAAAATCATGAGTGAAAACTAGACAGAAAGACAATTGTATGCTTTTTTTGGCATGGTATTATGTCCAACACTACTTCTCTGTGTGTAGATCAATAAATATTGCCCATATCAGTCAAACCTTTTAACCATGTATTGTTCCAAGTAACTTTAATCTACCCTCTGAATGGCACTGCACACACTTCCTTCTGGAATCAACTATTCTTGGTGGTAAACTAATGCAAACCTGTATACAGACCCAGAGTGCCGGCAAACAGGGGAATTTAACCCATCCACACAGTGAGCACACACGCCCAGGGCAGTGGGCGGCCCTATCCACGGGACTCGGGTAGTTTTCTTGCTCAAGAGTGCTTCAGTCATGTCCTGCCAATTCAGGGAATTGAACCAGCAACCTTCCAGTCACGTAAATACATAACATAACATACATAACTTTGATTTGAGTGTTCAGTATTTAGATTACTGGTCATAGGCAGTAATTTAATGTACCGTATTGTCCGGACTATAAGCCGCACCCGCAATGTTTTTTTAAAAACCTGCAAAATAGCATATATAAGAAGAAAAACCTGCACCTCAGTATAAGCCGCATGATTTAAAGTGTGGGAAAAAAGTAGCCGCTTATAGTCCGGAAAATACGGTAATTGTAATATATTTTGTGCATGTGTAGACTAGTAGAACTCTACAAGGCCAGCTTTAAGTATGCTGTTAAATGAATGAAGGTCAAATGGCTTCTGCTTCTGTCCAATGAAAAGCATTTTTTTCCATTTTTAGTTTTCTCCATGGGTTGAACCCTGTGGTTGTTCTATACACTGTCCACAAATCCTGGATGAATAGACCAATAGATATGCTCTAAAAGCACAGTTAATTACTCTTAGTTTACACTTACTTCCATTCAAAGTGTATTTCTGGAATAATTATTTGCGATTAGCCAAAGCAATGCATTGTCTGGAACAGCAGATTGAACAGTGGGAATTAATTTAGATTTTTTTGGAAACAGTACAGGATTTTAAAATGAACTTTGACTAACCTGGAAGAAAGACTGGAAGCCAGGAGAGACAAGTCATTGAAAAGGCCAGAGGAAGAGATAGCAGCAGATGGAGAAAATTACATATCACGTTCTGGGCAAAGCATGCGCTGATACGGAAAAGAACATTTCAGCTATTTCTGAGCAGTGATAGTCTGGATACTTGTCTAAGGGCTCATTACAGCTGAAAAGAGGACGTCAGTAAGTGTATGCTCTCAGCACTGGCCTGATCTCCACAGCACAACAGCATAGGCCTACATCTGCCGTACACACATGTTCATTCCAGCACACACAAATGCAGAAATATACACATGCACACACACACTTGAACTCAGACTCAATCAAATAAACACAGACAGAGTGGCCAGAATATGACCTTTTCCACATTTGACAAATAGCGTAACAGAAAGAGAAAGAAGAAGAAAGCAACAGGAGGTGGAAAGGAAAGGAGAGATTGAATGATGCAGACAAGCCGAGTTTCTGCACCCCTCGAGTACAACAAACAGTTGACCTCTACGCAGCTGAGACTGTCTTCCAATTTCACGTGAAGGTACACTGTGCGTAAAATGCAGGTATTATGGAAAACAATTGAATACTTACTTAATTACTGGTTCTATGCAACAATCTGTTGAGTATTACTTTTATATTCATAAGCATTTGAAGCAGTGTGGGGAAATTAGCACCTGCTACTGGACATGTGTGGGTACATTTATGAAGTGGTAGCAGTTTGGGCAGGAGAGACAAAGATAATATTCACTCAACTCAGTTCACCTGAGTTATAATGTAACTGTACTGTAGGGGGCAGTATTTTACCTGTGCTGTCGCTGGTCTGCAAATTGCGTCGAAGAGCCTCTGTAAATTCAGTAAATGTGATTGTAAACATGTATACAGACCCACTTTGCTTGCGCACATGGGAATTTGTTCTCCGCGTTTATCCCATCCACACACACACTATGAAGCAGTGAGCACACGTGCCCGGAGCAGTGGGCAGCCCACAGGTAGCAGCTGGGAAATGAAGCCCTCTGTTTAAGGGCATTTCAGTGCTGAGGTAATTTTGCCCCTTTAAATAAAGTGATGACACTTTGGGTATCGGACCAGTCAGGGAACTGAACCAGCAACCATCCAGTCACGAGCCTTGTTCTCGAACCACCAGGCCACAGGTGCCCACTTGTCAGCCGTGCGGAAGCAGTGTGCAGACCAAATGGATGCTGAGGTATATTTTGCCCGTTTTAATAAAGTGCTGACGCTTCGTGTATCTGAATTGATGTTTTTACATCATTTTAATGCAAAATCTAAATTCTAATCTAATCTGATCTAAATTTAATGTCGGAAATATTATAGTGATATGTGATGAGATGCTTATCAGAGGAACAGCTGGAAAAGCATAACTTTCTCACACTGTTTCAGTGAACAAAGGTGGAAATAACTGGTGGAGTTTAATCGAGCAAGCATGTGGCCAGTGTGACAAGCAAATTAACGCTGATTGACACAGGTGTTGCTCTGTTTTGGCAGGGCTGCTCCATTTGCTGGGGGAAGCAGGTTAGATGAAGCCCAACATTCCGATCCCACATGTGGAACCGAACCAGATAGGGAAAGTGTCAGAGAATGACCCAAGAATGGCCGTTTGCAGACACTGTTCTGAATTGCAAAGTTTAAGTTAAATGTGTTTCAATTGTAGCTGAACAGCATGACAAAATGCATTTAGGATATTTAGTTCATACAGGGTTGAACAAAAGTTGCAAAATTAATGAAAATCTGAAATATTTCACTTTCAGTGGTGCAAATTTAAGTGGCTAGTGGACGAAAAAAAAAAAAATTCCAACGCTGATTTGTGGATTAAAGGGCACAAAAAATGTATATACAACTAAAATTAAAGAGCAACACCAGCAGGACTTTAGCACGGCCGCTTTCCTACATCACTACAGCCATGTTAGTGGGCCAGTGACAGCATTCATCCTAAATCGCCACTGATGTTGTCCTTTAAGTCAACTGTAACACTTGTTCTCAGACACACGTTCAGTATGAAACAATCACCAAAAAAAGTAAGTTAGAACAAAACACATGTAATATAGTTTGCTTGTCCATGTTCTTGTTGGAACAAATAAAGGAAAACATGCCTGAAAAGTAGGTCATGCCCTTATCAGTGCCAGTAATCTGTCTCAGAAGGGCTTTTCTGAACCTTCTCCAGTTTTGCTCAACATCAAGCATCCATATCTTCAAATGAATATCAATGCAGTATTTCATGCACAACACACATCCACAAAAAACCAAACACCTGACATTGACATTAGCCAGGTTTTCTAGTCCTACTTACAGGCCAACATAACAGTGGATAGATTCAGACTTTTGCAAATGTTTTGGCACCCCTGGTAAAATTATACTGTCCTAAAAAACAAAAAACAAACAAAAACAAACAAACAAACAAAAACACTATTGGTTCCAGTCACGTTATTGCCTGTTAAGATGACTGGGACAATTCATGGTATGTACACTATATGGACAAAAGTATTGAGACGCCAACATTATACCAACATTATACCAACAGCAGATTTGATGACATCGCATTCATTGACAGCATCAGTATGAAGTTGGTTGCTCTAATATCAGATTTGGATCTCTGCAGTTACCTCAGAGTCACCAAAGTGTTAGTGCCTCTTTAACGTTACATGACCTGATTCTTCATGTCTGAGTTGCTGTTGTTCCTAAATGCATCCAATTTTCAAAAATGCCACTGATTATGGAATATTGAGAGAATACAGTTCACCAATGGACTGACAGTGAGTTATTATAGTACCAGTTATTATTACCAGAGTTAGTATAACAAGAGTTATTTTAGTACCTTTCACTAATGTGAGTAAAGGCAGGCTGCATGACTGGGAAATGGAACTGAACTGATTAAGGGGTTTGTCCCAATACTTTTGTCCTTATAATGAATCACTTTATTTCATAACATCTTTCTAACTTATTTACATTTTGTATATTTACAAATTGCATAGCTTCAACCTGCTAAATGTATAGTGGCACAACCATTCTATTCTACTCTATTCTATTCTATTCTATTCTATTCTATTGAAAATATAAGTATTTAATATAAGTAATTAAATATAAGTATTTAATGATAATTTAATATGAACTTATGTTTATATATTTATATTCTAATCATTGTAAACCACAGTAATAATAGTAAATATGATATGCATTACCAACAGGACCCCAAATGATTTGGGGAATGAAAACCTTTGTCAAGTGGAACAATCAATGCAAAATTAGAACAATGTTATTTTATTACTGAACTATTCACGTACTACAGACTAGATGGCAAATTCTGTTAGGACATGTGCTGCAACTGCAAGGCCTGACAGTATAAGTCAATGATATGGTGTTTTACTTTTTAAAAATATTTTTAGAAGGTTTTTTTGATTAATATATATTATTTTTTATATAACTATTGTCAATATAGCAGGTATTTATACAGTGATAACTTTCAATGCAATTATTCTTTTGCAATTTCAAAATACTTTTTTGATGGACTGTTGTTTTCTTGTGTCAAGTGTATCAATCTGAAACATGACCTGCTTTTTCGTTCTTCAGTCAAAAATCATTACAGTGTATCTAATCAATCTACTGCACTGTGGCGCAAAGTATATATTGAATGAAATCTCGTGATCTGTGTAAACATTAAAAGAAAAGACTTTTGTGCGAAAGTAATGTATTTGTGTTTAACCAGTGGTGCCTGGTCACTGTACACAGCAGTAACCTTAACAAAATGAATGTTTAATTTACTTCTTGTTAAGTTGTGGGTGAAAACCTGGCTATTGCAGCTCTCTGTGCTTCTCTGTACAGTAATGCAGGCATTCATCACAGAAAAGCTCTGTAAAGGTCCACAGAGACACATGCAAAATCATATCCGTCCATAGAGATGAAAGACATGCCAGAGGACCACTCACTTTCCAAAGATATCCCACATAAAGCCACCCCAAGGTTTTGAAGATGCAGAAATGGGGAGGGGCTGAGCAGAGGGAGGTCTACAGTTGGGTATTGGGAAACAGGAGGCAGATCTAGGAGGATGTTCAAGATGCAAAAGTGGGACAGATGTCAGACACAAAGAGACAAAAGTATTAAAATCAAGAAACATCTCTCTCTCTCTCTCATACACACACACAGACACACACACACACTTGCACAAAAGTCAATAAACAATTCTATTAACCTTTTCTTTTAAATTCTTTTCAAGCACTTTTAAAACATCGTCCAAATTTATTTGTGTTTCTTCATTTGAAGTTGATATTTTGTTACTGCTCATATCAGTGAAATAATCAGGAAAGTTCTTCATCACTGATACAATCAACAGGGACACACAGCTGTAAATGGACGTCTATGAACAGTGACTGTAGACATGACTTGCCTTGGCAATACTGGGCTTTCTGACATTTCTTTGAACTGGTCCTTTTCTGGAGCAGAATGAGGGCAGATAACATCCATCATCCCAAATCACTTTAACCAAAATAGGGTCACAGTTTTACAGTTAAAAAACGCCCACCATCTTAAAATCAGCTGTACACAGGAGGAATCAACCGTAGAGTCAAGACTATTGGCAACCGTCTGAAAGATGCAGGACACAGACTGCTCTTAACATCATGTCAGTGTCACCAATGACTGCAGTTGTGTCACAACAATGATGAGTCAGGCTTTTATCTGGATGGAGATCTTGGTCAATCGAATCCATGTGTGCTATTCCAACAGCTGTGTCATGAGACCTGTCCCTGATTGGTAATGTGTGGGATTCTACTGGACACTATCAACACTCCACCCCGACCGCACCATCTGCAGAACTGAGTGAGAACATTCAAGCTGCATGGGATGGATCATCACAGGACACCATTAGGAACCTCTACAACTTTGATGATGATGATGATCATGATGATGTATCTTCTGGCAGAATTCTGGTTGGCCACTCTTTTTGGCAGAACAGACTTCTAATTAATTTTCTGGTGTCCACCCACAGACCCCACTTTTCAAGCCATCTCAAACGGTTCGTACTAACTTAATAACTAACTTCCACTGGCAGTAAAACAGCTGCAGAGCGCGATACTACCACCACCATGCTTGGGGTTGAAAGCCTCACCTTGATTCCTCAAAACATGCTTCTGGTCACTTTGGCCAACCACCTCAATCTTTGTCTCATCTGACCATAAATCCTTCCTCCAAAGTGTGTTTTTATCCATGTGGTCAGCTACAAACTTTAGCCAAGCTTGAAGGTGTTGATTTTGGAGCAAGCGCTTCATTCTCAGTCCATAGCGATGTCAGACTCACTTGACTGTAGACGGGGAAACTCGTGTTCCAGCAGCTTCCAGTTCCAGCTGGCAAGGCTGTGTGTTCATGGTTGTTGGGCTGCTCCTGCTCATCCAAATCCATTTCCTCTAAGCTCGAGGTGACAGTTTGGTTCTTCTTCCAGACCTTGGCACAGTTCCACAACTCCCAATAACTTGTACATACGTGCAATTGTTTAAATTGTTGATCTTGGAATCTGCAGTTGTTTATAAATGGCTTCAAGTGACATTCCTGACTTGTATAAAACTGGGATGATCCTCTCAGATCTGCACTGAGCTCCTTGCACCGTGTGTGTTGGTGAATCCGGTGAGTGCTGTCAAACAAACTCATTTTTTTTCAACATTGCAGCTACCAGCTGTAGTCAATCATGATCACTGACAGGAAGATAAGAGGCCTCAGAAATTTCAACACCAATGGAATAAAAAAAAGCACGTAGATCATTTTTATAATGCGTTTATTCGTCTGTATTGATTTCAGAAACATAAATAAAAGCTTTTTTTTTTTTTGTTTCAGCAGGTCTCACCCTCACTCAGCCTGTTCCTGAAAAATGCACATTATGAGGCTGATAGTGAGTGTGCGGAGGTGGGGCTAAAAGAGGCCCGAACGGGGAGAAGCAGTCCGTCAGAGTCTTTTCTGACACTTGAGGAAGCACTTGCTAGATTCCTAACAGCAAAAGTCTCATTTATCAACATGAACTGCAGTAGATGAAGAACATATATGCTTTGAATTTACTTACAATATAAAGATATACACCATGTGTCCAAATATTTGTGAACACCCCTTCTAATGAATCAATTCAACTGATCTACAGTATATGAGCAATAAGGAGTTAAACACACACACACACACACACACACACACACACACACACACACACACAATTACAACAACTACAAATTAGCATTTTCCAGGACCCCCCACAGAGAATGGTACAAAACAACCTCAACCATATGCATATTTGGCACCAAAGGCTCTAATCTAAGGCACCCGCTACTAAATCATTGTCTGTGTGTGTGCGGGTGTGTTTGTGTGTGCGTGCGTCTGTGTCTGTGTGTGTGTGTGTGTGTGTGTGTGTGTGTGTGTGTGTGTGTGTGTGTGTGTGTGGGAGTGTCCCAACACACCAATTCTGTCAATCTGTAAATCACTCTAGATTCTAGACTCACTCTTTTGTTTGTTTCTTTCTTTTGTTCTTTCTTTCTTTTTCTCTTAAGTTTGTCTGTCTCTGTCTATTTTTCTTTTTATCTTCATCTTTCTTTCTTTTTCTTGATTTTTTGAGTTTGTCTCTCTTCCTATTTATTCTGTTTTCTTTCTTTTTATTTTGTTATATTTCTTTTTTCTTTCTGTCTTTCTGCCTTTTTTCTTGATGTCTTTCTGTTTTTCTTGTCCGTCTTTCTGTCTTTATTTCTCTCTTTACGTATTTGTATTTTTCTGTCTTAGTCTTTCTTTCTTTTAGTCTTTCTGTCTCACAACTGTACCCATACCAACTCTTGTAGTTGGATTTCAGTCAGTTAACAAGAAAAATGACCCTTAAATCAGGAAAAAATGTTTGATAGCAGAACATTTAAAACATGTCTATTATGAGGTTTTGGCAAATTCTGAACCAAGTTCAGTGTAAAATAACTGTCCCTGGCAACGAGTTAAAGAGCGCTTCAGTAGTTTAAATTTAATCTCTTCTGCAGCTGTCACGTATGACAACAGTTCCACTGTTATCAAAATGAACAAAATCAGTGAATCCCATATATAATCATAGCTGAAGGTTAATTATGCCAATGTATTCTTTCAGAAGTGGGACTAGTTTTCCAGAGAGAAGAACACATTACCAGTATGGTGGTGAGGGTGGAGATTTCACAGGTTCCAGCTTGATCATGCATGGATACCAGTAAACCACAGGTAAACTGAAAGGAACTGAAGCTGCTTTGTGCTGTGTTGCTTCATTGTTCACAGATTGGGAAACAGAACAACCGTTCTGCCGTATCAGCTTCACCCAAGGACCTGTTTGATAATTATACTGGAATATATTTCAAAGATTTACTCACCAAATTAAAAGTCTGCCTCGTCCTCAGATTTAAACCTTTAGAGTGTAAATATGAGGTCATGTATAAAGGAAATTCATCAGCTGCTTGCGGTGTCTTATATGGTACAGACAGCCCCAGGATGAAGCAGGCAGTCTGATGCATGGGTGTGTGAGGTGCTCACGTTTACCTCTCCATATCAGACATGATCTTGTCCGATTCCATGTGCTCCGACTCCACGTCTCTAAGGATCGACAGCAGCCTGTCCACTTCTGCCTTCGACTTCACTGACTCCTCTTTATGGAAGGCCACTTCTTTTTCTAAAGCTTTCAAATGATCTGAGAGCTCAGGGTTTCTCCGTGCTGCCTCCTCAGCTTCAAGTGCCTTCCAACAGACATACAAACACATGCATAAGTCCAAACAAATGTGACTAAAGAGTAAGAACTTAGGTACATTGTCTTATTCTTGTCTTCAAAAAGTGGTCACACCCAGAATTAATTAACCCTTCACAATGCATGACTGCAATGGTATCAGAGTGTCAGCGGGTGATCTTCAGTGACGAGTCCTGCTTTTGTTTTGCAGGAGACAACTAATGAATCCTAATGTGGAGGCACCGTGGTCATCACTAAGAACAACGAGTGTCCAAAAGGTCTGGCATCACAAAGTGGGGTGTGATATAGTATGATGCCAGATCACCTTTAGTCTTCATTAGTCACTTTGACAGCCCACTTTGAGGTCCTGCAATTAGTTGTCTAGTAGTCTTGGTCTGAACACACACTCCCATTCATTATTCCAACAGGACAATGGTGGTCTCCAAAGCTCAAAGACACAGATACTCTACCGTGGTCGGTCTCATCTCCAGATCTATCCCTGATGGGTGGGATGCTATTGGACGCTCTATCAACACTCCACCCCGACCACACATCTGCAGATGAGTGAGAACATTCAAGCTGCATGGGATGGATCATCACAGGACACCACTAGGAACCTCTACAACTCCATGCAGAGACGTCTGGGATGTTGCGTTAAACCCGACGCCGTACTGAGAGACACCACTTCTGTATGTGTGGATCAATAAATATTGATCAAAACAATATCATGATTTATCATTCCTGGTAACCTTTATCTTCCTTCCCAACAGCACTGCAGCCCCACACGTCCTTCTGGGTGCAACCACGTTTTTGATGATGAGTGAGTTTTGATTAATCATGTATGTTTCACGAATGATCACAGGTCACAACATTTCAAGTTGTAGACACAGATGTGGAAAAGCAACAGTGACACACATCACAACACCAAACCATGAATGACACACAAGGCTTCCTTTAGGAGGCATTTCTCTTCCAGTTCCAAAGTTTTGCACCAGTACAGTAGTGAGAAATAACAAGTCCCTCTTCTTTTACGTTGCTCAGCAGGTTTCATGGAAACTTGGTTCAAGTTGGACGTGAGTGCAACATTAGTACTGAAAGAAAAAAGCCTTTCAATATTTGATATAGTTACAGGTGAGAAACAAAAACCAAAAAAAGCACACACACACTTGAATCATGTGACATTTTTTCAAAGCCACAATATAGAATTAAGCATAAATCAATCTCATATAGGAATACTGCATCGGTTTGGCCATCGATTTAAGGTATGGTCTAACCAGAGGTCGTATGACTTTGTTTTAATGGGGCTGTTTAAATGAGCAAACACAACGCAACACAAGTGAAGAGTGTATTTTTAAATATATGTCTCCACAAGGACAAAGACAATTACACATAAGCGTACATGGCCTACCGCTGACTTCCCTTGCAGCGGGTTCTACATAGAAAAAGAAAGAAAGACAAAGGGGGAGGGGGGGAAACAACACTGTCTGAATTACAGATGCATGCAGGAAATAAGCAACCAGGAAAATAAACCATAATTTCACTGCTGAAGAATCTTAAATCTTGGAAAAGGCCATAGAACACTGCTCATTGCACTGATTAACTTGAGATCCACATCTTGTGGGCAGTTACATGCTTCCTATCTCAGGATAAATGTAACCTACACACATGATATGTTAACAAAACTACAAAACACATAGTGTGGTGACTTATCAGTGAGTAATTCAGCTCAGAAAACTCATTTCCACTTGAATACAACTCCAGTTTAAATGCCTTAGCAGCATCCAGTGCTGCTCTGTTCACGTGAACATCCTCGACCTGCATGCAGACTCTGACTGATCAACAAAAAGGGGCAGGACTGATAATTTCACTGACCCAGATATGGGTTATAGAGTACAGAGAGAAAGAAGGGGCTGTGAGTGTTTTTTTTATTATTATTTTTTATTTTTTTGCTCACGCAGTGTTCAAATTTCAAAATAAAAGTCCTGAGAAGAGATAATATACATACATGATTAATAAAATTGATCACGTTAAAGAACTTGTTATTATAAATATCCTTATAAATCTAATAATTACAAAACAGTCATTGAAATTATGGTCTGCGTAGCTAAAACACACTGGATGATCAATTTCATCTCCTTACAAGCAAAAAAAACAAAACAAGAATAATAATAAAATGGTGAATAAAATAATGTCAAACTACAAATATATCCCACAAACAATTCTTTCTTGGTGCATTTTTTTTGTTTTGGTCAATAATTGTTCATAACTGACAACAATGTATTAATGTATGTAACAATGTATTTTTTACATAGTACATACATATTAGTCACTAGTCATTAGACATAATATAAATTAAAAGTAAAATTTAACTCAGCATATGTCCTTGTTAAGTGTGAAGCAGAGGGTGTGTGTAATATACAGTTAGTTTTGACGGGAACTCAGCTGCATATAAATGCGTGTCTGTTCTTTTCGGTTTGGCTTTCATGTGGTTTTTCTTTCTCAAAAATATCTGCTCAAGAACATCTCCCCAGAGCTTGTCTTTCATAAACTTTTTTCCTTCCTCTTCTGTTCCCCTAATTCATTATGAAATTAAACCACTCCTGCATTTGCAAGGCTTTTACAAGACCACCAAACATCTCTTATCCTCTCTCTCTCTCTCTCTCTCTCTCTCTCTCTCTCTCTCTCTCTCTCTCTCTCTCTCTCTCTCTCTAACTCAGGAGGCACAGTGAATTATGGAAATTGTTACAGTAACATACTCCTGTTTTTACCATGAGAATAATAACCTGGAGTTAGATGCGAGCCCTAGAATTATCTTTCTCCTACCACTAAACACGTCCTCTTGATTGCTTGTTGTTGCAACAGCTGAATGTGCATTTTCTCGATGCTGGCAGATTAATATATCCATTCGAATGAAGAAGAAACTTCAAAGACTTTCAACTGAAGATTGACGAGTGGGGACCCTCCCAGGTAGAGGTTTCAGCAGCTGAAAAGCATCCAGTGTTATTACAGTAAACCAGTAATGGCCATCATAAAATACTGTTGATATGTCTGGGAAACGTACTCCAAAAAATAATTGTAATGTTAGGGCTATAAATTACAGACATCAGATAATGTAGAATCACGTCTCACCAAAGCAACAAACAAACAATGAGAGATACATTCCTACAATGTGAGCCCTGAATTAACTGATATTTCCGGGTATATCAGTCTAGTCAAACACAAGACCTGTATTTCAGCTACCTCTACATTCACTCCCTAAGACCAGTCACCATGAAAACATATCCGTTTCTTCTATGGCCTTTTAAAACCTTTCAGCTTGGCATACGTTTCATAAAAGTGAAATGTCTCGTCACTGAAAAACTAAAAATAATGACATATCCAAAACACAGCTGTGTGACGGACAAATTCCAAAAAAAACCCAAGACATGTAGCAGTCTTGACTGCATTTAAGCTCCCAAAATGTATCCACTTATCATCCACTTTGGGCCACTTTGGGATTGCTGATCATTTTCTGGACACAATCTCAGTTTTCTGATTTTCTGACAAAAGCATGCACATCACTGCGAGACTCTTCTAGTTTAAAGGGATATTGCCTCTGCCTTTGCCATTGTCTGCACAAGAGGAGCTCTAAAGTAGCACGAGGGTCTCTGAGTGGCTCAGCAGCCTAAAGCAAGGATCGCAGGTTCAAATTCCTTGTCATGCTGCCTGCTATCAGCAGCCGGAGTCACAGAGAGCCATACAATCTCTGTGTGGGCAGATGGTGCTCTCTTCCCATATCAAAGTTGGTATCACCTACTGTTAGCTGTAGTACTGGAACTGGTGCAATAATGAAGTGGTGGCAGTTCATAAAGACACAGTGGCTCCCTTTTTTCCCCAAGATCTGCTCTATTGCAAACAAACTGCTCTACAACTGACTACAACTAAACAAATATCAGAAACTGAAATCAAAAACTGCATGAGCAAGCCCAATCCAGGGAAGCTGCATGAGGAACCCCAATCCAGGGAAGCTGCATGAAGAAGCCCAATCCAGGGAAACTGCATGAGGAAGCCCAATCCAGGGAAGCTGCACGAGGAAGCTCAATCCATGGATGCTGCGAGAGGAAGCCCAATCCAGGGATGCTGCACAAGGAAGCCCAATCCAGGTAAGATGCACAAGGAAGCCCAATCCAGGGAAGCTGCACAAGGAAGCCCAATCCAGGGAAGCTGCATGAGTAAGCCCAATCCATGGAAGCTGCACGTGGAAGCCCAATCCATGGAAGCTGCATGAGGAAGCCCAATCCATGGAAGCTGCATGAGGAAGCCCAATCAAGGGAAGCTGCATGAGGAAGCCCAATCCAGGGAAGCTGCATGAGGAAGCCAAATCCAGGGAAGCTGCACTAGAATGCCCAAGACAGGGAAGCTGCACTAGAATGCCCAAGACAGGGAAGCTGCATGAGGAAGCCCAATCCAAGGAAGCTGCACTAGAATGCCCAGTACAGGGAAGCTGCATGAGGAAGCCCAATCCAGTGAAGCAAAGAGCTGCAAGACTAAAAACAAACCCAGCTGACCAAGTAGATAAATTTCACCGACAGGACAACCACAAGACAGAAACTATATTTAAAAACTTTTATTACAGATATTAATAACAATGTTCTAGTCACTGCTAAAACCAAAGCTATACTATGCTATACTACATATACATCTAAAAATAATATGCATAAATAAAAATGTAAAAATAAAAATCTGTGAACTATGAAAAGTTGTTTACTCTTTCCTCAAAATCCAGATTATTATCTTCTTAATATCTTATTCTCTTTATTTTCATAGTTTTCTTGGTTGTATGTCTTTGTTGGGGCATTTAGTGTTGCTGTTGTTTGTTATTGTGCACGCTTTTTTACAAAGAGACCATGGGCTTGAGAACAGGGCAGTACTGCTGTGCTCAGCAGATCACGGTCTCATTTTTTTGTTCTTTTTTGAGAGCTTGTGTACAAACAATTATTTTCAACAGTTACAATTTAAAACACACCAAACCACTTGAGTCAAACTGGGCCATCCACCTGCATGTAAGTCAGGTGCACTGAATGAAGAGATACACCGTCTTCAAGTCCTGCTCAAAAAGACCTACATGTGGTTGTGGCTGGAAACACCATCCTGGTGTTTGTTTCTGTTTATTGTCAAAGTTTATTGTCAAAATGTTAAAGTTGTGCCATTAGAGCAATTTGAATTGAATATATTTTATTTGGGTTTTTTTTTATTTTTTAGGACAGTCTATAAGTCTATAAAATTGCTCAAAATACCACAAATCAGTAAAATTACACATTGTATAAAAAGAGTTGCACCTACAAGAAAGTGTTGGATTGCAGTTCTATTGAGAAAGAAGTTAAACGTTATCAGGGACAATAAATGATTAAAAATGTAGACTGATATGGACAAAAATATTTGAATTATAGATGGATCCTTCCTTGCATGTCGTTCAATATGCCAGCTCCACCTGTGGTTTGTGTAGGTCTCCCAGATCCCACGGCCACCAACAGTGTGATTTGGTAATATCCAGTACTGGTATGGTGCACAATATGCCCACATATATACTTTGCTCGCAAATGATGCTACCAACACAATAGCATGAGTCAGAATGAAAGCAGACACAATAGGATGACCTTATATTGTCAGTCAGGAATAAGCAATGAGGCTCAATCTTACATCACATGCGTGGCAGCATTAAACTTTAGTCATACATATGTATCACAATATCAAAGCTGCCCACCAAATTCCTGCGAGTTGATTCATTCTGGGTGCAACTATTTTTGTTTTTTTTGATGAAGATGAGTGAATGTATTGTACATCAAAGGATGTATTTAGTGTCTATTATCATAATACATGGTAATTAACATAGTACGAGAGAAAGTGGTGTTGGTCTTTAATACAGAAGGTATAAAACTGGGAGAGAATGCAAAAGCGACTCTCAGCGGACAGCTTTTTTTGTGTTTACACAACTCCAGTGTCATGCTGACTCTGTTGCAGGCTCCATAATAGTGGCTGACTGATTGGTTCTATCTGTAAAAGTTTATAGTCTTTTCCTAAAAGGATGATATTTCAATAGACTGCTGTGTGTGTCGGCAGTAAATCTTTAGTTAAGCAGCGGAAAGGTGAAATTGGAGGTTGAGGAGTGTTTGAGTTTCATTGGTCATCTGAAAATTGCATCTGCCATCTCAACACACAGGAGGAAAGCTAATTCTGCTGTGTGTGTGTGTGTGTGTGTGTGTGTGTGTGTGTGTGTGTGTGTGCGTGTGTGTGTGTGTGCGCGCGCGCTCAGGAATCAGTTACTTTAAGCCCCCAGACACTGAATTACAGAGAAAAACAGGAAGGAGGGGCTGTTTGCTCTCTTTCTTTATTCTAAAAGTGTTCAAATTTCAAAATAAAAGTTAAGGTAAAATACTAACACATAACAAAAAATAATGGATAGTTTAGGAGATTTCCTTTTCTAATTTGAATACTGTCAAATATTTTTTGAAGAACTTGTAATTATAAATATCCATGTCAATATAATCATTACAAACAACTCATCAAAATGTCTGTTCATTTATCTGTGCTAGTTCTTATAATTCTATTATAATTTAACTGTATTTCATTGCATATCAATCTACCATTATTGTACAAGGAATGTTTAATACTGCAAATGTTTAATTCCAGAATATTACACCAAAATAATCAGCAATGATATGTGGGTGTATTATCTATAAAAACACAAAGATTGGATCAAATCAGTATCAGATCAGATCCAGATATATGATGTGCTATAAACAGAGTAGATATTGCATAGTTTGAATATTTTTGAGACTCACTAATAAAATAGCGTTTGATCTGGATCTGTTAGAGTTGGATCTGTTTGTTTTTCATCACATATTAATCTGAGATTATTCCATAACATTATGTGAAACTGCCAGTAGTAGCTGACTACAAGTATTGTCCAGTCATCAGGTCTCTATAAATGCCCATTAAGTTTGCTATTTTCATAAAGCACTAATACTGGATGAGGTCAGTTTTGAACAATGACCCAGATCAATGATCATTCTACAAGTCTTGTTTGCACCTTCTGACCCCGGATACAGGCCGGACACAAAACAGACAGAAAGCATGGGAAAATGGTAACCACAAGCTGACCACAGCTCATCTCTTCTACACTTAGTTTACACTAGCCATTACACATGAAGTGCTTTACAGATGCAAGACTAGACAATGACTCTCAAACCAAATATTCAGAGCCGAGATCTGTACTTTGTGGGCAGTTCCATGCCGTGTCCTAGGGTTCATAACTCAGGATCAAAGCAACCTACAAATATCATACACATATCACAACAAATGACAAGATTGTCCCTGTCTAACCACGAGAGTCATCATTGTGTGGTGAGTTATCAGTGAGAAATCCACTTCACTAATTCACAATCCAATTCACTAATGGCTAACTGAATTAAATCCCAGTTTAAATGCCAAAAGAGATCCAGTGAATTTACTGTTCTGTCGGGCTAATGGCAGATATTGGGTTATAAATTTAAATGAGAAGAGAGGAGCTTTGTTTTTGTTTTGTTTTTTGTTGTTGTTGTTTTTTTTTTTTTTGCTCACACAGTGTATGATTTGCAGAATAAAAGTCCCAAGAGTACATATACAAACATAAATGCATTAATTTTATATAAATTATTATTAGAAATATTCATGTCAATCTAATCATTACAAACAACTCAACGATTATTGTATTGTCAGCTCAGCTCACCATGGAGGATCAATTTCAAACAGGATTTCTGAGAAATTAACTGTTTCTAGTCTCTACAAACAAACAAACAAACTCTAGGCACAAATATAAAATTTTGTTTATATATATATATATATATATAATTTTATTTTTTTAATCAAAACATGGTCATACATCTCAGATGAAGAACTAATTGACTAGCCTCATATAAAAAGAATATCATGAATCTATCTCCTTTTTTAATTTTTTTGGCAAATAAAACTACATCAAACTTTGAAAACATCCTGCAAAATTGGCCTGTCGTTCCAATTACAAGATTAACCATTGACAGGATGGAGGACTGAGGAAGCATCATGACCTCGGCATGTGTACGTGTGTGTGGTTTAATCTGCAGACAGATCATTTGCGACATTACATCCCTACAGCATTACTGTATAACAAACACACTCAAGTATTTTCCAAGCTTACTTCAGCTTTTTATGACGCAAGTAATCTTAAGAAGACTCCTCTTAACAGCGACTTCCCCACAGAACCACAGACGGATACACAATACAAAGTATATACACAGATTAAAGACTGTGTGGGTGCAAGTCGAAATCGTACCATAGCCTTGTGCTGGAGCGCAACACTTAACTTACACTGGGAACACAACCAGACAGCCAATCATCTTTTGACATGGCAAACCATACATGGGGTGCATTGACTCTTAATATGACGACTCAAGTCAAGAATGTTATATATATCCCTGCTGTCGTATCCCAAACCCTTTTTTTGTTGATACACTGTTTGAAAATGCCTTTTCAAGCTTTAACAATTGCTTTTGCAACACTATCTTCTCAAGTAACAGACTGAGCACAACCCATCACTGTTAATGTTATTGTAACTGATGTTCCTTTCACCCCATTTCCACACCCCTAGGCTCTGTGACAGCCCCTGTGTGCCACATGGCTTCGCGTCTACGTGATAACTATCAGGAAGACTTTGCTTGCCATTCCAAAACAGCTCCTGCTTTGTTTATTTGCACAGCAGGGCTATCGCTGCCCCACATCGGAGGCATCCGACAGCCCAGAGCATGGTGGCTGTACCCACCTTCTGCAGCTGGCTCTCCAGCCTGCTGCACTCTTCTGCCCGCTGTTCCACATTGCTTTCCAGAGCCCGCAGCCTCGAATCCTTCTGCAGGCCCGAGGAGGCCAGAGACGATACTTGCTCTTTGAGTTCCAGTAAAGAAGACTGCGAGGAAAAACAGAAAGTCACAGAGGAGAGACAGAGCAGAAAGGAAAGAGAAGAAAGGAAAAGAAAAGAATAAAGGTTTACAGAGCTCCTCCATCATGAACAAAGGGCATGGCGGCGGGCAGATAAAGCATGGTAGTAGATCATGTGATATAAATGCACCATTTAAGCAACACTACTAAGGTACTAGCCATAGACCACATTTACACAAGGGAGTAAGTTAATAAAATGTAGGCTGTAGTTGATTAAATTACATTGTTAAACAGCTTCAACTCACTTTTCTTTGTTACCCATAGAGACAAATCAACCGTACATTAACCACCTCCTTGTTTCTACACTCACTGTCCATTCTATCAGCTCCTCTGGTCATACAGGAGAACTCTGTAGTTCCATAATTACAGACTGTAGTTCATCTGTTTCTCTGCAGACTTTCACCCTGATCTTCAATGTCTGTAGTACTGGTCAAACGTAGGTTATAAAAGGAACGGTGCCGATCAGATCATAAATGACCACAGCAAATTTAGTGGTTTGGTGTAACCCAATAAAAGTGGGCCTATAAATAGGGTGTATATATATATATATATATATATATATAGATACATATATTAACATGTATCTGCTTGTATTATGTGGAAATGATGTGTTTTCCTGTGTGCTTTCCTCTTTTTTCCGTCTCTGGAAAATCGCAGATGAGCTCCTAGAAACAACTTTATGTTACACCACCCCAAAACCAGTCCAATCAGCAAGTCCGCAGTTAATGACCAGAAGGTTTACAGGGACATTTCGTAGGTAAGAGTGTTCTGTGAAGTGGAAACACACACAGAACAGGTTGAGATTAGGCTTTGGCTCAGACACAAGCACCAGCACACTGAAGGTGGAAAAGAAGCATAAGGGAATGTAGAGGAAGAAGGAGACGAGTCCATGAAAGCGGTAGAGTTCCGCCAGTATTCCATTAACCTCAGACAGATGAAGAGGGTTTGTGGGCTAAAGCTACGGCAGGGTCGAGGGAGAACATGTAACAAAAGCAGTTGTGTGGATGAGGGCTGGAAGACGACCAAACGATGAAACAATGTACGCTCTGGACATACTTAAATGGATTTACGGAGTACTTATAGTGTTCTGTCTCATGTGATACCAAGCCTGGACATGATGTGTTCCTCTAATTGCACACAAATCATAAAACTCTTATTTCTGTGCACCATTACTCAAGTAATGCGAACCTTCAGCAGGCCTGCACGTTATATAAACAAAGTGATTATATTCGCACTCTTACACGGCTCAACATTTGAAGTCTGTTGATACTGTAATTAGAGCTTTAAAATATGGTGGTTGTTTATGTGCTTTTGATTAGCACGGGAAAGAGAGTGAGTGGGAAGTTCCTCACAACTGTATATGTGGCGGAGAGTCAAAGCGCAATAAGATATAATTTTCCTGGAATGATATGTGTTCGCTCCGGTGCATATAAAAGAAAACATTCTCGTAAATTTCGGCTCTCTGAAAGATTGCCCCGGCATGTTCCATGAAAGAGTGAGGAGTCTGCTCTGGCAAAAAAAAAAAAAAAAAAAAAAAAAAAAAAAAGAAAGGGGGATGAGGACAGAAGGACGGATCTATAAATTACAACCCTTTCTTTCTCTCTTCTCTCGCTCTCTGAGAACAAAGTACGTGCAATTTCTACACGAAGACTGTGCACACAGGTGGTTTTATGGGGCTACAGGATTTGCTTTTGCTGTTAATGTTAACGTTTTAAGTATGGGTTACAATCAATGCATTACAATGGCTGCGGTTATAAAATCCGAGATTCTTCTAATTCTTTGAGTTCAATAAAAATAATTATAAACTTTGTCTGAAGCCCTTATCACTGGGGAAATGTGTGCGCTCACCTGCATGAGCATAGACTGGAGTGACGAGCACCAACACGCAGCTGTCTGGCCTGGAATAATAATTATAGTCCATGAAGAACTAGTTGGGAATTACTAGTAACTAGGGAATTACTAGGCAATCATTGTAACTACAGGACCTGAAGAAATAACTGTTGTGAGAAACCCTGACATTATTACTAGTGTTGTTCAGGGTGTAAGTGCTTGTTTCTTATGTCTTGTTTCAAAAACAGGAATAGTATGTCATATTAAATGATAAGCATAACTAAAATAATACAAAATATACATAACTGACCTCTCTCTAGGCCTGTTATTCCAGCAATGGAGAGCACATGTGCAGAGGGGAGATATGGCAGGACGTCAGGATACTAGTAAGGGCTGATATGCTTATGATGTTTCTAAGGCTGATGCCACTCTACACTCGTCAAAAAACAGTCGCACCCAGGAATCAACCGATTGCAATTCACAACTGCAATGATGTCACTTCACACTGTCAAGGAGTCAGAATGGCAGATTTGACCAACAAATCCATGTGTGGAGACACTGTGGTCAGCACCATGATGAAGAATTTGTTGTCATGCGTCACGTGTCCAGAAGGCCTGGTGGGGCCAGATCACCTTCGGTCCTCATTACAGGCACTTTCAAAGCCCAGCGTCACGTCAATGGGGTCCTGCAAACAGTGGTCCGACCTTTTCTGAACACACACTCCACGCTGATCTGCATGCTGCTGCCGTCTCAAGAGCTGGCCTCGAAGACGCAGATGCTATTCCATGGCCAGTCACATCTCCAGATCTATCTCTGACTGAAAAGTGTGGGATGCAAACACTCCACCCATATGATTTATTGTTCTTGGTAGCCTTTATCTTCTTTCTGAACAGCATTGCAATCCAGCACGTCCTTCTGGGTGCAGCTATTTGTGCAGCCATTTTTTCTGGTGATGCGATTAATGAATGACTTTGGAATACTGTTCACAACATCCAGGGACCATAATAATTAGAGGTCAATTGTGATAATCGACTTAAAAGTCTGGCGACACAGACGCCTGCTTTCCTCCACACTTCATCAATCCCACCTGATCCAATTACTGCCTTCTGAAGTCCTACAGGTGTGTTAGACTTAACGTAGAAGAAAGGGTGGCTTCCATGTTTTGAATAATATATGTGTGTGTGTGTGTGTGTGTGTATGCGTGCGTGTGTGTGTGTGCGTGTGTGAGTGTGTACCTTCCAGTTAAAACACCAGTGCACCCTTAATGGAATGCGATTCAAGATTGAGGTCAGTTAGATTGAGCTGGGAAGCAAAACCTCCAGGAGGTGTGTTGGTGACCAATGTTTCCACATAGTTTGGTGGAAGAATTCCTACGTGGGCCACGGGCTACTCTCATGATCCACCACCTGTGCACTCCCACAACGTGCACTCTAAAGACACTAACCTCTTTGTCCAAGAGCTGTGCCTGGAAGGAGGTGATTTTGTCCTTCATCTCCTTGTTCTCCTTCTTATATGCCTCCATTTCCTCCTGCTTCTCTCGCTCCTCCTTCTCTTTCTGCTCCTTCAGACGCTCTATCACTCTCTCCTGACAGAAGAAAACACGAAAAAACGAGTGAAAACAATACTCAAAACATACCACGTCTTTTTTTCCCGTTTGTTTGTTTGTTTTTTAGTTCAATAAGGAAATAAAGGAGATCTATGATTTCTATTTGAATCTATTATTTCTGTTTACTGAGCCACTTGTGTTGTGACGACGACTTGCAGCTGCCATTTCAAACACAATGCCTCTCTTCAGTCACTCAGGTGTGTCTGTCTTTGCCTTCAGCGATTTCCTGTGGCAGCAGGGAAAACTCATAAACGTCTACCATAAATAACATCCAAGCAGATACTATCCAAGAGCTTCTGCCAAATCTGCAGGTGATAGCTACACAACACTGAGCAGATTAATGCACTAATTAAGACATCACCTCTAAACTAGTGGTGAAGAGCTGTAGGCTTGTGTCTGACAGTGTGAAATCTCCTTCTATCTATCTATCCCTCTCTTTATATATGTACCCAGAACATTATGACCAACTCCTTGTTTCTACATTCACAATTCTCTAATGTATCAGCTCCTCTGATCATACAGGAGCACTTTGTAGATCTATAATAACAGACTGTAGTCCATCTGTTTCTCTGCATGCTTTCACCCTGATCTTCAATGCTCAGGACCCCACAGGACCACCACAGAGCAGCTATTATGTGGGCGGTGGGTCATTCTCAGCAGAGTGTGTTGTGCTGGTATGAGAGGATCATACACAGCAGTGCTGCTGGCGTGCTTAAACCCCTCAGTCTGCTGGAATGAGGACAGAAGAGCTTCGGCCTCTGACTTTACATCTACAGGGTTGAGCGACTAGGTAGTCTAATAGGGTGTGTGTCATAAAGTGGGCAGTGAGTGGACACAACAGTTCAGCAGCACCGCTGTGTCTGATCTACTCGTACCAGGGCAACACACACCACCCCGCACATCAGCGCTGAGAATGACCCACCACCCACATAATAGCTGCTCCGTGGTGGTCCTGTGGGGTCCTGATCATTGAAGATCGGGGGGAAAGGAGCAACAATGGACGACAGTCTGTAATTATAGAACTACAGAGTGCTCCTGTATGGTATGAGGAGCTGATCAAATGGATACGGACACAGACGAGAGAAATAAATTCCAACACACTCATCTTCTCGGTTTTCAAACCGATGTAAAAAAGGAAAAGATGTAAAAAAGGAAAATAATAAACAAGTAAAAATAAACCTCTTCAACTAAAAGGCTCAAGTTCAAATATAATGATGTTACAATAAATCGAGAAAGCATTTCAGCTGCCTTGTTGCACTTTAATCTGTTGCCGCTGACTCACCTTTATTATTGCATGACTTAGTTATTCAGACCACGAAAACACCTTTCTACACAGCTCGTTCTTCCAGAACGAATTACCTTCCCTGGCAACACTAGTTTGTGTATGATTTCAGTGCAGCACCGTGGGAAATAATGGGAAATAATATAATTCATCACGGCTCCTTGAAGGAACCCATAAAAACACACCAGTCAGAGATCTCTGATCCAATGATAGATTCTATCAGCTGATATTCATTAGGTTTACTCGTTTCTTCTTCTTTTTTCGGCTGCTCCCTTTAGGGGTGGCCACAGCGGATCATCTGCCTGATCTGCATTATACCTTTGGCACAAGTTTTACACCAGATGCCCTTGCTGACGCAACCCTCACCATTTATCCAGGCTGGCACCAGAAGTGCAGAAACTACACCCCTAATGGCTGGTTATATTAGGTTTGCTTGTTTGATGAACGAAAATGCCAACCTTTTTAAATCTGAATGAATGCCACTGTGGGTAAACCTTAAACCAGGGGTCACCAGCTCTTCAGATTCACCCATAATCGATGCCACCATATCCAACTAATTACTGCCATAAGAAGTTCATGATTGGCTGAACGGGGTGCACTAAATTTGGGTTGGAGCTGAACCCTGCAGGAAGGTAGCTCTGCAGGAGCAGGGTTGGTGACCTCTGCCTTAAGAGCGCCAAAGAGAGCACAGTGCCTGACCTCCACTTTCAATCCTTCCTGGCACATTACAATCCCTGGATGTGCTGCTTCTTTAAATCAGGAGGTACGTGTCTCCAAAATACCTGTAGACATTGCAAGGACCTGGGTCCTGCATTTTCTGGCAGACAGAACAGAGTGTGAGAAATACACACACAAAACAATTAAGTCGGAGTTAATGGTTGCCCTGTAGGTAAACAAAAATTTAACAATGCAGCCGGAATTCCACTGTTGATGACTCAGTTATTCCACCCTCCAGAAAGGTCGCTTGCTCATCTGACTTTCAGGAAAAGCATGTAAATTTTCACCCTGATGACCATTAGTGGGCAATTCTACGACCTTACGCACGGTTCACCCTGTGAAGTCAACTGCCGTGAAAGACCACAAAGCTACTACAGAGTGAAGCAGTTATGAGAAGCAGCTGCACCTCTAACGAGAGAAAATACTCAACGAAACAAAAGTTTACAACTAGCAGCGACCACCACTCAGCCCTCTCAAGCCGGCGTAATGAAGTTTACATGGAAAATGGTGCAACATGCCATGAACACCCACTGAGTCATCATCTCTGAGAGACATCTCACATTAGTTATTCAAGTTATTCCATGGAAGTCTAGTGCTATTGCTTAGCTATCTGGTGTAATCCAGAGATGGCCGGTTTCTCTTTTTGAGTCTTGTTTCCTATAGAAGATTGGGACATGGGCCTAGATTCCTGTACAAACCAGCTGCTCCCCTATCGAAACATTGTATTCCAAGTATTCCAGCTCAGAATCCAGCTCTAATTTCCAGTGGGATTAAATCCCAGTGGCATGTTTACTGCTCTGTCTACATATTCATGCTCAACCTGCATACAGACTCTGACTGATCAGTGAGAAGGGGAGGGGTTAATGACATCTCCGACTCAGAAATTGGGTTATAAATTAAAATGAGAAGGAAAGGGCTGTCAGAATAAAATCCACAGAAGGGATAATACTGATATGTACAGAAACAACAAAAATAGGGAAGGACATTATGAAGCCTAGAATTTCTGGTATGTGTCTCCTATAAATACATTTTTAAGTAAATTTGGTGAATAAAAGTACATCAAACTACAAAAACATACCACAAAATTGAGTTTTAAAGGTTAAGCCATCCATGCAGGGAAACACAAACATACACTCCAGTGAATACAAACACTAGGGGGCAGTGAGCACACATGCCCAGAGTGGCGGGTAGCCCTATCCACAGTGCCCAAGAAGCAGCTGGTGAGTTAAATGTCTTGCTCAAGGACACGTCCTGCCAGTGCAGTTATGCTCAGGCAATCAGAACCTGCAACCTTCCAGTCACAAGGTTGGTTTCCTAACCACAAGGCCACGGCTGCATCCAGAGGAAGAGGAATGTGGGAATATAAAGAACACACAAGATCATAAAGTTCACTTGAGGAGTGACTAATGCCCACCCTGGACACCCTTGGCACTGTAACAGTAACAATAATATGACTGGTCAGCATGTACGGAGGCTAAATTACAATGCAAGCATTTGGGAACACCTGTCAAAAGTCTTGACACCTGCTTAAATAAAGAAAGGTATGAGGTACCTTAACATTTCCAGACAAGTGCTCAGAACCATGCTATCAGACAGAGATCAGTCATATTTATTCAAGGAATTTTCTTTCAGTCTATAAGACTCCCTCGCTCTTCCCTCTCTTTCCCTCTACCTTCTCAGAGAGGGCCTCCTCGAGAGTGGCAAGGGCTGTGTCTGTGTTGCTGGAGTCAGTCTGCAGGGACTTCACCCTGTCCCTCAAACTTCCAAGCTGTTTATCCTTATCCTTCAACTGTTCCAGCAGGTTTTCAATCTGAAACAGAGAGGGAGAGAGAAAATGCAAGCCTTTAATGGTCCATGATACCGGGTGCAATAATGAACACACTACAGTTCACGACTGTTAACTTTTGAATCGGATTCGGAAAACTAAAACGTTGGAATATGGGTGGCAAAGCATGATTACAATCCTAATTCAACATAGCATGAGCACTTGAAACCCTTGAAATCACAATCCTTATCAGGTGATTGAATACAGATGAAATAATTTATTCGTTGCGCTCCGATAAAAGAAAACACTCCAGGCAAAAGTGGCACTCTTTTCAAATATACCCGGAACACAGCGCTCCAGCCCAGACATAGTTATATTCCCATACTCCTGAAAGAAGGCTCTGTCTGCATTCCAGTCATGGGTACATTGACAGATAATACCAAAAAACGGCGACAACCATTTCGTAAATGAATCAAATTAGGCCGCCCTGACTATGACTAAATTGCTAAGTGATGAGGGTAATAGCTGAAGGGGTTTATCTCCAAAGCTAAGGGGCACAAAACGAGTGGGAAAAGAACTCGTAAAGGCTAGAGATAACACTGCTCCGGCGTTATTACGCCACCCAGTGAAGTGATCTTTAAAGCAAAGATGGAGTGATAGGAGGCCTTCAGTCCAGTGGGACATCATGGGAACCAATATGAAGCAAACACAAATTAAGATGGCACTGAGGGCATTTGGGTCAGACTGGTGGCACATCAGTACCAGTGGCTATCTGTATGTTCTCTGCATTAAAATGAATTCAGTCAACATTAGTGAACAATGGTCCCACGTGAAAACACGGTCATTGTGAAAGTACAGATTTGAGGGAGTAACACGCACTATTCTGATCTCGGTGTAGGATACTGATGAATGGTGAAGTGCCACATTCCTGGATTCCTGTACAGCTGCTTTGTGGCAAAGCCAGTTGTTAAATCAAAACAGAAGAACCTGTCCTCAGGATTTAACTCCTAGAACCCGTCGTCCGCACTTTGTGGGCAGTTCCCTGCCATTTTCTAGGCTTCATAAATCAGGATCAGAATATCCTACAGACATAATGCACATATCATAAACTACGGGACTGGTGTGATGATTCATCGGTAAGTGCCAAAGCAGCTTGCAGTGCATGTTTACTGCTCTGTCCACCTGCACACACTCAATCTGCATACAGACTCTGACTGATCAGTGAGGCTGATGACATCACTGACCCAGATATTGGGATATAAATGTAAAGGATACTGATGAATGGTGAAGTGCCACATTTAAAGTCTTGGATTACAATAGTGTCAAAAACCAGGATGCTTGTAAATGTTAAAAGCTCCTGATAAAAAAATGCCATAAATGCTAAATATCTGTCATAATAAAGTAAATATGAAAAAGTGTCAAAATGCAAGAGCTTACAAAAGTGTGAGCGTGCATCTTGATTGGCCGTCACATGTTTCAGTGTGTGTGGTTCTCATGGGGCGTTGGAGGGCCTTATTTCAGGGCAAATTTAGCACGGTGCTCCAGCCAGCAGATAAACCGTTCCATTCCTTCCCGCTGCAGCATTTTCTTTGGCCCGCGTGGTCAGCAAAAACAACGGCACTGCCGAAATATTTAAGCGCGCTATGCGGCCTCTGTTCCACACAATTGGGTGGAGAGAAAAATGGAGCTTGACCCTAAAACCATTTTGCTGAGAGACAGGATGAATTTGCTTCTCAGTCTGGGGAAGTGGACATTCACGTTTACTGGACGGATGACCGGAAAGAGTTTGAGCAGTTTGTGGAGAGCAGAATGTGCATTCTGCTAAATAAATAAGCTTGTGGACAATTGTAGGCCTTACGTTTAAAGGCAAATGTCCACAGAAAAAATGAATCTTCTACTCAGCTTCACTAACCAAAGAATAGTTCTCTTCTAAAAAGAAAGAATGACAGAGACAGGAGGACAGACAGAGAGAGAGAGAGAGAGAGAGAGAGAGAGACAGAGAGAATTGGACCACCTACAGCTGGAGTGCTTGGACTGTAAACTGAGCTGGTACATGATAAACATAGAGACATCTCTGCCTGTTCAAGGCTGGACTGCTCTCACATGTAGTGGCTGTTTGTTCCACACAGCACAGCGACGGCATTTTCTATTGCACGTCACTCACCGTCACATCCAACAAGAGCTAAACATCACACCATACAGTATATTTACAAATATACATATATATATATACTTCCCCAAAAGCAATCTCGAGTCAAAGTCCCAGTACCTTCTTTTATTAAATTTTGTAAATCTAACCATTACTAATGATGGGATGTGAGTGGGGTTACACTGGCCTGTTGACTTTTTCCATGAAATGCTGGAACTGTATTTCATTTAGCTCCCTTTAAAGGATTTTTTTTTTTTGTTTTCCTGAGGTTTGTCATCGTATCTGAAAATACCGTTCTGTGTAGGGATAAGTCGGGACGTGCTGGCCGGTGGCCACAGGAATAAATCTAGCCGGTAATTGGTGGTGGATAAAACTGCAAGTCTGAGATGATGGGGGCAATGGGGTGGTACGTGAGGACGCAGAAGAGTGCAGAGAGAGGCTTTTAGTGGAGTTGTCCAGAACAGAGACATACTCAACAGTCAGAAAATCTCAGAAACAGAGAACCATCATAGTGATGACAATTGACAAAAAGGCATATATATATATATATATATATATATATATATATATATATATATATATATCAGTATTAACCTTTAGTCAATTTTGTGGGATGTTTTTAAAGTTTGACATATTTTAATTCATCACATATTTATGGGAGACAGCCACACACACCAGATACATGCTGTGATCAAAAATCTACTTGCACCTACAATTTGCTGTGTTTCGTCCTACAATTTCTTCTGTTATAAGCACTAGAGACTGGAATCGATCCTCCCGATTGGATTTTATCTGCAAATGCAAAATAAATAAAAAAAAGTAGGACTTTTTTTCTGAAATTTGAACACATTTAAGCACTAAAGGAAAGCAAACAGCCCCTCCCTTCTCATTTTCATTTATATCCCAATGTCTGGGTCAGCTGGACAGAGCAGTAAACATGCACTGGAAGCTCATTTGGCATCTAAACTGGGATTAAATTCAGTTGGAAGTGTCAGGAAATAAAGAGACAACCGCGGTTAAAGAGGGTAAGTGTAGTGAAGTTTGTAATGATGTGTTGTTACGAGGCCATGTCTGTAGGTTACTCTGTTCCTGAGTTATGAAGCCTAGAAAATGGCATGTAACTGCAAAATGTGGATCTCAGGTTCTAATAAGGGCAGAATAGAAAACTAGGGTTGTTCCAATTCACAGACCCATTTTCAGTTTATTATAGTACTCAACATCATAAATGTACAGTTTAGTGCTCTTTAAATGAAGGAAGGAGTACCTTATTGTGGCCTTGCTTTTTAAATGGATTATAAATCATATAATATAATAAGTATTAATATTTCTTTGGTCTGTTGAGTGCAATGGTCAGCACCTCTGCACATTAAAGAGACTTACATTAAACAACACATGATGCACTATACTGCTGCACAGCACAACGTCTCATCTTAGTGCAGAACCGTGATCCTCAGGATTCACCCTCAGTATGACTGTCAGGTTTTGCCCTCGTGTGGTTACACTGTGCAACTACACATGAAACACAAACATTCAGCTGCATGATCAAATAGCAATCAGGGTTCTGAAAAATAGACAAGGCAGAACAGGATGTAGACGTTTTTGTGCTTTTTCGCTGGACGATCCCAAGATCAGTAGGTGGTCCCGAGATGAAAGGCTTAGGCTACCTCCCACCTCTTCCCTAGGGTGACTCTGTGTGATGTCATGCATACCCTCGCTCAAGGACACATTAATCATCTGCTATCAGCTGGAACAGCGGATCCTGATGACGTTATTATAGAGAGGAGCGAGACCTTAGATCAGGCCATGAAGGTAAGAAGCTATGAGACATGGAAGGCCTTTCATTTCTGACCTTGCAGCACCACATATTTATACGTTTTCAACAGTTCAAACCTGTCCCTGCCCTTATTGCATTTTTTTTCCCCTCACAAATGAACTGCATAACCGTCCACCACTGAAGTGGAAGAGTAGAGAAGCGATAGAGTCCAGCCAGCAGAGGAGGAGAGTGCACGAAAGACAGCACTGAAGGAGTCTTTGATATTTCGCTTAAAAACAGCAATTATTTTCTAATTCCATGTTTTGGACAGCGTCATCCAAGGTGCTCCAAGAGTCGATATGAATTAGTGACCTCCTCCATTATCTTCACTGTGATCTGTGCACTGGCCAGAAGTAAATTAAGAAATGCCTCGTTATTCATATTCGTCATGTCACTCCAGTCCATTCTGGACTTTAAACCATATTTGCTTCTATACAGAGTAGAGGAACCGGGTTTGGCTTGGTGCACGGTCTGGAAATCTATCAAAAAAAATTCATTTTGTGCTTTATGTATATTAGTAATTCAGTTTGCTGCCATGCCATCAAAACCTTGGTGAAAACATGACTGCAGTTTGTGGTGTGCCATGAACAAAAATACATAATAGACTAAAATACATTTTTCACTCGCCAGATGGTAAACTACCCAAAATAAACCACGTCATTTTTCATCGTTTCATTACAGCTTTTCCACTTTAAAGAAGAAAGGAGCAAGTGTATTCGTGTGTGTGTGTGTGTGTGTGTGTGTGTGTGTGTGTGTGTGTGTGTGTGTGCATGGGCAAATGTACAGATGTTCTCCCAACCATCTTCTCTCTCACCCTCAAAAGACCAAACACACTCAGTTGCCATCTTGTCTGGGCAAAATGATGGCATCCTCCATAGACACATAAAAAACCTGCTCAGAAATGTGGGGGAAAATCCGCAATCCAAAACAGGAATGTCTTGGAGATGCGATTCGTTACGGATTTTCACATGCATTTGGTAGCGATTCAGTTAGCCTGTGGGCTAAGAGAGTCAATGTGCATTTGTGTGTGTCTAAATACAAGGCCTTCTCTGTGTCAAAGACATACTGGCCAAAGTGCAAAAAAAAAAAACGAGGCTGTTGCATCCTGTTGCATATGTATGAAAACAAGCAGCCCGACAAACACACAGTACAACAGACAGGTGTGGACTTCGACTTTGTTGAAGACTGTTGTTTGTGAACTTTGAGAATAAAGTTGTTATTGATAAAAAAAATGGTTTGAGGCTCGTTTTCAATTTTTTAAAAAGTCTCTAAACTGAGGATTAATTGTGGTCTGAGAAACTCCTACGGCCTACAAGTTTCCTTTTTTTATATCCCGATTTTCCACCAAATTTGGAGCTGCCAATTACCAAACCCTGTTACGACACTCCCCCCATCACATACAATGTTCCCGACAGCCGGAGGACAAGCACATACCTCCTCCATAATATGTGAAACCAGCCGCTGTCTCTTTTTGAACTGCCACCATTGCATCATTGCTGTGAAGTCAACGCGCTCAGACGAACGCACCGGGTCCCCAGCTCCAGTACAACAGCTAACCGATGCCTGTGCCAACCAGCATCGCACTGGTCTACCAATCCAGTGAGAGCTTGGCCAATTCTGCCCTCTCGAACTCTGGCTGCTGATGGAAAGAGCCCCACAAGTTAGATTTCTATGTATTTCTAAGGCTTTAGAAATGCAGAATTTGGCATCTGTGGCATGAGTCCACTTACACAGCGGGGAATCGGTGTACTGGTGTGGGGAATATTTTCTTGAGTTGAATGCCACAACCTACACTGCATGGACAATATTATTGGGACTCAATCACTGAACGTAGATGTTTCATTTAGTCCCAGTTCCACAGGTGCATAACATCAAGCACCGAGCCCTGCAGTCTGCCTGTGAAAGAATGAGCTCTCTGAATTCCAGAGTGGTGCGTAATATCATAGGTAATAGGATGCCACCATTACAGCAAGACAGCTCGTGAAATCTCATCCCTCCTTGATATTCCACCATCAACTGCATGTGTGTGTAGTACAATTGAAAATGGGAAGAGTTTAGGAGACACAGCAACTCTGTCATTTTTTTTACATGTTTATATACACACACACACACACACACACACACACTCTTCTCTGGAAATAACATCAGTACACAGGCTGTGCACCAGGAGCTTCGTGGCATGGGTTTCCATGGTCGAGCAGCTGTATGCAAGCCTTACATCACCAAGCACAAATCCAAACATCAAATGAAGTGGAGTAAAGCACATCATGAGTGGAAATGTTCAATGGGGTGATAGATCATATTCTTCTATTTGGCAATCTGATGGAAGAGTTGGGATACTGTCACCTTCCTGGATGCATTGTGCCAACTGTAAAGTTTGGTAGAGGAGGGATAATGCTACTGGGTCGTTTTTGTTTTTAGCAGGTGGCTTCATGTCCTTATTTCTAGAGAAGGAAGGTCCTAATACTTAAGTAGACCAAGACATTTTGGACAACTGTATGCTGCCAACTGTATCACTCCAACAGTTTAGCTGTTTGTTCTAGCATAACTGTGTCCCAGGGCACTAAAGATCCATTAAGGCAGGGCTGTGGAGTTTAGTGTGAAAGAACGTGACTGGCCTACACAGAGCCTTTTTGCTGATCAGTCAGGTTGAGAGTGTCAACAAGCCCCTGAAGCTCCTTTGGCATTTAAGCTGGGATTTAATCCAGTCTGAATTTTATCTGTGTATCTGTTTTAGTGTGTTATGATATGTGTATAATATCTGTAAGTTACTCTGATCCTGAGATAGGAGCCCTAGAAAATGGCATGTAACTGCCCACAAAGTGTGGCTCTCAGGTTCTACGCAGTAAAGCAGTTTTCCTCCATACTGGTATTCAAAATGAGAACAGTGAACATAGAAATGAAATCTGGACCCTATGCAGTGCCCCAAGCATTTCTGCTAGATTGTTGAAGTCTAGACCACTGAAAAGGTTAACGTAAAGGGCTTACACGTGTGTTAAGGGGTAACAGTCCAGCACCCCCCACATACACATCTCTATCACTACTTCTCCAGCCCAGGAATGCTGTCGTGATTGCCTGTGCAATTATCAGCCACTTTTACTTGTTTTTTCTCCCTTTCTCTTTCATTCTCTGCTTTTTCTTCTTTTCAAAGCATTTTCTAGAAGCTTTGATCCAAGTTGGGGAAGAAAAAAAAAGGAAAAGGAGAAAAAGAAAGTAGAACCGAGTGAAAAAAAAAATAAAAAATCATCCCACCCAGTTGAAATATCCACAGCTGTGCTTGGGTCTACCCATGGCCCACAGCACAAGCTCGAAATGGGCTTTATCAAAGGGTTATCACCCCCTCTCATCACTCCAAACTACCATGGACTCCATCTCCTCAAGCGTATGGCAGCTTGACAGAGAACTAATACTCTATCAATCCGTTTCTTCAGCGCAACCACAGAATATCTCTATCTCTCCCATGAATCTTCCACCATGGTTTCACCCCCTTGATACACAGCCTTCTCATCAACTATGGCCTGCCTGGCTCCTTTCTACCTCATCTGGGAAGGATTATGGAGGAAAGGGACTGTCCTTCATCATGGGGGTCCTCTAGGGGCCTGTGCTCAGGTCTCTGTGATCAATTGCCATCTGGTAATCACTGATAAGCCATTGATGACTGAGTGAATGGCGGGAAGTTAAGCAAGTTGTAAGTGATCTTTTTCTTTTTTTCAGTCAGGTTATCAATTGCTGGAAGTCTGTTCAGATTAGTGTCTGAAGGAAAGAGAGGGCATGAAAGTACGGAAAGGTGTAGCGCCTCCTTAGAAACAAGGTGAAAGCTGAAACAAGGTGAAATGATAATCCTTCCAGGGAGGTAGAGAGAGAGAGAGCGAGAGAGAGAGAGAGAGAGAGAGAGAGAGAGAGAGAGAGAGAGAGAGATGAGTGCAAAACTCATGCATTTAATGTCAATGTGCAGTTGGAGGTTTGCATATACTAATCATAGACATGAATAACATTATAAAATTGGCATTTTTGTTCATTGTGGCAAAATAAATAAGTAAATAAATAAATAAACGAATAAATAAATTAATTTGTTATTGATCATGACTGTAGGTATTTATCATACACTGGGTAGTTTTTGTTTGTTGGTTTGATTGATTGATTGATTGATCGATTGATGTATTTAACCCCAAGAACCCTATACCAACTGTCAAACATGGTGGTGGTAGCATCATGTTCTGGAGCTATTTTGCTGTCAGTGGAACTGGTACAGTTCATTACGTGAAAGGATAAATGAAGAAGGAAGGCTACACCTGAATGCTTCTTCATAACCTCAAACCGGCTAGAACATGGACACAACTGCTGTGTGCAAGGAAACCAAATTTCATTAGACTCCTCAATTCTACCAAGAAGAAATATCCAACTGAAAATGCACATTTTCAGCTCAAAATCATTTCAATTAAACAGCTTTTACTGTATTATTATTATTATTATTATTATTATTATTATTATTATTATTATTATTATTATTATAGTCCTCCAGCGAGAAGTTTAAAGAAACCACAGAAAGCCCAGTATTGGCCGTTTATTCATTCTCATGTAAACATGCAAACTGTTTATAGGAAAGCTGACTGACACAACGTCTAAGATACCAGTGGAGAGGAATCAAGTAAAGAGACATATACAGAGAAAGTGAGAAGGGACCAGAGTGTGTTGGCTAGAGAGCCAAAAACAACTCTGTCTAGAGGGTAGGCCACAGCTAGCCACCAGGAAACCGACCAGCAACCACACATAGTCAATGTGATGCAAACACGTCTCCCATGTGTGAGAGTGTCTGTGTGTTTGTGCGGTATGTGCGAAAGCTCATAAAAATACCCCTGTGGATTTAAAAAAAAGGGAAGAGTCTGTTTAATATAACATACTTTTGCAGAGTAAAAAAATAAAATGTTAAAATATCATAAACCTTTGAAGAACAAGGCAGGACACACATGATGTACTGTTCTGCAATACCATAAGTAGGTCAGTGACTATCCTGCTACTCATTCAATAATATTTTTATAAACAAACCCTCAGACAAACACAGATTCTGTCTGGATTAATTCTGGCATTTGGAGATGCTTGTAGTTACCTAAAGCTCAGATCCTTTTGATAAATCACAAGTTTACTGATGAGCAGTAAACAGTTTACAGTACCAAAATATTATTTATATTGAGAGAATAAACCTCCGAGAAAACAAACGCAAACTAGTTATAACCTAATGGCACCGCTCTTAAAACGCTTTCCCGATGGAGTACTGAAACATCTATCCACCGCCGTACCTGACAGCCGTTTATGTCACTTCTAATCAACCGTCTCGTGACTTCGTGTTTACGGATCACAGCAATAAATGGAATAAGCCAGTGAGAAAAGGACAAGGAAGGAGAATTTAGGTCAGCACAGAGACAGGGCCCTTTCTCAAACGTCACAGACTTCAAAATACCACAAAATATGGGCATGTCCACTCACCACCCCTACCCTTCAATTAGACGTCCACTGCAATGCAGTCATGCTGCTCTAAATAAAGTGGATAAATAAAAAAAAAAACAAAAAAAAAAAACACTTCATTATACATTGTCACAGCTGTTACAAGCCAGCCCCTCACAGATGAGCCTCTGTTCAAGCTAAATATTCACTCAGCTGTCATTTGAACCTGCTGACCTGTTACAGTCGAGCTGCTTTGACTTAATGCACAGCAGGAAAAAGCAAACAGTGTAAAAACCCTGTGTTGCTTATTTAACTATAATATTAAACATAACAAGAACAAGTTATTCTATTAATAAACACTTCCCTCATCTGTCCTTCAATTAGGACCTCAGGTAGCTTCTTCATCTAATTCTACTTATGGCTACACCACGTTGGGGGGAAAAAAGTGGCCTTGCAACCTTTTTCTGCACTGTGATGCAAACCGAAATGTTAAAAGATACAGGGATTTTCTCCAGATGTGGGGCCTGTGAATCCCACAATCCTGCAAGTGTTTCAGAACCCAAGGCTAATTTTGTGGGATGTTGTTGTAGTTTGATGTATTATTCTCCCAAAAAAATAAAGAAATGTATAGGAGATCATTTATTAACCCAATATCTGGGCCAGTGGTGTCATTATCCCCACCCCCTCTCTCTGATCGGTCAGAGTCTGTATGCAGGTTGAGCATCAGCCCCGCCCCCTCTCTCTGATCAGTCAGAGTCTGTATGCAGGATGAGCATCAGCCCCGCCCCCTCTCTCTGATCAGTCAGAGTCTGTATGCAGGTTGAGCGTGTACACATTGACAGGGCAGTAAACATGCACCGGAAGCTCCTTTGGCATCTAAACTGGGTTTTAGTTCAGTTGGAAACTGAAATAAATTCAGGTGAATTTAATGAATTGGCTTAGATCTAAGTGTATCATGTCTGAAGGTTACTCTGACCCTGAGATATGAAGCCTAGAATACGGCACTTAACTGCCTGCCAAGTGCAGATTTTGGGTTAAAGGGGAAAAAAAAAAGTTTAAAAGATAAAGAAAACCTGAATGGATTTCATTGGCCCCTACAGGTTTCACCACAGGCCAAAAAGTGTCAGTGAGCCAACATTTCAATAAAACACTCCAGCAATCTAGTAAAATAAACGATACTGGGCAGACAGAAAGTGCCTCTGGTAGATATGAGAACAGATATGAGTAAATTCCTTTGTTATCAAGCAACAAAAAGTCTTTAAATTGAATATACATGTGTCCTGTCATGTGACTATTGCATATATACACACCAAGAGAAAGCGAAGCTGAAGTGATATATTGTGCAGCCCTAATTCTATTATGTGTAGGCAAGTTGTGCCATTAATTTCATATCTCGGATTTAATTATTTGTGCAGTGACCCTCCAGCTGAAGAGCAGGGTATCTATTATGAGTTTGTTTTCGCAGTGTAACCGTCCCCACAGTTCTCTCCCCACACGACATTTCATCTTCATAAAGAAATTCAAATGAAACCTATATTTCCTAATACGTTCATGATCATCAGACATGATGACACTTAAAGGAACAGTTGCTGAAGGAATCACAATGCACAACTGCAATGATGTCATGCCAGACTGACAGGGAGTCACTCAGAATGGTTGCGGGTCATCTTCAGTCCTGCATTTGTCTTGGTGGAGACAAAAAATGACTGTGTGTGAAGGCAGAGTGGTCAGTGCCGAGATCATGGGTCACGTGTCACACGTCCAGAAGAGCCAGATCAGCCCGGCATTACATTACTGAGGTCCTGCAACCAGTGGTTGTACTTTTTCTGAACACACACTCGTGTGCTTTACAGCAGGTCGACACTTGTCCTCATATTGCTGCCGTCTCAAGAGACAGCTACTATGCTGTGGTCAGTCTCATCTCAATCAATCAATCAATCAAAGTTCATTTGTATAGCGCAGAGTTGTCACAAAGCGGCTTTACAGAAATCTGGTTCCAAGCCTCAAATGAGCGGCCAGTGGGCAAAGAGTGGCAAGGAGAAACTCCCTCAGACTAGGAGGAAGAAACCTTGAGAGGAACCAAGGCTCAAGAGAGGAACCCATCCTCCTCTGGTCTCCTCATCTCCAGATCTATCCCTGATTGAAAATGTGTGGGATGCTACTGGACGCTCCATCAACACTCCACCCCGACTGCACCGTCTGCAGAACTGAGTGAGAACATTCAAGCTGCATGGGATGGATCATCACAGGACACCATTAGGAACCTCCAAACTCATGTTGCGTTACATTGCACACATCAGTCTAAAATGTCCCATTTATTGTTCATTGTTCCTGTTGGAATAGAACTGCAAACACACACTTCCTTCTGGATGCGACTCTTTTGTTGATGAGTCTGTTTTTGAACATACTGTAGCGGCTACACTAAGCAGCAAAGCATATCTAGGGGAAAAGACGGGGAAGACTACTTTGTTCTTCTTTCTTTCTTTGTGTGTGGCAGTTTATCTGCAGGCTGTTTGAAAGAGGTCAAGTACTACATGTTTAAACTGAGTGGGGGTGATTACAGTGCTCAAGAAAAGTGGAGCACATTTGAGAAATCAGGTGTTTTTATGACTTGATCTAACACTCTAATGACTCCCACTGCAATCGTGTGTTTTACAGGGAGATGAAGAGCCAGGGCTCGGTGCATACACTCTATTGCCAACAGAATCATCACCTGTTTGTCATTATGCTCAGGTTCTGGCAGTACAGAAACACAGTGTGTGCCCGATTCAATCCAGCAGTCCTATACCTGCGGCAATTCCCTATTGTACTAATTTTTAACAGAAAACATTTCAATACTAATCAAAATCAACACAGTACAGTCAGCAAAGTGAGAGATTCATCTGTTCAATATGAGTACACACACACACACACACACACAAACACACACACACACACACACACACACACACACCATATCTCTATTCTTTTTATCTGCCAAGATGACCACAAAAGAAGTTCGGAGGCCATATTGGAAGCTTGAGACTGTGAGAGTGCTGGAATGGAAACTTCTGTCCACAATGACAAGAGACGAGTCAGTGATGTATTAAGATCAGAGCTGAACCTGCAGCTTTACTGGGAGCATCAATGAAGAACATGATTTGAGGCGGAGGGAGGAGAGAAAGGCTGAGGAGAGACTGGAGATGACAGGTGAGTGTGTGTGTGTGTGTGTGTGTGTGTGTGTGTGTGTGTGTGTGTGTGTGTGTGTGTGTGTGTGTGTGTGTGTGAGAGAGAGAGAGAGAAGTAGAAATAAAGCAGCAAATTAAAGTGTATATAAAGTTATAGTGTATAAAGTATATAAAGTTATGGATGTACTAAAGAAATAAAACTGAAGAGGAGTAGCACCCGAGAGCGGTCTACACTGTTACAGACACCAGTATTAGGGCTGCAATTTAAATCTACTTCAATTTGAATTCATTTGAGACGTAAAAATAAGAGAATTTAAAAAATTGTATGAATTCACTTTATATCACTTTATAAAACCTGTTAGAAATCTGAGATTTTAAGACTGAAATGCAAGAACTTTGAAGAATTATGTGAAATTGTACGATTGACAAGGATGACAAGTTCTAATATGAGAAGTTATAATAAAAAACTGCCCATTTATTCTCATTTCCATTTAGAACCCAATATATGGGTCAGTGATGTCATTAGCCCCGCCCCTCTCACTGAGTCTGTGTGCAGGTTCACCAGACTCCTTTTCCAAGCTCGTCACACAGTGATGAGAACAGTGGTTTGATAGTGTACGTCCTGTAGTTTATTATGATATGTGGGTCGTGTCTTGGGTTGTGAGAGTATTTTGAGAAAAGTCAACGGTGAGATAACGTTGACTGTACACTGTGACTCACCATGAAATGATGCCATTATAACAATGCTAATATCATGTGCATTCAGTAATGCAAAAATAGACTGATTGAATGCATTTCGTGCTGGATAAATATCACATTCGGAGAAAAACAGTCACACTCTCAGCTATTGAAACACACTGGGTGTGTTTGATTCAGGGTTCTATGGAAATATGTTGCCATGTAACCGTGAGACATATTTTGGGTCGGGCTCCACATTGTGTACGGTTGCTACTCGGGGGACTCTTGATCACTTAATCGAATCAGTTAAGTATCACATGACAAGAAACATGAAAACACGTGAACACATATATGTGTGAATGCGCACCCATACACAACTCTATTAGACTGAAGAAGGCCAGCCGCTCTGAAACTAAGAACAAGGACTGCAGCCCAGTGTGGTCAGCTAAGTGTGTAATCAAAGAGGCACGCAACATAGAGATACACACGTCCTGCTCCCAGACAGGAAGCTGACAAATCAGGGTGCTCTCCCAGCTGTAAATCAGACACAATTAGAGCTTCATATAAAACAGGATCATTACATGTCTGTTAAAAGCCTGACTCACTACAGTAATGCAGGATCAAAGAGACACCTGGTCTCGGGTACATACACACACACACACACACACACACACACACACACACACACTTTGCAGAACACTTTGAATACTGCGGCAGCAATGCAGCAAATCATTTTCTTATCTCATGAGTCCTTAACGTACGTTTTAAGAGTCTGTGTGTGTCCGCACCAGTAGTGCACATGAAGGGAGTTCACTGAAGGCACGTTTTCCATTTGGAATTGCTCAGATCGTCATGTTGAAAGCATTCCGCTCTTCATTATGTCTATGGCCAGGCCACTGGATTACTTATGCCACTAATATACTTCAAATCATGATATATTCAGGACTCCAAGGCATGAAATTTGTTTAAAACAACATAAACCTTTGGAACCCTAATTCAGTTTTGTGGGATTTCTGATTTTTGATGAATTTGATGTACTTTAATTTAACAAAAGATTATACAAGTATTTATAGGAGACAGTTACACATAACAGACCTATTCAAGTGTGTCTTAGTAATAATAATAATAGTAGTAATAATAATAACAATGATCACAATAATAATAATAATAATAATAATCACAACAATAATAATAATAATAATAATAATGATCACAATAATAATAATAATAATAATAATAATGATCACAATAATAATAATAATAATAATAATAATAATAATAATAATAATAATAATAATAATAATAATAATAATAATAATAATAATAAAAGAATAGATTAGGTTTTAGACACTAAAAAAGGCAATATTAGTGATAAAGGGTGTAAGAAAATAGTGACACATCAAAGTATCCACAATGTTGCCAGATTGGTACCAGACTGTGGTTCATATTGTATTGTGTTCGGATCCCACTGCTCTAAACTGGACAAAACTAGTGCTGTCAATGTTAATACATCAACTCAGATGATTAATCTGGAAACACATGAATGCATTTGATCAAATTCAGTCCAAACGTCCTCGTGTAATTCACACTTTTTACAGAGCCTGATGTATTTACAGCTTCATTTAGTGATGTAAACATGGGCGACATTGTTGACGGGTTGTAAGAATGCAATTACTTTTCACTAGATTTTATGTAAATCCTGTTTGGCAATCCTGATCCTGGAGGGCTGGATTCCTGCACAGTCCACTGACTTCCCTGCTGTAACAGACCTACGAAACCTGGCAATTAAGATGTGAGTTGAATCAGGTGTGCTTGGACAGGAAAAGCACAAAACTGCAGGAATCTGGCACTGCAGGCCTGGGAACGCCCGCCCTTTCATTCCGTGGTAACATTAGAAAACGTCACATTGGACTTCGCAGTTATGGGACTATACCTCTAACCCCTACTAGCCCTTCCATAGAACGTTTAGAAAACACGTAGATACGCACAGAAAAAACAGCTTATTCATGATCAACAACCAGGGCTGTGCAAGGCGGAGTTACACAATACTGTACTGGAGCAACTGGATGGGATTTCTGCACAACAAAACTTTCACTGCCTGTCAAATGTACGTCATCACAGACCACTGGTTGAAGTGTACTGGAAAACTTTACAATGGTCTAGAAAAAAAAATCTATACGTTCAGTAGCCAGGACTGTACGGCAGAATCAGAACCTGTGTCATATCAAACGAACATCTTGTCTGACAGATTTGGGCCTCTTAGATCTTATGTTTTCCTTTCACATTTCTTACTGTTGCTGTAAGAGTGCATCATAAGGGCTGTTTCCCATTACGCCACAACAATACTGAAAGTGATTTAGTCTGTACTGTGTTTGTGTTTCTGTGCGTGTGTGTGTGTGTGTGTGTGTGTGTGTGTGTGTGTGTGTGTGTGTGTGTGTGTGTGTGTGTGCGCGCGATATGGAGGAAGACATCGTTCTCAATACTCATCTGTTTCCATTGAGACAGTTCTGACCTCCAGTGTCAGATGGTATTGAATGTTCTTCATTGCTGGTTAATTATTCTAGCATTTAGTTCATTAGTGGTTTTAAAAAAATACCTAAAGGTCTAAGTTTAACATGGACTGCGAGCCTCATTGTACAATTTCATATCTAGATTTGTCTTTCTCGATGGTTCTCAGTCAGCTGTAAGTGACCTGTCTCTGTCTTTAAGTGAATGAGTCTTCTCCTGAAAAGGCAACTATCCACCCATTTATATGTTTATGGACGGCGCCTCCACAGAGACGTTATAAATGAACGTGCTCACTGGATCAAACTCGAAGCTCCCGTCCTTCAGCAATCAGCCAATCAGCTTTCTGGTTGCACCATGAGTGGAGGTAGGAAGAGGTGCATGTGCACAAATACAGTGGCCAAAACAGGCTGGAAAATCATGTTTCTGTGCATTATTGAGACAAACACGACACAATATTCATGTGTATTTTGGTCCCTATTCATATCAGACACCAGGTTTCTGAAATCCGTTCAGTTTGAGTGAGCTGTTTTACTTCATATCTATCTAATTTTGCTGCATCATAATGTTTAACAGCCAGGTATTTTGATGTAGCCCAGATTACTGTGGATTTGTGTCCAGTTTGATCTGCGCTAAAAGTGCCAGGGGTGTGAATCAGAGGCAGAGCTGCGAACCGAACAGACAGGAACAGGCTATTAGGACTAGTCACATGTTGAGGGTATCAGAGCTGAGAACCGTGCACTACCACGTTCATCATCTGTGAGCTGAATATAAACTGCTAAATGTTCTGTTTTACTTTCTGCTGAAAAAAAAAAAAAAAAGCAGAGACTAAAATGTGTTGTGTATGATTTTGTGCAGTTCTGCCTAACCAATTATTTATCAATTGAATCAATCATTCAATCAATCGATCAATCAATCAATAAAAAAGGAGAAAAAAATGTTTTTTAAAGATAAAGTTTTAGTTTTTTTCTTAAAGTACATTTTGGAGTGTGCATTTTTACACCAAAACCTGGGTAAAAAATATAAACCATACTTTCAAAACACACTTTTTACTAACTGGAGTCAGTTGGGGCATTTGTTCTTCTGTCACCTCCATCATCATTTTGCTCCATCATGAGTCTGGAGAAAGAGGCCTGAAAAACCCTGGTCCCGGAGGCACCCTGCCCTGCACATTTTAACGGATTCCCTGCTTTAACACATCCTCCGCAACTCTGAAAGGCCTTATAAATGAGCTGGCTCGTTGAATCAGCAGAGAAAGCACTAAAATATGCAGCACAGGGTGCCTCCAGGACCAGGGTTCAGAGAAACACTGAGTCTGCCCATCATAAGCTTCAAACAGCTGTAAGATATGGTCACGAGACCATCCTTTTATCCTTTGGATGAAATATTTGCGTACGGCTGTGAAGTCCGGAGAAGTGACTTCTCACATATGCGAGTTAATCAGACTCTTTAAGAGCAATGAATAAGGTTAAGCTAAGCTAAGATAAGATTTGACAGACAGTACCGCCATTGTGTTAATCTAGATGTACAAAATGGCTGGTGTTGTTCCTCACCAGAAGCTCCAGAGCTGGAAGTGAGAAAACATAAAGTAGAAAAATAGAGAGACGTGTGCTTCTGCTGCTTGTTTTATGAGGGCTGTGCCCTCAGATTTGTGAATGTGTCCAGTTCAAATATCCAAATTCCCCTTTTAAAAAGTCCCAAATCGAACATAAAACCAAGCTGAAGTAAGAACATTAGATATACGATAGCGCAAGCAAATAATGCGCCCATCCAATTCATACTTCATAAATAATCCACAGTCAATGAAGCTTATTCGCACCCTGCTATGAGCTGAGGTGGCTACTCGGATAATTAAATGACTGTACAGAGAGCACACATGAAAAAGCTTTAAAGGTCACCATAACGGACCTTGCTCGGAGAGACCGCTGAGCTGGGACCTGCCTCTTTAAAGGCACCCGATGTGGACCTGAGATCAGCCCTTCAATGGCAGGCAGTGCAATTAAGGAGGCAGTATAGCGTTAATTAAAGGCTGGGAAGTACTGTACTGATCTAAGAACAGCACTCAAAGGGAATCGAAGATGAATCTTGATGGGGGTTTGAGTCACAAACACTTTCAGTTCAGTTAACAGGCTAGAAGAAAGAGATAGAAGCAAAAGGAGATACACGGAGAGAAAAAACAGTGTCTGGGATTAGAGGGAATGAAACACAACAGAGAGAAAGCTCAATGCTCGTGTGTGTCCCAAAGGAGCAGTCGGGTGGCTCCCTGCAGGTGGTTCTAACTCGGTAAGGAAGTTAACCTTATAAAAGCCATTAGACTCAGGAGATGGACCCTAGGTTGAAAACACACACACACACAAACACACACACACACAGAAATACACTCTGCCAAACACAGACAGACTGCTGGATGATAATGAGTCTAATGTCTGTGCTCATTAAATCCTGTTAGGCTTTGCTCTTTCCTTGGACCTTTTTCATCAAGAATGGTAATTAAATGATAGAGACGTAGGTTAAGACATTTAAGGGTAAGTGGACGTCCCTTGGGCAAATCAATGCTTCAGCCGCTCATGTCTGACCTGACATCTGCATCAAAGCACCTCCTCAGTGCCAGGCGGCATAATCCAACGGACAAAAGGCTGTTCCCGTTGAGACAACAATAATCTCGTCATCTAGCCCAGCTCCGACCAGAGGACAGGGCAAATGAGGCAACAGTTAGCCCAGGCCAAAACCCAGGACAGTTAATGAGCAGACAAAGCCCAAAGCAAACAAACAGAACCGAACGCATGGCAACCTGGGTCAGCCTCACAACAAAGGAACGTCTGCCAAAATCAATCGTGGCTCAGGAGGGTCCAGACTAAATAAAAGCCCACAACAGACAAGAACGGGGCAGTAGAGAAAGTCAGGGGCCAGCCAAGTCCAACATGAAAAGATCAAGTCACTGGGGCAATTACAGAAGGAAAAGGTTTGTGTAATCAGAGGATTGTCAGATGCCTTTTATAGTCTTTCACAACCTTTTAAAGGTCACTGAGGTGTTTTGCGGAAGAAGGAACGTCTGAGTTAAATTGGGCTCGTCTGTGAAGCAGACCAAGACCACATAAAGAAAAGAAGTAAGACGGTGCATTGTAATTACAGACTGTAGACCTTATTACCTTCACCATGTCACCACTATCATTATAACCAGTATCACCAGTAATCACCATCAGCGACATCACCATTACCATCACTCAGCATCTCCTTTCCATCACCACAAACCCCATTTCCACCACTATTAACGTCTCACTGGTTCTCATGGTTGTACGGCGGTTTTGGCACTGACCTTCTTCTGCAGGACGTTGATCTTACGCTCTTTGACCTCCAACATGTCCTTGAGGTCCCGGATTTCTCCGCTCAACGTTCCTTTCTCATCCGTTACATCCTGTAACTGCTTGGTCTTCTTATTCAAGAAGGACTCCTTCTCTTCCAGACGGAGCCTCAGAGCATCGACCTGAGAGAGACAACCAGCAATGATCAGCCATATACAGACATGTTCATGCGGAAGCTGCAATAACCGATGGAAAGAAATGTTTGACCAATGAAATGCTTCTTTATGAACCAATATATTTCAAGCTTTAACTGTTTAGAAGTCAAACATTACGACTGTCCTTTATTAAGAATGATTTCAAAACGCATTAATACAGAATTCCAGCCTTTTTAGAGGATCTATTATAATTTACAGGATGAATTAAATACAGTAAAATGCATCCATGATGTTTATGGTAAATGCTGTGTAACTGCATCTAGATACGTTTTCATTTTCAACTTTTTTACCATCTCGCTGCTGCTTTTGACACAGGATGAGCCTATTGTTGCACATCATCCCGTTATTTATTATTTAATTACAAAATATTTTCCATTGATTATTTGTTGATGCACATCACACAACAGTAACATTATGCTGAGCAATTAATTTAAGTAATTAATAGGTATGAACTTATCAACATGTCAGTTCTGATTGGCTGCAGCCACAGTCACAAAAATACTGTGCTGTTAAACAGACAGAACAGTTTGATGATATGAGTAAGACTCTACTTCACTCCACTTATCAATGTTTTTACTGTATAAACTGTGTAACAATCAAATATTGTTATTATTATTATTATTATTATTGTTGTTGTTGTTGTTGTTGTTGTTGTTATTATAACAATAATAATAATAATAATAATAATAATAATAATAATAACAATATTTGCTTGTTACATAGTTATATATTATTGTTACACAGTTATATATTATTATAACAATAATAATAATAATCATCATCATCATCATCATCATAATAATAATAATCATAATCATAATAATAACAATAATAACAACAATAACAATAATAACAATAATAACAATAATAATAATAATCATCATCATCATCATCATAATAATAATGATCATAATCATAATAATAACAATAATAATGATAATAATAATAATAATAATAATAATAATAATAATGTTATTTTGTCTGTTATTTTATGGATGTAGTGAAGGTGGACATGGAGATGGTTGGTGTAACAGTAGAGGAGACAGGTGATAGGGCAAGATGGAGTCAGATGATCCGCTGTGGCGAAGAAGAAGATTTTGTCTGTTATTTAATTTTTTTTATGGCCGATACTTATTTCACTGCAGCACATAAGCTGCACTCTATCCTAAGCATCTAAAGCCAATACAACTCGTCCCCTTGGAGCTATAAGCTTCTATCTGACATTTTTATCAACACTGAGGAATTTACAGATTCTTATTCTCCGACCGTTTCTTAACATTATATGAGCTGTTTCTGAGTTTTATACCTTTTAGACTCAGAAACAGAAATGTTTTATCTCCATATTTGTCAATTTCGCTATAAAAACTTTAAGGCTCAATATCTCAGAGCTGCTGAGATAGCAGATAGAACCTCATCGTACCGAGGGGATGAACTTGCTCTACTAGCCTGCTCTACCACTGGAATTATTTAGGCAGTATTTTGGAAAGCGGGACATTTTTAAAATGCAACTTAATCACATGATATGAATCTTAGGACATGAGATCTCCACTTCATACCTCAGGATCAGAGTAACCTACAGACATGATACACAGACGATGAGCATAAAACCATAGACACAAAACAGAATCTCGGAGAACTCATCACCAAATAAAAGTGTTGCCACCAGAAGGAATCAGCTGACTAATAAAACCTGTGGGAGAAGGTGTGACTTTGCGGGACGTGAATGAGTCTCACTTATTGCTGAACTGGACTGATTATCTAAGGTCGTCTTTCCATTCGGACTCCTGCAGTTTAAGCAGCTGGAAGAATCTGAGAGGGATTGCAGGGATCGTAGGGCTCCAGGATGTGGGACGGATTTTCAATACACTGTGCACCGTACTGGTCATCCAGATATTACCATAGCATGCTGTCGGCAGCAGTGGATAGAAGAAGGCATGCACCAGTGACGTGAACAGTCTGGGAGACCTACATGAACCACAGAGAGGGAGAACCCGACAGGTTGTCTGACATGTGTGGGGTCACCCAACAGTCACAGTCGGCTCCAGGACTCAGCACTAAACGCACAATTATGACGCCAACTCTTATCACCTTGTCAATGTCACTAAAGACTGCAGTGGTTTCGTGCCAGGCTGTCATGGGGTCAGTCGGAATGGCAACAGGTGGTCTTCAGGGATGACTCCCACTTTTAGTTTGGTGGGGTTTTTTGGACAATGAGTATATGATCACATAAATGCTCTCGCGTTCTGTCGTTCTCAAACACAGAAAGGAAAAAAGCGAGGAACGGTCACGTAGTCCGTCCCTCCCACCAACACACACAACCTGCACACACACATGCACACTATCCTTGACGTCAGCGTATGCTGTCACATGAGTTACTGGGGCTTGATTGCATTTCCAGGTTTCTAACATGCAGTGAGTAAATCCAGATGAACTCCTGGGGTGTTGTTGAGCTCGTTATCAGGAGTCATTAACGAGCCTCCGGAGAATAAGCACAAACATATTCTATACTCACACTCCACATATGCTCATCTCAGAGCACATATTTTATTTCCCAAAGTAGTTTAAAAGACAACCGAATGGAAATACGCAAGCCTGCCAGCTTCTCTAACAGCATCTGAACCAACAAATAAGACTGATATATAGTACGAGCTGTACGAGACCACCGCTCAAATGTCCACACAAATCTAGTGAAATGACAGCTGCTTCCATCAGTGTCAATTACCTGCTTTTCGCGCACGCTTACGAGCTAAAGAAAAGAATGTGCCCTTTATTTCTGCTACTAGAGGCCACTGTGACCAACCAAGCCTGAGAGAGAGTAGAGAAAGGATAGTGAGACAAAGACAAATCAGAAAAACGTCATGAGACAGTATTTATGAGACACATCTAGTCATAGGTACGTCGATTCATGAGACAGTACTCATATTTATATACTGTCCATATATATAATAATGGTCTGCTGTAATGATACTGAATGTCATAGTGACTCTCTCTCTCTCTCTCTCTCTCTCTCTCTCTCTCTCTCTCTCTCGCCAAAGACACTTGTAATCCACTGTCAGTTGGCACAAAGTCATTTCTAAAGAATCTGTCCAGTGTTCTGCAGGAAATTGCTTTCACTGCACTGCAGGTGAGCCTTTAAAGAACACACAACGCTTTAAAATTCAGTGTTTCACTGCAGCACATAAGCTGCACTCTATCCTAAGCATCTAAAGCCAATACAACTCGTCCCCTTGGAGCTATAAGCTTCTATCTGACATTTTTATCAACACTGAGGAATTTACAGATTCTTATTCTCCGACCGTTTCTTAACATTATATGAGCTGTTTCTGAGTTTTATACCTTTTAGACTCAGAAACAGAAATGTTTTATCTCCATATTTGTCAATTTCGCTATAAAAACTTTAAGGCTCAATATCTCAGAACTGCTGAGATAGCAGATAGAACCTCATCATACCGAGGGGATGAACTTGCTCTACTAGACTGCTCTACTACTGGAATTCCACTACTAATCATCTGATATGAATTAAGCCTTAGAATATCTGCACTTCATATCTCAGAACCTGAGTAACCTACTGACATGATACACATATCATAACAAACTACAAGACTTTTATTATGTAATGAATCAGTGAGTTCTCCAGTTGGGAAAACTGAATTATAAGTTTACCTGCCAAAGGAGCTTCCAGTGCATGTTTACTGCTCTGAACATGTTCACTTGCTCAACCTGCATAAAGACTCTGACTGATCAGTGAGAGTGGACAGACCTGATGAAATCCCTGATCCAAATATTGGGTTATAGAGAAAAATGAGATGGGAGGGACTCCAGGGAAAGCAGAGTGACCAGATGAAGATTTCTTAAGATCTACAGACTAGTCTTAAATCGGTCAATTCAAGATATGTTGGTCAATAAATTTGTCTTTACATTCATGAAAATAGCAAATGACATTCTAATCAAATTTCAAATGTTGGTTTTATATTTAAAGAAGGCTTTGAAGGTCTCAATGTTTCAATGTTTTCCCTCAAATATATGTCCAAATCCTGGATCAGCAACCCAGAAAAGGCAGCAGGGGTCAGTTGTATTTCAAATCTGCTTTCAAAAGTCATAAGTATAGTATGTGGTGGCCTGTCATAAGCTTTCGGTGTTCCAGTTACTCACTCACAGGCAAAACAGTGTAGCTGTTGCACAGAGATCAAGCGCAATCTGTGCACGAAAACTACTTGTGTCGTCCAAAACGAGTTAGCAGTGACCTGTGACAATTTATCAGCAAACTTGAGAAATCCGTGAGAATGTGGATCAAGGTCAGACTCTCTCAAATGCTGTAAATGTTAGCTTTAAAAATCATTACTCCCAAATGTTTTTCCTTAATCCCCAACTGTCAATTCATTTCAGAAAAATAGTTGCACTCAGAAGGAAGTGCAGGGTTGCAATATTATTGGGAAGGAAGATCAATGTTACCAGGAACAATAAATTATGAAAACAAATTGACTGATATGATCAATATTATACATACAGAAATAGTGTCTCTCAGTATGGCGTTGGGTTCTCAGTTCCTGCAGGGTGTGCGGTAGGGGTTTAGTGTTAGTGACTACAACATTATCCCACACATTTTCAGTCGGGATTGGTCTGCCATTGTATCTCTGTCTTCAAAGCAAAATCTTCAGATGAAGACCATCATTCCAGAGAACACAGTTCCACTGCTCCAAAGGTTCCTGTGTATCTGCTCTACAGGTACTAGATGAGCTGTGTGTGAATTATACTAAAAACAGCTAAATGCATTCATTTGAACTGTTGTCCACCAACATTTATACACATGTACAGTGTGTATCCTGTTATGTATGACATGTTGAATGTACATCATAATTATGTAAATGGAAATGTGCATTTAGGTCCTCTGTCCCTGCACACAGCGAAGATGTGTCCTCCGCATTTAATGAATTCACACACTAGGGGCAGTGAGCACACACGCCCGGAGTGGTGGGCAGCCCCATCCATGGTGCTGAGTCGAGTGCCTTGCTCAAGGGCACTTCAGTCATGTCCTGCCAGTTTAGCAAATTGAACCAGCAACCTTCCAGTCACGAGGCTGGTCCCCTGGCCACCAGGACACAGCTGCTTCAATTCTGAGCATCTGAGTGTTTAAACAAAATCAAAAGCCATTGTACACAGTTCCTGGAAGTGTTGCATTCCCTAAGAGCTCATGAGGAGACAGAGAAACAGTAAAAAAAAGACCATGGAGTTGTTGTTGGTGTAAGTCCCACATTCTGAATGCCAAAATGCTTTTAAACAACAGGCAAAATAGAAAGCAACCTGTCCCAGTGGCAACAAGAGACTCGTTCAACCTGATCTACAGTCTTTTTTTGCAATTAAGTCAACTTGGTATCAGCTGAACGTCTACGAACTTGTGTCCATGAGCATTAACTACAATATAGCCAAAGTAAAGCCAGGGAAGATTGCATCGAGGCGTGCCTTAGTGCACTCTCAGACACACACACACACACACACACACACACACACACACATTACAAAACGTCTCCATTGCAATGGCCTCTCCTGCTTTTCACTCAGCACCACATCATTTAAGGAAGGCCTTGATACGTTTTCAAGATCTTGCGGTTGCAGAACTATTAATTCTTGGCCATGACATTAAGTGTGTTTTTTTCTTACACACTCCTCTCCCTCTCTCTCTCTCTCTCTCTCCATCCCTGACCTCCCTTCGGTCAGACTGCTCTTGACAGCCAACTCACATTCTGGCCTCTAGCTGGTAGAGAGAATGAAAGGAGAATGTAAGAAGGAAATGTGTGTGAGAGACAGGTAGAGAGAAAGGGAGGGGGACAAGGAGTGCAACGGAAAGACAGATGGGCAGAGAGAGAGAGAGAGAGTGAGAGAGAGAGAGAGAGAGAGAGAGAGAGAGAGAGAGAGAGTGTGAGAGAGAGAGTCAGGTCATACAGGGGAAGAAAGGGAAGATAGAGTCTGAGTCATTTCTTTATCTTTCTGCTCTTTTTACTAACAGGTTTATACAATCACTGTCAAAAAGGTAGGAGAACAAACTGTTGTAGAGTGCAAAGCACCAGATGTCTTGGAATGTTCCTACAGGTTCCTAATAATGAGGCAATCCATCCTATACATCTTGCTCATGTAGTTCCTTCTGATTTTGCTGCAGAGCTGGAGTGTTGATGGCACATCCAATAGCATCCCACACATTTTCACTCTGATTGGAACAGTGCACTTAAATTCCTTGGTCTTCACTGAAGATGATCCGCTGCCATTCTGAGTGACTCCATAACATCATTGCAGTGTTTGTCTTAATGGTCCATTTGCATGAGGTCCTGCACTGTGCCGCCATCTGCCAATGGTGCTGGCACTAACAGGATGACTCATGGAAGGCATCACTGCTAGACAAATGTCCATATAATTGATTCCTGAAGATCTTCCAGATACATTATGTCACTGGTGCACACCTTCTTGTATCCACGGCCACCAACAGTGTGTTATGGTAATATCTACACAATCATCAACAAGACCATCCCACTTCCCAGAGTCATGCAACCCCTTTCAAACTTTTCCAACTGCTTAAATTGATTCTGCTTGAAGGATGCTACCAACACAACAGCATGAGTCAGAATGGAAAGCATGTGCTTTGCGGGGACCTAACATACTCACATATTCACATACACGCCACAGCTGCTGTAGATTGGAGAAGTGCAATGTGATTCTCAGTCAGCAGACTACACAGCTAATGGTAGACATGGGACTTTTTTTTTCTGCTGCCTCACTCTGCTCTAGCCCCTGCGCTCAGCTCCTCCTCTACTCCCTTCACCCCATCTGTGCTCTTACATACGTACACACTATGGCGGGGACATAAGGCATGTGTATGAAGATCAAATTTCAGTATGTCGAAGAAGAAGGATTTCATGGGGTGTCCTCATTCTTTCACAGTGTATTTTCCACATCATATATCGTGTCCTATATATTGTATATTGCCATTTGTCCATATTGGCCAGCTCTTGGTAGACGTGCAAAAAGAATCAAGATTCTAATAGATTCACACAGCAGCTCCAGCCCACGAACATATGAAAACACTCGCGACATTTATAAAACTTTGTAGATCCTTGCTAGTACCATTTCTCCTCCAAACTGTCTCCATCTCCAAATCTGTAAAAGCAGAGTGGCATACAGTGCTCATTAAAACACATTTATTTAAATATATTTGCTGTAGAATTCATCATCCTCGGTGTTGCTGTGCAGTTATCCCAATAATTGCTATTTATGTAACAATTAATAACGTTCTCTCGGTTGAGACGACACGGAAAGGGCAGAAATAGGCCTTAACGGCCTCAGATGTGGCTCGGGGAGGAGGTCGTTCTTCAGAAATATCTCACGTTGTACTTGAAGTGGTCTCTCAGGCTGACTCTAGTGTCTGTCTGGTCTTCATCAGTAGCGCTACATGCTTCCAAAAAACCGACCAAGCAGTCAGACAAATTAGGTATAAAAATGCAACTTTTTCGTATGAAATTTCAAGTGAAATATAGACGTCAGAGGATCATAAGCAAGCGAGAAAAGCACTTGGGAAAACAGAGAAAATGGCTGTTGCTGGACCCAATCTGTAAGTCAGGTGTCACGTGGACAGCAAATGTCTTTATACTCACGCCAAATGCGTGTGGGAGCCTGCCAGAATTAGCAAGCGAGCTGGTCATCTGAGGGAAAGGTTGTGTTAATGTAACGTAAGTAATTGTTGTAGGTGTGTAGTGAATAGGCCACGCAGAATATATTATTGTGGAATAAGTTCATAAATGCAAAGCCTTCTGTAGTCATCTTTGTCACGGATGGACAGGAATAACAGAAAGTTAGCTCGTTTATCATCTCTGTGGGCCTACCAATAAAAACTTCTTCTATTTCCTTCCATCTTCTTTCTTTGTATTACTGATTTCATCCCACCAGTTTCACATTACCCTCCCCCCTCCAAACCCCACCCTCCTGAGGCAGCTTAAAGTCAATGCTCTGTAACAGAATGAAGACTGAACTGAGATTCAGCTTAGTGAAGAAAAAAAAAAAGAAATGGGTATATAATCTTTGTAAAATGTGTGTGTGTGTGTGTGTGTGTGTGTGTGTGTGTGTGTGTGTGTGTGTGTGTGTGTGTGTGTGTGTGTGTGTGTGTGTGTGTGGGTGTGTGTGTGTGTGTTGTAATTCTGGACTAGGCAGGATGAAAGAAAGACAAGTTATTAGTTGATTAGTTAAGATTGTCCATTAGGCTGTGGTTCAGAATACAGAAGCAAGTCCATATTACAGACATAAATGATCTGATTTATTCAAGAATAATTCGTGCATTTCAAGTTTAGTTTACAGATGCAAATTCATTTTATACATCAAATCTTACCTTAATATCATTGTGACAGTGTGTGTGTTACCTGCACTCAATCGTATTAGGATTTCTGCAGTTATCTGTTTATTAAAACGGTCGTGTAAACAGCACACCTTGGTTTCTTGATCTGAGCAAGATATAGAAATCCAGTGAAGAAACCTGAAAACATCTGATGCTGAATTTTGTGGCGAGGACGCAGGAGAGGTTTTCTGCTGATAACTCTTCCTTGAAGACCATACTTAAACAATGCACCACAGCTCTAAATCTTTCTGAAGGTTTTTTGCTGTCATGTAAGGGTTCTAATTTGCCAATGAGCAGCTGTCTCTCAAATTCTTCTTAGTTTTCCAGACCTTATCCTGACCTCCATTGTCCACTGCCTTTCCTTACTTACATTTCAAACTGAGGAAATGGCAACCCGAAAAAGCTTCTTCTCTGCTATCGTTCTATAGCTTCAACCTGAGCACTGGACCTCAAGAACTGGACCTCAATCATTTTCAGAGTGCTAGGCACCTTCTTAGAAGAACCCATGGCTGCTTTTTCTTGGGACAAGGTATGAAGAGTCTGGGTTTGAAAATACGCATCACCTTTCGTAATGTCTGTGAACAAACCATGACCGTAACAGGCTAATTAAGGTCAGTCAAAGTTATCTGAGCATTCAATTCTCCTGAGGTTCCCGAATTTTTTAGCACTCGGAGGTGTGGGATATCTGATTGCATGGACAATTAGCCAGACTGCACTGGTCATGATAAATAAGCACCCTTGGGCAGCCACTGTGTTATCCAATGTGGGTGGTAATGTCTTCTGTGTGGGGCAGGACTGGCAAATTAATTCAGCCCTACATTTTTATTCAGACCAGTCCAGTTTCGGGATCCCTTTTGATCTGTACCATTTTGTTTAGGGGGGGTTCCCAGTTTAAATTCTGTCAGCCACAGTGGGGGCAGGTGAGTGAGTTGACAAGCCCCTATCTCAGCAGCCCACACCAATTTTCCTGGTTTTCCCGACAGTAACAGTCCTAAATTGCTTGGATCACTGTTAAAAGTGTGTACAATGTACAGAATTAGAGTGTCTGTGCATAATAAAATAATTTAATGTGAATTCACTGTGCAAGAGATGAAAGTTGGGAATAACAATGAGGTAGTCCGAATGTAAGTGTAATGTCCCTGGAAAACTTGGCTGGAATTCTCTATAGCCTGCATTCAGACTGGAAGGGTGTCAACAGTCCATGTGAAGAGAGATCATTCCTCGTACTGTAGACGTTCCCTATACACTGCTCAATGTAGATATCCACGATGGTAGGATCAACTGGATCAAATATGTGCTGGGTAATGTTCATCGCACCCTGCGTTTAGTTGTGTTTTGGACATGAAATTTGCTTTGTGGCCTGTTGGACATCATACATGATTCTCATGATGCACCTTCCTTCCATGCAATCTTCAATGTTGTTGCAATAGACTGATTATTGCCACCACTCTAACATATCTTTAATATACTGTTCTTTAAAAAGTAAAAAAAAATACTATTATAATTCAGCATGAACACATGAACAGGCCAGTAGTGTTTAAATATGCTGTATTTCAACTTGATCAGTGCTGCTTACTACAGGACTACAGGACTACAGGACACTAGTCAGTGCAGAAAATCCCGAACTCCACACTGTTATGGATAAACTTTGGCCATTAATCCGCAGTTCACTTTCATCCTGAAAGTTCCTACTTAGCAGAAGAAACCGGCATGATGACATCATAAATGAATCCACTATTAAAATAATGACCAGCTCATTTAAAACGATGAAAAAGTCGTTGCACCCCTAGAGTAAACACAAGTGAAAATCTAGAAACTCCACCTCAAGTGACAGTTTATGCTCATTTTATACTCTTTGACACTTTGAGAATCAGGCAGGTTCTAAGATTTTGTGTCACAGCTCTCAAAAACAAGCTCACAAGTCAACAGAGGCAGCACGATGACATCACGAAAGCTCTCTCTTCGTCACCACAGAATCAGAACCCATTTTAAAGGGAGGATCCGACCTGAAGACTGCAGGTGTGTCTCTCTGTTCAAGTTGTGTGAGACATGGAAAGTAATCCGATGTGAAGCACAGACATTTAACTGCTGTGTATCCCCACCTCTCCTTCACACTCAGGGTGTGTTTTATACAGACACTCAGACCCAGCTGTTTGCCCAGAGGCCCCAGGAGATGGGATAGTCTCTCAGACACATAAGAGTGGATTTTCCTCTCCACTAATAAAACGCACATCCACAAAGCCAGCTTACACACATTTACAAGGGTATTTTTAAATACACACTGCGCATTAGGCTGGACATGACAGAGAGTTTCCTTTAAAACAATTCCAAGTAAGATATGATTCTTAATGCTTCAAGCTTCCATACAAATGTCTTCAATAATAACGATTTAGGTGTAACAGCTTCATGTCCATCAAGGTTCTGATCGAGAGGATATTTGCTCATCCAGGGATGCAGTTATTTATTGGCTATTTTAAGCTTAATATGGTGAATTCTGTGTGTCTTTAACCTCTAAAGGTTAACCTCTAACCTTTAACCTTATTTACATGCCAGAGCAGTGCAGTGTATTTTGAGTAGGTAACAAAATGGTTTATAGACTGAAGTGTGGAACCACTTTAGAGAGGAACGTGAAAACATATTTACTTGACATCGGTTCTAGCACCAAAAGTTGCTCTGCAGAACATTCAAGTAGGCTAATGCATGCATGTTAAAGAAAAACAAATTATAGCACATTCATGATATCAGATTTGTTGCTTTCTATAACAATCCCTTACTGCTGAAGGCTGAAATGGCTCCAGATGTTGGCAGGTTAATATTGGTAATACTGTGACAGAATAATAGTTGCTAAGAGAAACTGTAGTATACAGTACATAGTATTTTTATTTGCCAAAATAATTAGAAAAGTATTTATACAAGACAGTCACATGTCAGATGTTGTTGTTGTTTTTTGTTTTGTTTTTACTTTTTTAATAACAGTTTTTTATGGTTTTGTATTTGTGAAAAGTTTAGATATTTGGATGATTTTTGAGTTTATTTGATTTGAGTTTTAATCAAAGGTTTACAGGTGCCTACATTTTTTTTTTGTTTTTTCTTATGAGGTCAAAAAAAATAAAATTTACATCTCATAAAGATGTTGGGAATTGATCACCCAGAGTGTTTATGAGCTGAAAATGCCATATGTTTGGATTATTTGTAATGATGAATAATATTTATAATAAAAATTTGTTCAACATACTTGAAAAATACTTGGAATGTCCTTTTTTTATTTTTGCCATTAACACATGTTTAAATATTATCCCTTCTTGGGACTTCTGTTTTGAATTTTGAACACTGTGTGAGCAAAGAAACAGCCACTCCCTTCTCATTTTCCTCAATTATGCAATATCTGGATTAGTCTGCATGCAAGGTGAGCATGCACACCTGGACGGAGCAGTAAACATGCACTAAATGGCTGCTTTGGCATTTAAACTGGGTTTTAATTCATTTGAAAATGAGTGAATTTGAGCTGTTTTCTGAGCTGGATTACTCACTCATATTGAATTCCACAATGATGAGAACTTGTAGTTTGTTATGATATGTGTGTCATGTCTGTACGTTACTCTGATCCTGTGATATAAAGCTTAGAATACCATCCTACAACTACCTGCAAAATGTGGGGTTCAAGTGTTAAAAAGATGTCACTTATTTCACATGCATGTTTGCCACTTTATGATACACAATGTTACACATAAACACCAAAAAGCACCGTCGGTTTGCACCAATAATGACCTCACATGCCCTAAAAAAGCTTTATGTTGTCCACACAGATCACAGGGCTTCCATTGTTCCATAGGGAGACATTCAAAGCCCACAACTCAGTTCCTAGGTCATATTTTCCACCATCACACACATACATTCCCCACTCATACCATCCAATCTGTCATTAATCATCATTATCACCCAGCTCAGAGGGTAGTTAAAGGGTGTGCTCCAAATCTCTAAGAGCCACTCGGCATTTGATTATTTTTCCTGTCTGCTCCAAAGGCCTCGCTCTCCCGCATCCTGCTTCCAGTCTTTGGTCGTTTCCGAAATTTTACGACTCTGATGTTTCCGTCTTCAAACAACGACAAATAGCAAGAGAATTAATCATGGGTGAGATTTTGACACTGGCACAAATACCGTAAAATTCTACTTTATTACACAAACACACACCCAAAGATACACAAATCAGACCAAAACACTGAGGCAGTAACAGGCTTGCATGCGCAGAACTGAACCCACCAGCAAGCATTCTATGTAAATGGATCAGGTTCAAGAACTGAACACCCTGCGTCTTAAGAAAACATACAGCCTGCAGTGGGTGTCTCTGCAGCCCTGTTATTTATACAACAGGTGATGGATGATAATGGGTTGCTATGGTGTCGTGTGTCTGTTACAGAAAATATAGAAAACACTACAGGCCTTTAAAGATGGCTTGCAATTGGGATTTCACAAATTTTATAAAGAAACAGCCATCTCACATGCAACATTAGAGCCACATGCAAAACTTTGGTCCTATTACAGGTAAGTACACACCCTCTACAGTGAACACGTGGCATGTTTACAAAGGGTGCAGTTTTTGTTTTGTTATATTCTAAATTACTTTTCCAAACTAACTCATCATCCAAAAATAATTGCACCTAAAAGAACTAACCAATTGCAATGTACGACTGCAACTGTGTCATGTCAGACTGCCACGGAGTCACACAGAGTCACAGAGAATGGTAGCAGGTCATCTTCGGTGAAGAGTCCCACTTTGTCTTTTGGAAACGGCCCACAAATCGTGTCTGAAGGCAGCACCACGATAAGATCAAGACACAGATACTATGCCATGGTGTGAAGAGTGAAAATAAAAATCCTGCTTTGCAAATGGATGATTTTTTTTTACTTAGCAACAAAAATATAGAAATTTAGAAAACAAAAGCCTGAATTTAACCAGTATTTGCAAATCTGCAATACAGACAAAGCTAAATGCTTTACTATGCTTTACGTGATTTCCATATCATTTTTATTATAATAATTTTTTATATACTTTTGTATAATTATATTGTTTTTGAAATCATAAAGTAATTTTTTACCAAAAAAAAAAATGTTTGAACACAACTGGCCTGTCACGTCGTTGCATTATGACATTTCGTATTGCCGTGGTGAAATCGCCAACACCCAGCATTAGTAGCATGCTCACAATTACAATTACACCCATAAAATCAACCCCAGCAATCAGCTGCTTGTACTTTGACCCGAGCTCAAGAAGGTTAAGAAAAAAATGACCTGTCACTGGCTAAAATCAACACTGGAGAAGTAGTGGAGTTGACAAAAGTGAATGCTGCTTCCTCTTCCAATTGCTAAAAACAGCATTGAGGGAGCTATCCATCTAAAATAAGAACTTCCACCCCCTAATACACACACACACACACACGCGCACACACACTCACAGAGGGAACTTTAGAGCCTGATGTGACCATTGACCTCAGGGTGAGGGTCAGCCACACTTTTCAAGCTGAGGTTGATGTGTCCATTATCCTGTCAGCTCATTGGCTGAATGAATGGAAGCAAATAGAGCTTATTAGAGAGGGGTGCACAGATACTTGCAGACGAGTGCTGGGATGTATTTTTATTTATTTTTCTTTAAATTAGCTACCTCCAGCTCCATCCCTGACCCCCAGAGGGACACAAAGTACTATGTGTGTGTGCGTGTGTGTGTGTGTGTGTGTGTGTGTGTGTGTGTGTGTGTGTGTGTGTGTGTGTGTGTGTGTGTGTGAGTGTGTGTGTCTTTGTTTAGCCAAATTCCTCAGTCTGCAAAGAACCAAGTGTCCCAACTAAGCAACGCTCAGCCAAGGTGTTTTCCTTCAGGTGATTGATGAAGAGAGGAAAAGAGGAGTCGCTAACCTCATCCCTCTTTCATTTCACCTTCTCCTCTTCTCCTCCTCTGTGAGAGATGGATGGAGAGAGCTGGGGGTCTGGGGTCTGTGGATGTGCCTCATAAAGAGCACATGAGGACAAATGGACAAAACACACTGCTAAACTGTTTGAGAACTCAGTGTTGTGAGTTTAAGCTACAAACGCAGATGAAACCATTTCACTTCTGACACAGACTCAGTGTCGGCGGCCTTACAGTCAAATGACCTGCATATATATGTATATAAAAACAAGATTTTTTTCCATAAACAATTTATTTTTGTTTGTTTTGTAGTTATTAATTTGTCCACTCAGATGTTCACCTACAAGTGATTCTCCAATAATGGCCCAATGAATGGAACAAGTCATTTTTTTTTTACAGATAAAATAATTAAATTATAAATTTAGGAATCTCTGGATTCTGGCCTCTTCTACGAGCTAAGGATATTTTCTGAGTGACCAGCAAAGCACTTTTGTAATTCTCTCTGGATAAGGGCGTCTGATAAATGCTGCAAATATAAATGTAAATGTAAATATCATGATAAATATTATGGCCACAAAAAAGAAATAAAGAAACATGTACTGGTCCACTGCCGTCTGTTCTCAAATAAAATGAATTAAATAAATAATAACTAACTAAATAAATAAATAAGTGACTGAGTCTCTGGCCTCACTTCCGGCCAAAAAAATACAAATAATTAGGTTTAAATAGGTGTCCACTGTTGTGACCATCATGTGTGAAAGGGTTAATATCAGTACGTCTGCACCCTCTTAGCACTCGACAAATGCATATTAGCTGGTGGAGGAATGTCATGCAGAAGCAGGGCTTTGTAAGCAGTGAGCAGACTATAAAGCAACCAATCAAATGCTTTTCTGCTTCAGACGTCACCACAATGATCATTAGAGAGTCATGGTTCAGAAGGTGCTCCCTCATCGGTACATAATATGTGGAAAATTCATAATGTTTCATCATCAATTGGGCAACAAATCGGACACAGCAGAGATCTCATGTTTGTATTCCACAATACTCGTCATATCAGCTTCAGAAAGTCCAGACGTGTAGCAAACAATGTATAAATAAGTACAAAATTGATGTACAAATAGAACATATAAGGTGCAGATCTGGAGCAAGAATTTCATGAATGAAACTATATAGAGGGATTAAATGAGATCAATGCAATACAACGTGAAATTCAGGATAAATATTTCTACAATGTAAAACACATCTAATGTGCAGAGGTGCATACGCCATGAGACAATCCATATACACCCAGTAGTGTGTGTGCGTGCGTGTGTGTGTGTGTGTGTGTGTGTGTGTGTGTGTGTGTGTGTGTGTGTGTGTGTGCATAGGCTTAAAGTAACCTGGGGAAATTGCTACCACATGTCAACAGCATAAGTGATGCATAGTGGACCCCCTTCATTTACTGAAGCCCCTTGGGCAAAGAAAAATAAAGAAGAGTCAAGGAGAAGGGGGGAGGAAAGGAAAAGAGCAAGCGACTATGACGACATTATGCCTAAAAGTGGGCCAGGAGGAGAGGAGAGCACAACACGGCACGCCAGTTGCATTCTGTAATGCTTTTCGTGTTTGTTTAATATCGTATGATGTAATAAATGCCCACCGTGTTTACCAATCCTTAAGGGAGGCTGCAAGAACACCAAGTCGAGGTTTAAACACCGTGCAGAAAGCAAGGCTTTGAAAACTCCGCATCTTAATATGAATAAAATACATGCACTCAGACTCACACACACACACCCACACACACACACACACATGCAAAACATGCACATACGAACTTCGGACCTCTTATGGGGAGGAGAATCTCTGCAAAGCAATTTTTTTTTCCATGAAAATTCTCCTGAAACCTATTAAAGCAGTAGCTTGGCAGACAATCAAAGTTTTCCCTTTCCTCCAATTGTAGTCAATCATCTGGTGTCCAAAGTTTGCTTCTTTAGTTTTGTGCCGGGGCTATTAGTCTGATGTACCTAATAAATAATGAAAGTTTATACTCCACCAATTAGTAATGTGCAAACCGAATGCCTAAATTATCGCACTCTTTCCTCAGTCTGTGTAGTTTTGAAGTCATCTCAATTAAACTCGCCTATATGTTCTATTAAGGCGTCCCAGCTGGCAAATGACCGACATTCAGTGCTGAAATGTGGTTGAAAGAATGTAATTTGTTGCTTTTACTTTGAAAAAACTTTAAGATTTTAACTTTTGTAAAAAGGTTGAAATGCATTTCAAAATCAGTGGCCTCTTTTCCACTGCGGGGCCAAACAGTTACTGAGGAATACCGTTCCCCACCAGCGTGGATCCTGTAGACCGGTTATGGTTTGCTGTGTTGCGAAATCAGCTCCAGAAAGTCCACGGAATCTGATAATAAAGTGAGAGTCGGATGTGTGGAAATGGTGGTTGCTCTTTTTTAACAAGCTGGGTCAAAAATACTTAGTGGTTGCACAGTAAAGATGTTTTAAAAGCTGTGGTGACTGTGTTCTAACAGGGCCTGATCCCTGCATGCTTACAGGGTGGGCTGATAACATGACATGGCCTGAGGTCAGCTATACTGATATAGTGGGAAAACTTGCTGTAAAACAAAATACACCTGAGTGGATGTCAGAAGAGAGCTCTCCATGACACCCTTTTATTCAATTTATTTCCTATTCAGTGTTCAGTCACAGAGCAGCTTCACTGTGTTTATATGGTTTAAATTCGCTGGAATACACAGCTTATAATGCTCCACATGAACAAACTAAGAGAGGAAGAAACTACAATGTAGAAAAAAATGTTTATAATAATAATAATAATAATAATACACTTTTTTTATTATATTTTATTAATTTTAAAAGCTTAATAATGTAATGGATTTATTGTCATTAAGTTTGACTTCACTTTGCTAGACTTTATGTTAATAAATCACCGTTGAATTCAACTCAACCCACAATAAGCCGAGGGACACAACTCATAGGACAATGGTTTTACTGAAAACCACAATATGTGGCAGAAACAAGGCGAATACGACAGACAAAACAAACAGCTGTATCTATACTGCAGATACAGCTGTTTGTTTTGTCTGTCGTATTCGCCTTGTTTCTGCCGCATATTGTGGTTTTCAGTAAAACCATTGTCCCATGAGGGGGACTTCAAAGCACGACTCCATGAGTATAATGCCGTCTGTGAATACTGTTGATGATTAACTGCAAATGGTTAAAAACATCAATCTACACACCACTATTTTGACCTGTTGTCACTTTACGCATTTCTAGTGAAGATGTACATTATACAACCAAAGGGGGGACATTCCATCATGCCGTTCCCCAGCAGGGTTTCAGGAATATCGTGGATAAGCCGCATAGGGCTCCGCCACTGGAAGATTTTGCAGCACAAAGGCAAGCAAACATGGAGCCAATCAGCAAAACCCTGTGTCTTTAAGCCCTCCCACTGAATGGTTCTGTGGCCCCGAGTATAGTTAACTAAATGCGTTGAGATAAAACTGGGCTCAGCCTGGTTTGATCTCCATGCCGAACCCCTCCCATGAGAAACCGCCGCCAGAACAGTTACCATTTGTCCCTTCGGTGGAAAAGAAGCCAGTGTTGAAACAACGTTGAAACAACACTGCGATATCAATATTAATGAACTATTCAAAACTGATCTATTGAACTGGAATCGGTATGTTGGTGAATAAATGGTGAAATGCCAGCTGAGTACGGCTGCTGTAATCTAGAATAAACACATGGACATTTTCTCTGTTTTGTTTTTCTCCCTTTTTTTTCTACGTGTGCAAAGTACAAAAGTCAATTCCATGCCATGTTAAACTCTCAAAAAGCCCAAACTCACAAGGGCTAATAATGTTCTGAGATCAGTAGGATTATTATTGACAAATGAACTGGGTCTGCCCTTCTGGAGCCTTTATACACAGCATTCTAGTCTGGGAATACGTCTCACACCACTGCAATGAGAGGCCTGGTCTACAGTCAGTACATGCATGGTTGAATAAGCAATGTGAATGCGTGTGTGTATTTGTGTGTGTGTGTGTGTGTGTGTGTCTGTGTAAACCATTAAATATCTCATCATTGCCTTTCTCTCCCCTAAGTTACTGCTTTTTATTACTTTTCCACATGGACACTCTGCTGCTTCCAAAACATGGAGGCTCTTTTCTTTGGACGGTGTGCCTGTTTGCGCTGGGCCACGCCGATCCCTCTGCTGACTGCTTCATCTGACCTGTTATCGAGCCGACCGCAGAACCGCCGAACACAGAACCCAACTACATGCTGAGGGGAAACCAGGACAGAGCCTCTCAGCAGGCAAGACACTAACCTGAGGAGCACCAAGTGTGTGCGCATGGGTGTGAACCTGTATCAGTGTGTGTTTGTGTGAACAGGTCTTCAAGTGCCCGTGTAAAGGGTGTGTTTGTTCTGAGAAGCACATGCATCTGTTCATAAAGTGGAGAGGGTGGGCTAATTTAAACACCTTCCCCCAGATTTCCAGAGATTTATTAAAGGCCTACTGAGCTGTTGAGAAAACTGAAACTTGCTAAACTCTTAGAACCTTCGTGGGCAGCTACATGCCAGCTTTATAGCTCAGGATCAGAGTAATCTGCAGACATGAGAATCATTTCATAACAAACTACAAAACGTACCCTGTTCAGCCATCTTCTCAACATTGTGTGATGAATTAATATTGAGTAATCCAGCTTGTAGGATAGGATAGGATAGGATAGAACTTTATTGATCCCTTGGGAGGGTTCTCTCAGGGAAATTAAGGAAAAGATACAGAGCTACTGGAAGGCAGCTGTCTTGCACAGCGCCAGGAAGATGTATGATCGTTTCCAACTGAATTAAATCCCAGTTTAAATGCCAGTCCATGGTTACTGCTCTGTCCACGTGTACGTGCTCAACCTGCATACTGACTCTGACTGATCAGTGTGAGGGGGCGGGGCAAATGACATCACCCACCTACATATTACATTACAAATGAAAATGGGAAGGGAAGGGCTGTTTCCTTTTTTCTTGCTCAACATGTTAAAATTTCAGAATAAAAGTCCCAAGAAGGGATCATTCTGATACAAACACAAATAACAAAAATAATAAAACATATTCAGGTTGTTGTTTTATACCAACAACCATTAGACCATTGTCAATCTAATTATTACAAATAATTATTAAGTTTAATAACATCTCAAAAACACTTTTTTAATCAAAACATGCTGTGTGTGTGTGTGTGTGTGTGTGTGTGTGTGTGTGTGTGTGTGTGTGTTTTAACTGACAATTTTAACAGTGTACAGTTGGAATGGGCAATATAGCCATATTTAGTTCACAAATGATAACTAATCATGTAGTGTATGTATTAATAGCAAGCCATTACTAGATGGTAAACATCAAAACACAGATAAAAGGCCTTTTTCTTTAAGATTAGTGATGCGCCGATCCAACATTTTCAGTGCCAATACCAAAACCAGTGCTGATACATAAACTTTGAATATTAGTCAACATTCAATACCAACCTGATACCATTGCTAAATTAATAAACTGTATACCTCACCATGTGGGAGGGGCTTCAGGACTGATTTAAACATTACTTCACTAACATTATAAAACAAAATACAACAAATAAATAGTCTTTTAAATGTACTGAACTGTTCTTTATTTGTCCTATTGTTAACAATCAGGGATAGGTCTGGTGATGTGACTGGCATAGTATCTGTATCAACATTATGACAGTTTGACTCTCCTGTCCTGGTCCCTTGTGCCCAGTTCCACAACATGATGTCCCATCACTGCTGGGACGGTGTTCATTAATAAGAAGCTTCTTATTTGTCTCATTTGACAATAGATCATCACAGACCATCACCCCATATTTCACTCTGATGATAAACAAAGAGAATAATTTTAATTGCTGTATGTTTCTACATGAAAGTAATATCATGATATATAAGTATGTTCACTGAACCTGATGAATGTATGAAATTGTATGAACCAAAAAACAAAACTACAGTTGGAGAAGTTCATCCATCCATCCATCCATTTTCTGAACCGCTTATTCCTGAATAGGGTCACGGGGGAGCCGGTGCCCAGCCGGTAAGTCTGAGCGCAAGGGCAGGAAACAACCCTAGACAGAGCGCTACTCCATCGTAGGGCTCACACACCTTCACACACTAAGGGCCACTTTAGAGTCACCAATTCACCCACCGAACATGTCTTTGGACTGTGGGGGAAACCGGAGAACCCGGAGGAAACCCACGCGAACACGGGGAGAACATGCAAACTCCACACAGAAATTTCCCAGGTGTACGCATTAACTAGTTCCTTCCATCCATCCATCCATCCATCCATCCATCCATCCCACAGTGTTAAACAGCTGACATTAAATCCAATATTTTCTTAAGGAAAACAGAATGATTTGATCTGCATCAAAAAATACCCCAACAGACATACGTCAGTCTTTGCACCAGGATATAACACACTGTTACACTAATGATTTTGTGTGTGTGTGTGTGTGTGTGTGTGTGTGTGTGTGTGTGTGTGTGTGTGTGTGTGTGTGTGTGTGTGTGTTTGAGCAGCCAAATGGAACAAAATATACTGCCCAGAACAATGGCCAGAGTAAAAAGACTCCAAAAACAGCACTTAGTGGTCAGAAGCAGGGAAGCAAATGAACATTAAAGTAACTGGATACTCAAGTGAAATGGATCATCTCTACATCCCTTCTATTTATTTAGTTCTGAAAAGAGTATTTTAATCCCCTCAAAGTGTTCCTTTTCATTTGTTTCCTTCAGCAAACATCTATGCAATATATTTTGGACAAACATAATGAGGTTACACATCAAGAACACAGCAAGTCGTTACAGTTTCCTGCAGAGATCTTTGACCACAGTTTTCAAATAAAAATGCCACCACAATAAAATGTGCAGAGGGACATCAGTGAATCCTCCACCGCAGAAAACTGACAATCATTTGTGTTGACGCAGCCATTTTCCTCAATAAAAATGCTTATGGTTAACAGAGATGAGAAATTCCTCCATTAGTGATGCACTAACGATAACCAACAAACTGAAATTGCTTTGGTCAATTTGATACAAATAACCTTTATATAATTTGGCATTTTCCATATGAGATCAAATGAGTCCACATTATAATCCAGAACAGTGATTGTTCGATTTTGGGAAGATGCCAGTCTCAAATGGTACTACCTCACATTACCAAGGCTATACACTAGTGTACGTCTAAAGTTTAAACATCATGAAAAGGTTACGGTGAAAAAAGTATTAATTTCACATAAAGTTATATAATTCAATGGTATGTTGTTATATTTTGATCCGTATGGCTTGGAAACTAGAAATCAAATCAACATTAACATTTTAAATGCTGCTTTAAGTGTAACAAATATGAAATGACAGTTGACCTTCATTACTTTAATTATAAATAAAAAAATCCATCAATGAAATTCAATTCTTTTAAGCTACAATAGTATATCACTGTCAGCCGGTCAGAGTAATGGCAGATTCCTCATATCCAAGGTGTGTATATATATTTTATATATATATAAATCATATATTATTTAACAGCAAAAAGGTTCAGATAACCATTAGACCCAGGACGGAAAGTCTACAAGTTTCCAGTTGTAAAAATATTCCACACTTAAATTTTTAACCTGCAAAAATGTGGAGCCAAGATGTCATTATCAACCCTGCTTCCAATTTCATACTAATAAAAATGACATGTTTGCATTTATGTCAAAGAACATAGTCCATAAACAATGCTGGTATTTTACATTCCTGTAGTTGTTATAGATTATAGGTTAGGGTTATAGATTACAGGGTTCATACGCAGCCAGGAGGCAAAAGCACATTGTTAATATAACCAATCACGAGAATATAACATTAGTCAACATCAGTGTAGATGTTACACTGTTTGTATGGCGTTACTGAGTCAACAACTGTTTGCATTTCATTAATTTCATATTAATATAACATTATGAGAAACACATAGAACTATGACTATCAGTATCGTCCAGTCTTCGGGTCTCTATGGAGTCCTATGAATTTCATGAACTTTAGTTATCCACCTGGTTTGGCTGGATTTGTCTTTCCCTTCCCTATTTGACAATATCAGGAACATGGAAATACTGTTTACAGGGCTTCTCAATCTTTTCCACCTCACATCCCACCTCTTTATAACTATTAAACAGAATGGCCCACATTCCTTTTACCTTCATGTCTCAAGTGCTGACACTGAAAAAGTGAGAATTAAGGCTTGAACAACAGCTTAAAAGAAAAAATGTGTTCATTAAAACGTCTCTCCCAAACGTACCTCCTTAAACCAAGCAATATGGATGTGTTGTTACCATCAAACAACATGTCTAGTTACAAAACATGGACTTCTTTAATTCTGGCTAAAAGTCGTCTCTGTGTCAGACCCCATGTAGACAATCACCAGGTGCTTCCAACTGCGTTATCTCAAACTGATAATGTTTATTTTGCCTTGCGTTACATATCATTTGATTGAATCATTATTTGTGCATTTCTATTAAAGCTCATATAATGTTTATATACTGAACATGATTGATCTCGCTAGACTTTTATCATTTAAAAGTACCTTTACTGACCCATAGTGGCCTTCTGCCACCACCCCTCACAGCCCACTGGTGGTCCCTGGCCCACAAGTTGAGAAACCTTGCTATATACAACATGAGATGCACAACAGCTTTTTAGATCTGGGACATTGAGGACAGAGGATCTGTGTGTTGAAACTGCACAGAAACCCATCTATTTTCTCCCTACGTTTCTGACACATTTTACCTTTGGCATAATGACTTTAACTCAGGTGACCCCATCACTTACAATGCTTAAAGAGATGCAATACAGTTATGTTGGCCAGGAAAGACACTGATACAGTATCTTCTGTATTTTCCCAGTTAAACCCTTTTAAAAATGTACTTAGTGTCTATTTGGACATTTGAGATGTGGATTTGGTTTCACTTTGCGCTACACCCGAGAGACAGGAAGAGGTGACTTCCCTGTGCAATTAAAGGGTTAAATTACAGCTCGTTCCGCACAAAACTAGGCGAGTATGCACAACAGTTACACACCATTTTCTACACCATAGAACAAAATAAACGTTACGATCCATGTACAGCTGCTGGAGAGGGAAAATACGATATCTCTCAGATTTGTGAACATCAGCAATATATTAGGACACACAAAGAGCCAGAAAAATGAGCAATCGTTCAGCATGTTCACGGCGCTCTCGATTTCAACGATCTGTCAGAGCAGTCATTTGCTGAGCAGCACTGTTATGACTGGTTTCAAACAATTACTTTTTTCCAACAAGGCCACTAAAAGCTACACAAGTGTGTTATTCAGTTTGCCCGAGACCAGCTAAGAAAGATTATCATGACTGCTGGCCACACTGCCACTGGCAACTGCCTCTGCTGCTGAAAAGCAGTGAAACTCACACTCCAAAGCCAGTACAGTACAGTACAACTGTTGTTTGGCTGTTCCACCTCTGGTGACGGCCATCTAACCAGATTATTGCCATGTTAACTCTTAGAACCCGAAAACCACATTTCACAGGCAGTAACATGTAACTTTCTAGTCTTCACATCTCAGGATCACAGGAACCTACAATATAACCTACAATACACATATCCTAACAAACTACAAGACCTACAATCAGACCTACAAGACCTACATCAGCTACAATTCACTTGATTGAATCCAATCCCAATTTAAATGCCAAAGAAGCTTCCAGTGCATAATTTACTGCTCTGTCCACATTCCCAACCTGCATACAGACTCTGACTGATCTGCAAAAGGGGTGGGGCTAATGAGATCACTGACCCAGACCTTGGATTATAGAGGAAAAAGAGAAGGGAGGGGCTGTTTGCTCTCTTTTTTTTGCTCACACAGTGTTCAAATTTCAGAAAAAAAGTCCAGAAAAGATATAATACTAACAAATACAAAAATAACAAAAATAAAAGACAGGTTTTTTTTTTATTTGGACCACTTTCAAGTACTTAGAATAAAGTTTTATTATAAATATCCTAATCAATCTAATCAATCTAATCAATCTAATCATTACAAATAACCAAACACAATTCTTGCATGAGGGAAAACTGGAGCAGGAGATCGACAGGTGCTGCGTCAGCAGTGATGCGGCACTGTACCGGTCCGTAGTGGTGAAAAGAGAGCTGAGCCAATTTACAGGTCGATCTACATGCCGACCCTCATCTATGGTCACTAGCTTTGGGTCATGACCGAAAGAACAAGATCTCGGATACAAGCGGCTGAAATGAGTTTTCTCCGCAGGGTGGCTGGGCTCTTCCCTTAGAGAGGGTGAGAAGCTCAGTCATCCAAGAGGGATTCAGAGTAGAGCCGCTGCTCCTCCATGTCAAGAGGAGCCAGTTGGGGTGGCTTGGGCAACTAGTGAGGATGCCTCCTGGACGCCTCACTGGTGAGGTGTACCAGGCACACCCCACCGAGAGAAGACCCAGAGGAAGACCCAGGACATGCTGGAGAGACTACGTTTCTCGGCTGGCCTGGGAACACCTTGGGGTTCCCCCGGAAGAGCTGGACCAAGTGGCTGGGGAAGAGGGAAGTCTAGGTCTCTCTGCTTACGCTGCTGCCCCCAGTGACCCGACCCCAGATAAGCGGCAGAAAATGGATGGATGGATGGATGGATGGATGGATGGATGGATGGAATTCTTGCATTTTCAGTTGAAACACTCCAGATTATCAATGTCCAACAGGATTTCTGAGACGTAAGCATTAACATCATCAGCATTGCCTCTGTGTGCAAACTATTCCGAAGAACAGGCTACAGGTAACATACAGGCAATGGCCGTGGATGGTACACTTAATCAACACACACTGGTGAGAAGGGCACAGCCACTTGCAAACAGTGCACTCTACACTGGAAAAAAAAAGTCCACCTGGAGGACTGCATCAAGCACTAGGTTCTTCACCCAGGACAGACTGAGTGTTCATATCTAGGTATACAGACATGCACACACTCACACCCCACACACACACCCTTATACACCTGATACCCATGTCTTTGGAATGTGGGGACAATATGGAAACATGGAACCTCCACAAGATAGGGACCCCTGTGCTGGGACGTAACCGTGCAAACCACCATGACACCCATCTAAACTAATATCACACTGTTTGGGTAGCATCTTTCTGAAAAATGACCCATCCAAAAATATACCACAGTGACCAGTGACCGTTCCTCAAGAAGCCCAAAATCTTAATCATTTTTCCTGTGGTGAACCTGTAAACTTGGGAGCAGCTGTGCTCTGGTGGTTAGCGAACCAGCCTTGTGACTGAAAGGTAGCTGGTTTGAATCCCTGACTGGTAGGACATGACTGACGTTCCCTTGAGCAAGCCACTGAACTCCCCAGCTGCTCCCCGAGTGCTGAGAATAGGGCTGCACACCGCTCCGGGCATGTGTGCACACTGCCCCCTGGTGTGTGAATTCACTAGTGTGTATGTGTGTATCACTGTGTGAGGATGGGTTAAATGTGGCTGATTAATCCCTGTGTGTGCAGGACCAAGGTTTGCACACATCACTTTATGTTATGTTATGCTGCTCCATGTTGCACCACCATCCTGGAGGAAGTTCACTCTGCTGGGTATCTGTATATAAACAACATTACAGTAAAAGCCTGCTGACTTCAAAATTCTTTCCTTCCTTCTCTTGATGAGATAAAATTTCATTATGAATGGACCAACAGAGACCGACCATAATGACTTGGAACATCAGGACTTGTTGCAGAACCTCAAACTTGAGCGCTGCACAAAAAAATACCCCCTCCCCCCACACCCCAAATCTGAAATGACTCTTTCCTTTTAATATAAGGTATTTGCTTGCTTTGCCTCTTGCCCACACACACAAAAGTCTTTGCACATGTATACACAATTAAGGGTCTAATTCTGGCCCAAATTGCTTCCTGTAATGGAGGAGTGTACACGGTTCTGGCTTGAGTTCCCATCCAACAAAGAGATCTAAAGTGAAAGTCCCAAGATTGAGCGAATTCAGGGAGGCCTCCCTGGGCTCAGTCTGACCGATAAAACTGCTGAATGACAGAGAGGCCAGATGAAAGAGTGGACATGAAAACACTACTACTCTCCCACGATTCCATGTCAAGTAATGGGAAGTCAGGAACACAGCATACAAATGTGACCAACCAATCTATTTATTGGTGGTGCATTATGAAGTCATTACCTTTACTTTAATAACTTAAGAAAAGCTACTGTCCAGTTCAGGGGTTCCCAAAGGTTTTTGTCTACAATTCAATTTTTAATCAGTATAAAATTCCTGTTTATCTTCAATGATCATTACATGTTTTAACAGAATGACATCAAAATCATAAGCTCGTTAGAAAGAGTAGGTGAGAAGAATGCACTGACCGACCGCTGTAAGTCATCTGTTGAACACTTTGTGTGGAAACTCGGCTCCCAGATTAATACACTCAGCACAGCACAGCAAATCACACAGCAAGGTTTTTTTTTACATGATCTTACCAAGGAGGTCACCAAGTCTACAAACCTGCTTTGCAGAAGGTGCTTCTACTCCTTACGCACAAAACCACAAACAAAAGTATAGAAACTGACCTCTGTCTGCAGGATATTGGCTCTCTGCTCCTTCGCTGTCAGGGATTCCTTCAGGACTTCAATGTGCTGCTTGCAGTCCGAGTTCTGATTATTCAGAGTCTCCAGTTTAGTCTGCAGTGCCAACATCTCAGACTCCTTTTTTGATAACTCCTGTTTAAGTTGATCAATCTGAGAGAGAGAGAGAGAGAGAGAGACAGAGAGACAGAGGGAGAAAGAGAGATTTTTGCAAGAGTGTGAGTCTAATATTGATATTTACATATTGCACACTGATCACCAAAGTCTTGAAACAGTTATATCACCCGTATCAGCAGAAAGCTGTCTGAAGAGGCCAAAAACACCAAACTTCATAATCACTCTTAGATTCAAATATCTGGCAGATCATTTAGAGATGTGGAGATCCAAAGAAGAAGCTACATATAGCATCAAGCTCCTCTCTTGTTTGGCTGGATTGGAACGATTGGCACTCCATCTCCCAATACTGCCAAAGATTTGATGAATTTTGGTGCAGATTTCAGGTAATATCATGACTTAGCATGATCAGAACAGGAGGAGCAAAGAAAATGAATAAGAAACACTTTGGATTCGAAGAGAAGAGAAGAGAAGAGAAGAGAAGAGAAGAGAAGAGAAGAGAAGAGAAGAGAAGGACAGACGGACGGAGTAGGTACTTTGTTTTGGTCTGATATCCTCTGTTGCTGAGGGAGCAGGTATGTTTGGTCGAGCGAGCGAGAGGTCACTCGTGGACTTGATGACTTAAACTTTTCCTAAAAACACAAAGAGCAAAAACGAGTAACTAAATCTAAACGTGTCCACCAGCTTACCAGATTGAGTCTGTCTGTGAGAGATTTCCAAAAACACACACAACAAAACACTCCAACAAGCATGTCATATTTCACAGCTCCCTCTGTAAACCACAGTGATGAAGGGGTGTGTGTACACACACACACACACACACACACACACACACACACATTATGATGAGAGAACAACGTCTGAATTAAATTCCTTTTCCCCCAGAATCTCCACATCATCATCTAGGTCTTGAAAGAATCCCTTCCCAGGCAAAATAAGAAAGTGGGAAAACACAAACAAGATGTTCACTCATTTTTTCTCCCTGTTTTCCTTCTTCCCTGGTGTGGCATGCTAAGAGTGTGTGTTTCAGATAGGGGTCAGGAGTGCGTGTGATGGCTCGTGAAGGATTATGGCACCCCAAGCTGGTCCTCATCAAAAGGCCATTGTGAACAGACACATAGAGGCCATAGAGAGGCGACTGGCCGAGCAGGAAACGGCCGAAACTCAACCTGCCACCCTTATCTGCTCCTGGGCCTTTGATTTCCCACAGTTCATCAGTGCCTTGGCCCCTAGTGCTGAAAGGCGAGGGCCCCTGAATGATGGGACAGATGAAGGAGGGACACATATGATTTAGGCTGATGTTTGTTTATAAATGAGAGTATAAGACAAGATGGAGAAAGGGGTAAAAAGACAATGGACAGAGTGTGCGCGGGTTTTTGGTGAATGGTACAAAGTTTAATTCAAAAGTACGAAAAATCACAGCAGTACATAAGACCTACACGGGGCTCTGAGTGGCTCAGCGTACGAAGGTGTTACACGATGGTCTGAGGTTTGTGAGCTCGATTCACCATCACCAGATGGAACCTGATAGATGGGGTTCTCCCCATCACCCCCACTGTTACTACCCAGCACAGGTGTCTGTCGGTTGATGCGTCAGTGCTGGGGATCAGAGCACACTGGCTGCCCAGTGATGCTGCACTGGCGGCATTTCAAAAAGAGGCTGACATTATGTTTTGCAGGAGGCATGTGCTTGTCCTCACTCTCCAAGTAACAAGTAATGGGGGAGTCCTGGTGAACAGGTGGGTTAAATGGCACTACTAAAGATGGAGAAAGAGGTCAAATTCAACTATAATATATAAAAAATGTGCCAAAAAGCAGTGATGTCACCAAAAAGAAAACCATCTATGTATCTGAGATGTTTAGGAAACGATAAAAGATGGCGACAGAGTGCCGCAGCTCTCTATGTGCTGGTCCTATCATCTGAAGATCCCAGTGATACTACAGCCATTCTTGGCCAGAAGTCGAACAGAGCATAAGAGAGCTCCCTGTGGGTGAGAAGGACAATGTAATGTGACACCAGCTACTGCGGATGTCTGTTAGAGTTCGCAATCAACCTCCAAGAATGTTTCGGCTCTCCAAAGACACCGTGTCAGCACCGCTTCAAAAGTGGCTGGATTCCTATGACAATGAGAATCCATGTGCTAGTTTTCACCCTCCCAGCACCAGAGGTGGTGTGTAGAAGGCCATTCCCAGTGCTGTGTAATGGAAGACCTAATACAACTACTATATTCATTTCAGGTTTTCTCTAGAACCAAGTTTAGAACATTTTAGGACATTTCAGAATGTGAACGAGATGTTTTGTCCCATTTAAAGTGCGACAAAAAGTCCACTCAAAGAAGCCACACCATCATTGTATACATTATGTATGAAATAACTCAATTTAATCCAAAAATAAAATAAAAATCCAAACTCATAAATAGTTCCCAAAGGCATTATTATAAATTCTTATGAAACTCGAGTCCTAAATGAATAAATCATTAACACTTTCAGGCTAATGTAACTTAATCCTCCGCTCTAGGAGGGTCAATTCTTCAGTACTAAAGCTTGCCACAGAAGAAGTTCAGTCATCTGACACTGCCGGGGTAAGTCAACACCAACTTTGTATGCTGCACCTACACGCTCATCCCTGAGACTGCCTGTCCATCCATCCACTCATCCATCCATTTTTCAGTTTACTCATTAACAGCACCCCATTTATCTCCTGAGTACAATCCATTTCGATCTCATCCTTCATATCATAATTCCTCAGTCCTTTATCCACTCGGTTCACAACCATACCCTCCTTAACGTCCTGAATCCACACGCTCACCATCTACAGTTACATCTATCAAACAGCGGCTCCTGTCCAGTCCATTACCAGCAATGAAACCCTCTTGACTGATGCCTGCAGCTGGTCTTGGGTGTGTGGTATTCTCTAACCTTGTTCTTCATAAACTTGGAGTGACTTTTGTAGACTTCCATCTGCTTGAGCTCCTCATCTCTGTCGTCCGTGTTCAGCAGGCCATTGGTCTTCAGCATCTGGATCTCGTCCTCCAGGTCGCGAATGTTCCGCTCCAGTGAGGCAATTTTTGTGTCCTGCACGGAATACGTGCGAACGTGCATCAGAGGCACAAACGAAGTGACCAAGACTCAAGAAAGCTGCGAGAACAGGAGGAGGATCACAACTAAAGCGACAGTGAGAAAGGATGACAAGATCTGAAGCATGCACAGGTCAGCCAGAAGAGTCAAGGACACAACATTGATGAGACAGGCGGCAAACGAAGACGTATGAGGAAGTGCAAAGGTTTGAGAAAAGAGTATAAAACAATCCCTTTTGAAGAGATTTTTAAATAATGAAGATGATGAAGAAAGTCAGTCAACACAGCTACCACTTCTCCATCCAAAGGGACATTTCTTAAGGAATGGTCCAGCTTTAAGCTAATATGTTTCATCTGATTGATTGATTGATTGATTGATTGATTGATTGATTGATTGATTGATTGATTGATTGATTGATTGATTGATTGATTGATATCACTAACTGGCTCCTAACTGGGTTTTCTGATCTTGTAAAAGTACTGAGAAACTTATCAAACTCAAACATATGACATAGATTAGGTTTTTCTTTATAGTTTACATTCAGAAGAATACATGGAGTCGTCTCAAAACCTCCCTGATTATAGCAGAAATACCCACTTTGCAAGCTTAAGACATTGGGACATGAACCATCACTAACACGGTGGCTTAGCTGTAACCGTGGGGGACCTTTTAATACCCAGATTTTGAAAAGGCCTTTCAGTGAGTTTATTCTTTGCATATTCTCGACAAACAAATCTTGTGTACTTTCTTGAATTATGAAATTATTATGACAACTACCTACTACTCTCCCTGTGTAAAATGTCACATTACTATACATTATCTCCTTTTCAAGCTTGTCAACAATTGTAAAAACAAATGCCAATTTGTTGAGAAATTCACATTGAATTTGTATGGTCTGCTGGTGCAGCAGTATTCCGAGAGCAGACAGGAAGAGACTGAATAACTCATTAAGAAGGTCAGTTCTGTCCTGGGAAGCCCCTTACTCCCAGTGCAGGTGGTGGGAGACAAAAGGATGGTCGCCAAGCTGGCATCCATGCTGGAGAGAACGACTCCCACCTCATACATGAGACTCTGGCAGCACTGTGCAGCTTCTTCAGTGACCCGCTGCTTCACCCAAAGCGTGTGAAAGAGCGGTATCACAGGCTCTTCCTTCCTGCTGCTGTTAGACTCTACAGTCAGATCGGCTCTCAGCAGACCAAGGACAGACACACGCTCAACTCCACACACTTCTTCCATCAATTCTTTCAGCATTTATCTGTAATTCTCTGTAAATAATTTGTATTATTTTGAATGTAGTAGATACTACACTGTATATACTCTACTACTCTTTATCTCTTCTTGTACTGAGTGCCTTGCTATGCCTTTGCTGCTGCAACATTGTGAATTTCCCCACTGCAGGACTAATAAAGTATTATCTTAACATAGTGTATCTGAGTACTTTCCACTTATAAATGAATGAACTACAATTCACATCATTTCCTTAACACTTTGTTTGCTTTGTTACTCAGGCAAAGGTACAATGATTTAAATTATTATTTAAATTATATATTAAAATGAAACAAACCATTTGAAGTACTTTGAATAAATTAAAGTGTTTTTACTGTGCTATCCTTCATTTTTACAAACGTTTTAATAAGCTGCCTTTAATATAACTAAACAGCATTTATATTAAACATCCCAGGGCTCAAGACACACATGCATTCATATTTACATTCATATCAATTGGCTGACATTCTTATCCAGAGTGACTTATGTTCCAATCACATTACAGTGTTAGGAGTCTTGCTCTCTTATTGGTGTAGCATAATAGTGCTTGCAAATCTGGGGGGGAAAATTCAACCAACTATTCTACATTTCTATTATTATTACTATTATTATTATTATTATTATTGTTGTTGTTGTTGTTGTTGTTGTTGTTGTAGCAATCTAAGTATTAATAGTTATTCATATTTCTATCACAGGAATAAGCACCCTACACATTTCTACTGCAAATGATTTAGAATTTGAATATTTAACTCTTTAGACACTGGCAATTTGGGAAAATATCAGCAAATAGCAAACATCATGACTTATTTCTAATTTGTGACCTGCAGTGCTGTCCATTACTGAAACGAAAACTGAAAAGAAAGCTGAACGTAGTTCAGCACCATCACTAACATTTAACAACTTGAATTCCCTTAACCTTGTTCAATCTGTGGATGAAAAATAAATCATAATTTATAATGGGGATATGGATTCGTCCGATTGTCTAATGTACAACCAACCCAGGTCTGTGGAAGTTGTACTTTAGACAGGTCTTCATTGGGAGTTAACTTGCTTCCTATAGTGCTAAACTAAAGCCATGAAGGGAGAAAATCATAATTTTAGTGACTGTTGTGACCTAAACTCTTAGTTAAACTAAATAACACAACAAAAAATGACTATTCTATTACAAATAGAGTGAGCGAGAAATATTAGTTTGATTATTGGTGTGAAAAAATGATTCGCAAAAGCATTCTCAATTGAAGCCGTGAAGCGAATAAATAAGAAAAGTAGCTATTTTAATGGCATTACCGAGATGAACTGAAAATGGCATTGACTGAGTGAAATGAAGGAACTGCAATAATATGCAGGAATAGATAATAAAACACAAACTGCTTTAATTTTTATATGAAGATTCAAGCATCAAAGCATGAAGGTAGAATTAATATACATGTGTATATTAATATATAAGAGTTTTGTATAGAATAAGGCTTTTTTATTTTTTCAGCACATCAGCACGTGTTTACTATACCTGCCAAATAACATCAGGATCAAAACAGAATGGAGGCGATGTGTTCTGGAACAAATTACACAATACACATTTCAGCACACTCACACACACGATATAAACTCATGGAGCACTCAGAAAAACACACCGAGCAAGCAACAACAACAAACGGACAAAACATAATTGACAGCACATTGAGGAATACCGCACCATGTGCCAACATAAGCAAACGGATATGTGTGCATGCCACATATGTCAAAAACGAATGCCTATTTTTAATACGTCGAACTGTGTATGTCCTAGCATGTGGGCAGATGAGCAATATATAAATATCCGTGAAGGGTATTAAAAGAAACAGATCAATTGAAATTGGACCAACTGTCTTAATGTTGGGAGATCATGAGTTCAATACAACACAGTTTGTCTCAAACTGTCTGAGAGAGTAGGATGGTCAAAAGGACAATGCATTTTGCCAAGCACATTTTTCATGTAACAGCAGTTCTATTACAGATTTAGGATTAAACAGGTGAAGCCTTCCTCTGACCTCCAACACCACATTGCATTAGAACAACATGCACTTCTAGTTCCAAAAATCAGTAACACCCAGAAAGTATCAACCATCTGAAATGAAACTTGGTGGGTAGGTTTGACATCATTAGACATGTGAATGATTCACGTTTCACACCTGACTGACTACATAAGGTCGTCCCACTGCACATGCTTTCCATTCTGACTCGTGCTGTTGTGTTGGTAGCATCCTTTGTGCGTGAACTAGGATTTGAACTTGAAGAGTTCAGAAGAGAGTTAAATCAATTAAATCAGTTGAAAGAGTTCAAGAGGGGTCACATCGAAGGGGGCCATGAAGCAAGATGGTCACATTGACATGTTGTGCACCATATTGGTCATGCAGATATTACCATAGCACACTTAGCAGCAGTAGGTAGAAGAATCAGCCCTCGTCAAAATAAAGAATGTGGGAGATCTACACAACCTGTGTCATCCTGTTGATGATGGCTGGAAAACACAGAATTAAATACATGCAGATCGTTATAATGACTGCCCTGAACACCACGTCAATATTGGCAAAGACTGCAACGGTGTCATGCTAGACTGTCATGGGGTCACTCAGAATGAAAACGGGTGATCTTCACTGATGAGACCCATATTTGTCTTAGTGGAGCCGACCAACGAATCAATGTGTGGAGGCACCGTGGCCAGTGCCAAGATGAGTAATTTGTTGTCATACATCACATGTCCAGAAGGCCTGGAGTCTGTTTGAAACAACGTCTGTATGTGCAGCTCAATAAATATTGATCATCTCAGTCTGAATGTTTAATCATATATTGTTCCTGCTAACCTTTATTTTCCTTCCCAATAGGATTGCAGTCCAACACTTCCTTGTGTGTGTCATGTTGCACGACCCAGGAAAAATGGAATAATCTTGGGTTCAGGTTGGGGTGGACAGGGACCACAAATCCAGACCATATTAATAATCTTTAATATTAATGTTCCACTGTAACATTGTAGTAGGTAAACAATTATAGGTTTGAGACTCAAACCTCAAAATGCAAGGTTTTGCTCTGGCTGCAGAAATGTTGATAAATGGTTTATGCTTTATATTATTTAATATTATTAACAATCAATCAAATATTATATATTTAATAGCTATTTAACCTTATATTAACCTTATAGTAGAACACAGACTGTCCCTATTTACATTTTAGGGACCTGGGGAATTTGAGTGGAGTTGGAACATGATTTTGAAGGCATTGCAATCTCCCACACATTTTTATAGTAAACATCATAGTTCACTGCATGAGCTGAATATGGATCAGAATGCAACAGTGAGTCTCATTATTAAGCAGCACAGTGGAACAAATGGAACTGACAATGTTTGCTCATATAAATACTAAGCCAGTGATCATTATAAGCCATTGAATGCTGTGAAGGTCAGATGTTTTCCGAATTGTTAGTTAATTAATGGAAGGAACATGTTTGCAATCAAAATAATCAAGGATTATTCCATAAACAGCACAGAGCTTTACTAATTTTAATTCAGAATTCAGTTTGTGTGTGTGCGTGTGTGTGTGTGTGTGTGTGTGTGTTGGGGGGGGGGGGGGTCATCTGTTTCTACACTACTTAATAAACAAAACAGTCTCCCTATAAAATGCAATACTAATAAGGAAATAGGGATCCATTTCAGCCACAGCCACTGTACTGTATATCACAAATAAACATATTATTTCTGACACCAATAGTGTTAAAATGTTAAAAACAGAAATGAATCGACATTTCTTTTCTATACAGCATCATTATTAACTATTTCTAGATATTTCACTGTTACATGAACTGTCTATTTAGCTCACTAACACAAATGCTTTCATTTTTAGTCAACACACGTACAGAGCATATGACTGTGGCTGTAGTTAAAAACTTGACAGAGAACATAACACAATCTCGGAAGAACTATCACCATGGAAACGGGGTTCCCGCACAGCCTTATGTGTCTGAACCTATTTGTCTGATTTGGCTGTTTACGTGTGTTTAACACATGCTGACAGAGGATGGATACATATGATGTGACCAAACTGAAAATCCATGCACCAGATTAGCTGAGAAGCACTTAGTAATAGATGTAGGTGTGTGTGTGTGTGTGTGTGTGTGTGTGTGCGTGTGTGTGTGTGTGTGTGCGCATACATGTGTGGCGGTGCGGCCGTGTGTGAAGTAGGCAACCTTTTTTCACAGCTCGCCCTGACTTCAAAGTCAGCGCACAGAGTGAAAGCTTCCATATGTGACATTTGAAACAAATTGAATAAGTGTGCTCTCTTAAAGCACAGCAACATGAGCACTTCCTGCCGTTGGCCTTCAAGAGCAAGCAGCACCATATGGATGGACATCAAAACCATCTTCTGCTGATTGCCTAGCTGTGTGTTGCTTGCTGTGGGATCAGTTTTGCAGGTTGTTCTGTAATGTTTAGGGTTAGTGTTGGAGGTTGGAAACTTAGTCGTCCTCAGTGAAATCCCCCTTTTGACTCTGATTTCAAGCTGCTGTTGATTTCTTAGTTTGCCACATTATTATAACTGCACTTATCATCAAAAAATAGTTGCACCTTATATTTCTATTCAGAAGGAAAATAAAGGATAGCAGGAGCAATAAATGATTAATGATTCCGACTGATATGGGCAATGGTTCCAACAAACTGTTGATCGTGGCACTGACCACAGTGTCAACACACTGTTCCACTGGATGTCTCCACCAAGACAAAAGTGGGACGCAGTGAAGATGATTTGCTGCCATTCTGAGAGACTCAATGACATTCTGGCATGACATCATAGCAGTCTTTGTTGACACTGACAGGATAGCTCATGGAGGGCATCACTGCTCACTGAATGTCCACAATGTACGGTTGGTGTAGGTCCCCCAGATCCTTCACGTCACTGCTGGGTGCCCTTTTCCATCCACTGACACCAACAGCTATAGTAATAACCACACAACTTCCCCAACTCTTCCAACTGCTCGAATTGCTTTCAAACTCTCTGGTATTCTTCAGTGATGAATGATGCTACCAACACAACAGCACGAGTAAGAATGGAAACCGCACTTAATAAGACGAAGTCCAACACAGTCAGTAAGGCCCGTCCTTGCTAACGGCACATTCCACTTGACTCATCCACGTTTCGCAATATCACACCTACCCACCAAGTTTCATTCCTGTCTGTTGATTCTTTCAAGGTGCAACTATTTTTAGAGTGCATTGTGGACGGCAGGCTGCAAAATGCAAAGAATCGTGTGATTCAATAAACAGATATAACTTAATCAAAACTAGGCAAGTACAAAAAAACATCACCATATTTTCACGTCTCTCCTGAGCAATGTAACAATTATGAATATTGATTGTTTTCCAGCTAAATGCAGAGCAATGATTGTAATGCAGTCAGCAGTTCAGTATAGGAAACTGGAGCCGCAGCTTGATTCTAGCAATTGGTAGTTAGCTGGGTCAATGATATGGATCTGTGTCAGCTGTGCAGTGCAGTCTACCATCTGCATTACTGGCACATTCCCAGCAACCACTGATCTGAAGACTTATGTACCCTTTATGAGTCTGTCCAGATGCCTTTTAAAAGCTGACCCAGGATCAGCCCACTGATGAACATTCTCTCCACTATACTAAGGTCATAAAATCTAAATCTGCCCTTTGATGAGTGAAATTAAGTGAACAGGACAATTTGATCAACAATACAAAGAAGCTGGAAACGTGATAAATAGTGTTATACTCCGGCTCTGTATGAACTACTGTCCTACCAGCTGTCCTTAGAGCCAGATTAACCAAATAAAAGTGATGTCCAGCAAAGCATCTATGAGCACCTGTGAATGTTCAGGTGTGAGAAACACAGTCCAACTACTTCTATCCTACTCACGGATGACCCAACCTGAAGTTAGACTGTGTCTGACCTGACAGCACAGGTGTGCCGGTTTTATAGCTCTTACCTTCATGTCAATGACCGTCTGCAAGGCCTTGGTCTTGGCAGGATCTGTCTGTTGGTTCCTCCGGTGCAGCTCCTGAGGAGGAACACGGTAGAAATAAGCTTGTCTACTCATCATCTTGAAACACCAGCTGTCTGTCGGTCACTATGTGTCTCAGTGTCTGTCGTTCCCAGAGAGACTCTTCATTAATGTGGCCGGTGCTGTTTGGTTCTTCCAGTCTACAGCCTTCAGACTTTACTCCCCATCATCGTCTCTCCTGTTCCTACTTAGCTATGCCATCCACTTTCAGCATTCCTAAACAATTTCTGCATTTCTGTCTCAGAGAATCATAAGTATCTTCCCACCAGCCTTATTCTCACTCACTCCCTCTCTCTCTCTCTCCCTATCTCTCTCTCTCTCTAGTTCTCGCCTTGTTCATGCGTAGCTACAGGTGCATGTGCCTGTTTCTCTCTCTCTCTCTCTCTCTCTCTCTCTCTCTCTCTCTCTCTCTCTCTGTATCCTGCTGTCTCTGTGCTCTCAGTTAGCTCTCAAAACACAAACTGCTGGCACATGCGCTATTGGCCTGCCTGGCTCCATCAATAATTAATGTGGATAGTCATGCACGCAAGCGTGCACATACACACACAGTAAGCAGCTCGTTTTGAAGAAGACCTGCTCTTTAAAATGGGAAAGGCTGTGTCTGCTCTTCAGTAAGACGCTGACAGAGGTAACTGAGGATAGGAGCCGTTGGGAATAAAGCCGCACTTGTGGATTTCAAATGAAATCACATCCAGCTGCTACCTGATGCAGTTACTCAAAATCACACACACACACACACACACACACACACGCACACACAGTGTGTCTTCATTTTAAGTTTCCCCCATACATAGTAGACGAAATGAGTAGATCAGCGCCTAAAGGTTGTATCAGCATCCAGAGCCTGAGAGAGCACAATTAACCACACCCTACCTACATGGGTAGACTTCGATTTCTCCTCATCACTACAAGCTGGCATAGGTATCTTTTGGCTTTCCTCCTAGCCCAGTGATGCTGCATTGGTTGCAGTTTGGTGGCATGCATCAGAGAAGGCATATATTTATTCATCATTTACTTCATTAAGTGTCATGAGATATTAAGAAACAGTCATACATGGCAGCTGTTTCTATTTTCGGCAGATCTAAAGCTACTCAGATTTGTCTTTCTTTTAATTCAGGTTTTGATTTGGTTGAAAACTATTGAATTCAGCTGGTTTCTGAGCTGGATTACCTGCTTATTTGACATCAATGGCAATGTCTTTCAGTTAGTCTGTCATTATGTGTGTATCACGTAGACTAATGAAAGATTAAATTTAGAAATATTTAAAATATTTCTAAAGGTGATATTGACGGGCAAAACATTCAAACCATAGATACCATAGATGTCCAACAATGTTTCTTCAACACATGAAGAAACAGAGGCGCCAAAAGCCACGTAAAGTCATGACATCAGAAATCTACAAGTAATCAGAAAGCAATTCTGCTACAAATTAGTACCAGCTGGTTCAACTGATGGCTACAATAAAACATCCCGTGATGGGTAAAACCAGTGAGCTCTCTCAAGACCTTTGCAACCTTATTGTTGCAAAACATACTGATGGCATTAGTTACAGAAGAATTTCTAAACTACTGAAGCTTCCAGTGAACACAGTTGGGGCCATAATCTGGAAGTGGAAAGAACATCATTTCACTGTAAACTGGCCACGGCCAAGTGCTCCCTGCAAGATTTCAGACAGAGGAAGGAAAATAATTATCAGAAGACTTGTCCAAGACCTGGAATCAGCAGGTACATTTGTTTCAAAGAAAACAATAAGTAATGCACTCAATCGTCATGGCCAGTGGTGAAGAAAAAGCATGCTGAAGCACTTTTAAAGCTTGCTCAACCACATTTAGACAAGCCTTGGAACTACTGGGAGTATATAGTCTGCTTAGAAGAGACCAAAATTCAAAATGCTGTGCATATAACCCTGAAAACATCAAACCGGCAGTGAAGGTTGAAGGTGGGAACATCATGGTGTGGGGCTGTGATGAATGGAGACATTCTTGATCAAATCGTCAGCCATCTATCAGTATGATGAAGATGAAACGAGTTATAATTTCTCATTATAACACCTTATTTATGGACGTCTAAGGTTTGGGTGTGTGGATAGGACGGGTTGTTACTGACATCTGGTGAGAATTTCATGTCAGTAACGCCTCTGGAATTATGTTTAATATGTTCTGTAGGCAGAACGAACTAAAGGACAGGACATTTCAGTGCTACTCCAAATAATGCATTAAAGTGAACGCTGAGGCACATCCAGCAAAATCTGACAAAGGCTGTAAAAATGTTTCAGAGACATTTACACATAACTTACATACCGTCAACACGGTTGAGCAGAGAATTTGTGCATCATGCCTTTGATGATGTAAAACGATCACAACTGAAAATGTTGATCCCGTTAAAGAGTAGCTCATTTTCATGTGTCAAACGAGTCTCCTGTAGCCCAGATGGAAATGCTGCAAACTCAGATAGTGCACCAAGAAAGGTCACAGTGCATCAAATGAATCCAAAGCATACAATATGGACAAAAGTATTGGGACACCTACACATTAGACCTACGGGAGCTTTTATGGCAGCCCATTCTAAATAAATACACATTAATATAGATTTTGGTTCCCCTGTGCAGCAACAGCAGGATTAGCAGTTATGGAGTCAGCAGAGCGTTAGCCACATTTACGCACTATTCTCCTCAGCATTTGGCAACCCTACTCTGAAACTTTACATGGTTTGTACAGTCACAGAGCAGGGTGGTGGCTGCGGTTTCACTCTCCCCTTCTTAATACTACCACTCACCGCTGATTTTGGAATATGTAGTGGGACTTGCAGTGGCAGCATCATTTTACAGTTCCACACTCGAGTTCTTTAGAACAGCCTGTTCATTCACTACTGTAGGTAAAGGCAGACTGCATGGGTTAATTTTATACATTAGTGGCAATGGAACTCAACTGAACCTGAATCCAATCATTAAGAGGTCCCAATACTTTTGTCCATATAGTATATCTTGTCATGATATATAGTTCAGAGGTCAAATCCCAAAATGCTGTGCAGATAAACATAACTGAAATGGTGTCATCTGTCCATAATTGAGTCACTCAGAATGACATACATGTCATCTTCGGTAAGGAGTCTCACTTTTGTCTTGGTGGAGAAGATTAGACGAATGTGTGTGTGTGGCAGCACTGTGGTCATGCATCACACATCCAGAAGGTCTGAAGTCGTGGTAGATCACCAGGTCTTCATTACAGACACACTAACAGACCAATGTTACGTTAGGTCCCGCAACCAGCTGTCCTGCCTTTTTTGAACACACACTCTGGTGCCCTATTCCAACAGGACAACACTTGTTGGCATACTGCTGCCATCTCAAGACCTCACCTTGAAGACACGGATATGCCATGTCCACTCGCATCTCCAGACCGTTCCCTGGTTGAAAATGTGAGGGATTCCTTCATGTTGTGTTATACCTGATACATTTTTATACATTTATTTATATATATATGTGTGTGTGTGTGTGTGTGTGTGTGTGTGTGTGTGTGTGTGTGTGTGTGTGTGTGTGTGTGTGTGTGTGTGTGTGAGAGAGAGAGAGAGAGAGAGAGAGAGAGAGAGAGAGAGAGAGAGAGAGAAAGTCTGTGCATGAGTTTGTTTAGTTTGGGGCAGGTAATATTACCTCCCACTTGCTCTGCAGCTCATGTCCATTAGTATGTTGTCAGCAAACTAAACTGATAGCATCTCAGTCGCTCACACACAGAGCTTCTCTCCAGCAAGCTGTCATCCTGCATACCAGAGAAATACTTACTAAATCCACCAAGAAAAAAAAGATTTAAAAACAAATTCCAGGTGAGATTGTGCTGCTCTAGCTCCATTTACGTGCTGTACCACTATATGGACTGACCTTCAACCTCACTAAGTTTGACTGACAGCCAACCTCTACAGCAGCCCATCCCTGCTCTTGTTCACAGCCACACAGAAGGCTTTGAAATACCTTCCACTTAACCTGCACACTCACAGCACAAACACTCTTCCACAACATGAGTAGTGCTAGAAGCCTTTTTTTAGTATCTTATTTAGATAATAATTAGAGAATCGTGAAAATGAGTAGATAGAGGTTCCATCACCATGGTTCACACTTCGCAGGAACGTAGCAATGAAGGCATACAAAGTCAAATCGTTTTAGAAATGCATCTGTCAAGAGGTGGGATATACAGTATATAATAGACAGCGAGAGAAAAGTACATTTTCAAAGATGTTTTGAGTGCAGATAAAGGAGCAGGAATAAAGATCTGAGTGTCAGAGCATCATTTAGGATGTTCTACCTATCAAAAGTGACCAAAAAAGGACAGCCAGTGAATCAGTAACAGGCCCATGGGTGCTGCAAAATCATGGATGTGATCCACGGAAGCACCACGTAACAATTTACAGGAATCCTGTAAGGTGCCCGATACCACAAGATACTTTGCGAGGTCTTGTGAAGTCCTTTCCTAAATGGGTCAGAACTGAACAGGGGTCAGAATGGGTCAGAACTGCACGAGGGGACAATATTACCCGGGTGGTTTTAATGTCACGGATCAATGTCAATTGTCATATTTCTGTTCCCTTCTTAAGTGAAGTAGAACAATCACATGTAAAGGTGTAGCTGGTGAACGGAGTTTTTACTTTAACTGGGATAAACATATGATTTACGAATGCAATGACGGAACAGCTCATAAATATGAGCTGTCTTTTGTGGAGAGCAAGTAATTAAACTAAACCACTTCCTCTCGTGGTTGATGTGAGTGGTTAACAATATGCCTTCCCCACTGTAGACAAGGGTTTGATGACCCGGCCAGGCAAGCACACCCCACTGCACCAATCAGAATCCTTGGGCGAGTCTCCTAACACTGCAGTCAGTGTTCAAATGGAAACAGCGTAAATGGAAATGGAAACCATTTTAATCTACAGCTTCACCAACTATTGCAGTTGATGCCTGTATGTGCCGTTCTAAGCCAATTCATACTGCAAACTTTAATTCAATATACATATATATTTCTTCATTTTTGTTATGGTATGTTAGGGATTTTTAAAGATACTCTAAATATACAATGAAACTACAACACAAGTGGAATATAAACAATGAACTCATGCAACTCGAGATCCACGCTTTGCAGGCAGTTACATGGTACTCTTTAGAGTTCATAACTCTGTAACCTACAGACATGATACACATATCATAACAAACTACATGATTTAATCTATCAAAATATCAATTATCAGTGATATTATCACTGACAATTATCAGCAATTCAGCTCAGGAAACAGCTAAAATTCACTTATTTGCAACTGAATTAAATGATAGTTTAATGCAGTTTCCAGTGCATGTTTACTGCTCTGTCTACATGTACAAGCTCAACCTGCATACAGACTCTGACTGATCAGAGAGAGGGGCGGGGCTAATGACATCACTGACCCAGATATTGGATTATAGAGCAAAGTGAGAAGGGAGGGGCTGTTTGCTCTCTTTCATCAAGATAACATGAAAAACATAATAATAAGATAAGATAAAAACATAATAAAGGACATATAGAGTTTTATTTTATTTTATTCAGACTACTCTAAAGTATTTTGAAGGACTTGTCAATCTAATCATTACAAATAATTGGATGATACAGTAGTTGGACGATACATTTCCAACAGGATTTCTGAGATGTGTGTTTTTAGTTGTTTCAAACAAAGAAAAAAAGAAACAAAAAAATACAAAAATAGTAGATTGAAGCCCACCTGAAATGAAGACAATGTGCTAATAAATTAACCAAAGAGCTCCTGAAAAGAACAAATTTCACTTTGTGTTTCCTATAAATACGTTTTGTGTCAAACTACAAGACCATCCCACAATATAGTCATCCTGTTTATGCCACATATATAAATGAGCTCTTATTATTTATATATTTGATTACAATATACAATGTCATGGATGGATGGATGGATGGATATATCTAATTAATACAAATATATAAAATACTGTTTATCCAGCTTCGTACCCTTAAACCTTGCATATGAGAAGTGAAAGATTCACTACAGTCTTAGATGATGTTTAAGGACCACTGTGTGATTGTTTTGAGAACCTCAGTCCTTCAAACTTCCATCACATCCTACTAAAACACAGCCCCCATCTGGCTATGAACCCATCCCGTTAGCAGAGATTACCTGGATGTACCATGTCCAGCTATGTCATGTCCAGAAGGTCAAAGTTCAGGTTCTGAGGTGTCCATTGTTCCTGCAGGCTTTGGCCCACCTGCATGATGATGGCAAGATCTGGGGTAGATCTCCTTGTTTAGGATTCCTCCTGGCTTTTGTCTCATTTAAGTCTGGTTTGGGGCCTGGCAGGAACGGAGCAGGGCGGCTTGATGTATTTGTCGTGTTAGCGCGGGAGTGGAGAGAGAGGATTAGGGCCTGTCAGGATGGGTTCGACCCATCCAGATCAAACGGATTACACTTGTCACAGGGGTCTTCAAAGAAGCTGCGCCAAAAACGCACAGGGAGAGCTTCAGGAAGGGGAAAGATGGGGTTTTGTACATGGGTAATCCCCTTTTTTGGCAGTGTGTGGGTGTGTGCATGTCTGTCTATGTGACACACACACACACACAGGATACAGTAGAGGTCATCATCCACCCAAAGCTACATTCATTCACTTCCCCGTACTGAAATGATCACATTGAAGATATTCAATTGTTGGTCCTTGAAAGTACTGAACTACAGTACTGTACAGTGTCAGCTACACAGTAATGACTGCCACCATGTTTCAAAGAGGAAATGACCAAACGGCCAGAAAGGAAAACCACATGCCCGGAGGAAAAACTTCAAATCAGCTACTACTTAAAGCTAAGACTGGCCGGAGCAGGGGCCGTGCTGGAATAATGTGTTAATGTACGAGA
>CM067515.1:6926910-6959465 GCA_034509495.1 Acestrorhynchus altus
AGAAACTGGTAGTGGCACACAGAAGGAATCAACCAGTTGCGATCCACAGCTGCACTGGTGTCAAGCCAGACTGTCATGGAGTCAAGAATGGCAGCAGGTCATCTTCAATGACGAGTCCCGCTTCTGTCTTGGTTACACGTTCTGATGTCATGGTTTGGGGTGCAATTTCCTATGAAGCCAGATCCACATACTGCTGCACTCTCAAGAGCTCACCTTGAAGACACACACCATGGCAGTCTCATCTGCAGACCTGTCTCTGATTCAAAATGTGTGAGATGCTATTGGATGCTCTATCAACACTCCACCCCAACCGCACCATCTGCAGAACTGAGTGAGAACATTCAAACTGCATGGGATGGATCATCACAGGACACCATTAGGAACCTCTACACCTCCATGCAGAGACATCTGCCGTGTTGCGTTGAACCCGACGCCGAACTGAGACACGACTTCTGTATGTTTAGATCAATAAACACTGATCATATCAGACTACATTTATCATCAGTTATTGTTCTTGGTAACTTTTATCCTCCCAACAGCATAGTAATCCGACACTCTTCTGGGTGCAACTATTTGTGGAAGTATTTCGAGTTGATGGTGAGCGTATGTTTATCTGCTTTAATAATTGCAGGCTTTATTAATAATTTATTAATAAATGTATTTAATTGATTAATATTAATAATTGTAGGCTCACAGAGAGGGAGTGAGGGGGTGTTTGAACATCCTTCTGGACCACACCATCCCACATCATGCACAGGCTGAAATCTCTAACCTGCAGAATGTGCTATTCCATACACTATATGGACAAAAGTATTGGGACACGTTTGTTGTTTCTTCCAAAATCAAGAGTATTCAAACCACCTTTTCCTGCTTTTCTTGGAGTAACAGTCTCTGTCCTGGAAAGGCTTTCTCCCAGATGTTGGTGCACTGCTGTGAGTATTTGATTGTATTCAGCAGCAAGAGAGTTAGTGAAGTCAGGATGCTGGATGGTCACCAAGCCCACCTCATCCCCAGTGCCGCAGCTCATCCCAAAAGTACTGGATGGAGCACCATTATTCCAGAGAACACCGTTCCACTGCTCCACAGCATGCCTGGCATTAGGCATTGTGCTGGTAGGTTCAACATGTAGTGCATTAGACTTTTAAACTCGCTCAATATATGCAACGAGCAGCTGTATTATTTATGAAATTTGTTTATGTAATCTAGGGGTGCAGGACCACATTACTTGGCACCTGATTTAATAGTGGATTAAAAAATGACATCATCACACTTTTTTTAACTAAGAACATTTCATGGTGCACATGAACCCCAGAGTAACAACACTTAACAATGACTGCGGAGTACAGTTTTACTGCCGCTGTTATTTTTACAGTAATAATTCCCTCAAACGGGACGCAGAGCTGCAGGGAAAACACACGGTTTGAGCAGCTGACTGTCACGGGAACGGAGCACATAAACCAAACACTGCGAGAGTTGAAACACCTGGTCGGAGTTCTATTTTTGAGGTGTAGAGCTGTCACATGCTGCATCACAAACAGGTGGTTTCAAAATAAAAGTCACACAACCTTCATAACACATCATCCTAACCTTTCAAACGGAAATGTAAATTGACTGAAAATGATGATACATTTCACGTCCTTGGTTTGAATTTTGGAGTTGCATCCGAGTTTTAAAGTAGCAGGAAAGTTCATGCTCGTGTTTCCGTGCTCCTTATGTTCTGCAGTGGTGTAGAACAGATGTAAGAGATTCAGAATGTTGTCAAAGCTGTGGAGTGGGCTTCTTACCCAAAGACCTTTTTACAACAATTAACTGGTAACTGAGCAAACCAGATGACTTGGCTGATTATCTAACAGATTCGAATGCTGGGTTCTAGATCTCTCCCACATTGAGTATAATTCAATTGGGTCAAAATAAATGTTGGAGTTGAAACCATGGTAGGCCTATAACTGCATGATTGTGTTGCTCTTACCAATACTAGACATAAATATAGAAAATAAATATAGCGTTGAATGCCCAGCAATGATGCAATGGCGGCAGTTGGAAAAGTGGTGACTGGCTTCAAATGTATATGATCGGAGGAGTCCTAATGGAGTTGGGGAATTGGAACGTTTTTTTTCATGCCCACTATTCTGTTCCAATTTGGAAGTTCCAGCGAAGGATTCAGCAACATGAAGGATCTGGAAGACCTACACAAACCACAGATTTTTCCGACATGCACGGAGTGACCCGACGGCCATGACTGCAGAAACTCTGTGAGCAGAGATGTCCTCCATGAGTCATCGTGTTCGGACCAGCAGCACGCAGACCATTCCGACAACTGCCCTTAACACCAAGTCAACATCATCAAAGACCAGACTTTCATGGAGTCAGTCAGAATCACTTTTTACACGCATAAATAAACGCAGCAGTTATATAAAAATAAGTAAATGAGCAAGATGAGCATGTTTTGGATGACCAATGTTGTTGAAAGACCATCTGCTATTCAATGCCAGCTACAAAAACACTGATTGGTCCAGAACGTATTTACAGTGTGCATTAAAATACTAAAAAATCTTGCTGATGCTGATGTCTCACTTGGTTTTCATCAACCTAAAAACAGAAGTCAACTGGTAACAAATTCCTTGATATCTGCTGAAACTCCTCTCAGCGTACGGGCTTCAGCCTGGAACGCTGCGCAGACATGCTTGCGTTTCTCCTTTCATCTGCCTCTATCTCTCTAGCGCTTTCTGCTCGCACACTCGCACAAACACACCGAACAGTGTTTTTCTACGGCCCGCCGAGACGCGGCAACTGGGGAAAGTCAATCAGCTCCTGGTTCCACTTTGACCACTTTCCGCCCATGTGAGCAAGTGTGCAAGAGAGAGACAAACATATCACGCCTGCCTTCACACCTTCACACTCTGGAGAAGAAAAAAGCAAACAAGTAGACCCCAAGGAAAGACCCTGGAGGCCCCAGAGGACATGGGCACTGCTGACAGAAGTTGCGTTTTGCAACTGATCTTAAGCTACTCTTGTGGTTTTCCACAGTGTGGTTCAAATTAAGACACAGGTTGACGTTTTTTTTCTTTTCTTTTTTCTACACAGAATGTAATGTAATGTGTAACACTCGTTTTGGGGCTGGTTACTCAGAGCCATGCTGTGTAAACACTTCACTGATCTGTTCTTCAAAAACCAACCGTTGCATGAAAAGACATGCTGAAAGCAAGATATCACCAGTCCAGGGAACAGAAAGCCAAGCGGAGAGCCTTTCAAGACTGGGCTGAGTTCAAAGCATAACATCACACCAAACGTACGGCCGAGGCCTTGATTGTCATTGCAATTAAAATGCTTAAGAGCTTTTTTTGGTCTCAGTATAAAATTAAACCTTAAATTAATTCTTACCCACGCTGGTTCAAAGTCACTGAAACATATTGTTAGAACTACTGTTTTACAATCAGACCAACGATACAGGGGGAAAAAAACCCACTCGTCAAATTATACCAGTGCGCAGTGGTATAACATGTTACTGCTATTCTGCAAATAGGCTGTAAATTACATAGAACACACCACATGGAAATGTGTTCGTGGTTTCTTTGACAATGCCAGTGAAAAGTGAATACAAACGCAAAACAATGATCAAATGCTGCCACCCTGTGGTTGTCAGCATACTGTGAAATATATAAAGTGTCCTTTTAATAAGCTGCCACTGAGAAAAATGATTCTGCATTTATCTGCTGTATTACAAACGTAGGCTGGTCTTTGCCTGCAGGCCATACATTTCCCACCTCTGATCTATAAAGAAAGATATAATCAAGATCAGCCAATAATCATTAATAAAGTACTAAATAAAGTCCAGGGTTCCCAAAAATGGAAATCAGAAAATCAGCATTTCACCCTGATAATACTTTACTTTCTGTGTGTTTATTCATAAGATACAGCTGCATAGACGTCACAGTCCTTAAAGAATCTTCCTCAAGTTTAGAGTCAGACACATTCTAACTTTTCATTTAACTGTTCAGCAATCGTCTTTCAGCATCATCAGTCAATCACCAAAACCTATCAAGGGTGGCGATGGATGTATAAACCTGGTAATGCACAATCATTCAGTGCTTTTATAATGTCCCATACATGACAAAATGAGCGGGGTTTATTTGTTTGTTTGTTTGTTTGTTTTTGTTTTCTTGTTTTTTTTAAATCAACCACATGTTAAAGATTCTATGAATTCCCAAACAGAACTGCACTAGAGAACACAGCACTCCACACAAACATCTGTTCACCCAGAGAGGAAACATCTACCCACCCAGAGAGGAGACATCTACCCACCCAAAGAGGAGACATCTACCCACCCAGAGCAGAGACATCTACCCACCCAGAGAGGAAACATCTACCCACCCAGAGAGGAGACATCTACCCACCCAAAGAGGAGACATCTACCCACCCAGAGACAAAACATCTACCCACCCAAAGAAGAGACATCTACCCACCCAGAGACAAAACATCTACCCACCCAAAGAGGAGACATCTACCCACCCAGAGCGGAGACATCTACCCACCCAGAGTGGAGACATCTACCCACCCAGAAAGAAGACATCTACCCACCCAGAGAGGAGACATCTACCCACCCAGAGAGGAGACATCTACCCACCCAGAGAGGAAACATATTCCCACTTAGAGAGGAAGATATTGCAGAGTTTACTGGAGCTTCAGCATTGATTTGTAAAGCTGATGATGCAGTTACCCCACAAAAACAAGAGGAACAAAAAAAACAACAACAACAAAGACTCTACAGAGTCAGCAGTTACTAATGAAGCAACAAGGCAAGTAGAATTTCTACAGGATGAAAATCCTGCTTTGAACGGTGTTAGACACTGTTCATCGTTTGAGGCAAAAGAAACCAGCTGAAAGAAGCACCAGACCGATGAAGACCCTTCTGTTCACAGAAGACTTTTGCCAAGAAAAACATGACACACACAAATCTATGGCCAAGCGTTGAAGAAGCAAGAGGACTGAAAACCTTCCTACAAGAAGGTCATGCTGTTATTGTTCATGCTGTGTGAACCCATAAGCTGAACTGAACTGATTGAACTCTAATGTCTGGTGGTATGGAGGTGAGAATTGTGGAGACTGTGGAGATATTATCTTCAGAGGCACATGTTTTCTTAATGCCTTTGTTTCATCTTTAAATGCTAATGAGTAAATGTCATATACGTTTGTAAATTTAATCTTCTTTTGGAATGATATTCTAGGTGGCTTTAATTCGCAAAATATTTTATACATTATTTAAATATTTTTTATTTATTTATTGCTCATATTTTTTTTTTCTTTTTCACATCATAAACTACAAATGTTTCATCATTGTGTGATGTATTATCAGCGAGCTCAGAAAACTAAAATTCACTCCTTTCCAACTGAATTAAATCCCAGTTTAAAGAAGCTTCCAGTGCATGTTTACTGTTCGGTCCATGTGTATGTGCTCAACCTGCATACATACTCTGACTGAAAAAGGGGGTAAAAGGGGGTGGGGCTAATGATGTCAGTGACCCAGATATAGAGTTACTGATTAAAATGAGAAGGGAGGGGCTGTTTGGTCTCTTTGCATACTCCTAGAATGTTCAAATTTCAGAATAAAAGTCCCGGAAGGGGATAAATAACAAAAATAAATTTGAACAAAATTTCAGGTTCATTTTACCTTATTTTATTTGGACTACTGTGTATAGTATGAATAACTTATTATTATAAACAATAATGTCAATCTAAGGAATCTTATTCCTCATTCGCCAAAACTTTTTAACACTCTTAATATTTACATCTCAAACTATGACAAATTTGAGTACTGTAGTTAATAGTCAGTTCATTCAGTCATTCCCATCGCAACCACAGAAAAAAACAACAACATCATACCCATTCCTGTGCTTCTCTCTAAGCAGGAGCAACCTTGTTTACAGTCTTCAAACACTTGATTAGTTATCTAAGCGGTGTTACACCTTGTTCAGAATAACAAACTTCAGTCCTGCTGGTGACCTTTGTGGAAACATTGGTCACTCCATCAGTCACTCCTAGCAGACAGAATGGAAGTGGGAAAAACGGGCAAGCATGAATTTTACAAAGTGCCAAATTGTTACTGTTATACTAAAGTATGTGCCTTGGGTGGTAAAACCTGTTTTGGTGGCACGTGGAAGCTGTTTAGTCACATGCTTTGGATCATCGCCGTAGATATTTAGTATCTGTGATATTATCGAGTGTTTTAAGATTTCTTATGCAGACAAAACCTTAACATCCCTGTCCTCCATGCAAACAAACTGACCACACATCTGTTAACAAAACACAGCCGTCTGAATAACACACTGACGAGTGGTCAGTAGGTTACAGGGTGGAGGTAGCTGTCAAAGAACTCATGAATAGTGGATTTGATCCAGCCTGACGGCACTTGAGCAGTGCTGTAGCATAAGCTGTAGAAGAAAATGTGGTCATTTCAAGCACATTATTACACCAAATCATTCATTAATAGTTATATCCAGCCATTAACTGTTCTAGTCACTTGTCATTAACTATTCTAAATATTATGAATATGTGAAAATGCAGACTATTCAAACAAAGGCAGTAATGTCCCAAAATGAGCAGGCAGGCAGGCAAGGAAAAGAGGGGGAGTAGAGGGACAAAGTAATTACTACTCTCATGGGTTCTCTCATTAACTACCACTTTAAACACCAGCCTGGCTTGCCAAGACCTCCACTACACACACAGACACACACGCACACACACACACACACACACACACACACACATGCGCGCGCGTGTATACACAAAATACCACTCAAATGTTAGGGATCTCCTGCAAGTTTCCCTCTCTTCCAAAGAAAACCCCCTTTTCATGCAAGAGAAAAGACATTGAATCCGGGAAGATTGGAAGACGGTGTTGTGGACAGAAGAGTCCAGGTTTCAGGTCTTCGGATAAAACAGAAGAACTTTGAAAGAAAACAGAAACGGAACATTTGTGAGGCACAGAAACAATGAAAAGATTCAAGATAAATGGTTAATGCCATTTGTCAAGCATGGTGGAGGCAGCATCATGGTCTGGGTTTTGTAGGTGGTAAAATAGGAGATGGGTCCCTGAAGAAGGAAGGCTACCACGAGAGTTTGTGGGGCCAATTTTGTCTTAAACAAATGTGCAAACATGGCTATAAAGTCCACAATACACTGAAGTGGGGGTGTGGAGAACGCTACCACTACACTCGGACTGCAACAGAAACGGTGAGATGTGCTGATTTTAATGTAGGGCTCTTTTTAACATTCTGTATCCATCACTCACACAGTGCAGTAATGTCCATTCAGACCCTTCTACACTGCCCACCCCAACACACACACACACACACACACACACACACACACACACACACACACACTCTTCCTCAGGCAATGCATAAGACAACAAAATGGCTCATTCACACAAGCTAGACAAGCAAAGCAGCCACGCCACTCACAGATGACATCTAGCACCTCAAAAAGCAAACGCTTAAACAAAAAATAACACAAATGGTCAGCCATGAGTTCTAAAGCAAATGCAGCTTCCAGAAGTTATCTGTGACCTACAGCGTAGTTCAGAAGATCAAAAAGTCTGAGGAAAAATGAATTATACATGTATACATTACATCTGTACACATCTGTACATCTGTATACTGTAAGGAAGTGCAAACACCATAAAACCAACCTATCAATAACAAGACCCTTTGCCCTTGTACTGATACTAGGCCTACAGTTGAACCCTTTCATGCATGAATTATGACAACATGAATTAGGATTCTTCTTTCAGGCTGATGAAACTATTGAATTGTATGTCTGTGGGATAGACATGATCCCAGTGCAAGATCCCAGTGCAGCACATTTACAGTAGAATGTGCTCTGACAATAATATAATACATAATATTTGTTCAGTGGCATTAACATGTCCGTTTTACTTTTGTTTCATTCATTGAGCCACGAATGCAACACCATCTGTAGATGAATGTCAGTGGACACATGAATAATTCTTAAACAAGGACATAGAAATATCCCACAGACATACAGACATACAATTCAATAGTTTCATCAGTACATCAGCCTAGTATCAGTACAAGGGCAAAGGATCTTGTTATTGATGGGTTGGTTTTATGATGTTTGCACTTCCTTACATCATGCATGTGTACAGATGTAATGTATACATATATAATTCATTTTTCCTCAGACTTTTTGATCTTCTGAACTATGCTGTAGGTCACAGATAACGTCTGGAAGCTGCATTTGCTTTAGAACTCATGGCTGACCATCAGGCGTGACTGACAATCCTTGTTCAGTATTTGATTTTTCCTCTACTTCATTAGAGATCAAATAGGTTATTGCAGTACTGTCAGCTGACCACCATCAAATATGCAGCAAAAATGGACCAGTTCAAGTCAGTGATCTATAACACCTTTAAATAAGGTATAAATGTCTATTCGAATGAGTCTATGAAATCTGTATCTGCCCAATAAAAGTGAGAATGTTGCTTTGTCATGTTCATATTCCACAGAATCTCTTGTCATCTTCTCTCCAGCCCACCTTAGCAACCTCAGATGAATCAAGTGTAATGTTTCAGGTCAAGTGTTGTAGCAAAAATATAATATCCCTTATCGTGATTTCATGTGTTTAATCTGAAATAATGAGATCAGTATAAATGGATTGTTTTCCCCATTAAAATGAGATCAAATTAGATAAAAGTTGTTCCTTATTTATACACAAAGTAAACCAGTTTGAAAGGAGTAGGACCACAGTCCTTTTAATGTATTCATTTTCTCCACAAGGACTCTCCTCCATCACACACGATGCCCCTAAAACTAGGAGGGTGAAGGCGAACACCATCTCCTTTAGGACTGATGCTACTGCATCACTGCAGGGCAGCTAAAGCACTCGGAGGAAAGCGCCGGGTCTCCAGCTGCAACACAATGACTATCAGATGCCTGTGCCGTCCAGCATTGCGCTTGATGCAACATGGGGTGAGAGCGCCATCTACCCACCCAGAGAGAACATGAGCAATTCTGCTCTCTCACACTCCGATGGCAAGCAGCATGACCCGGGATTTGAACCTGTGATCAACCAGAACGACTCAAACCACAGTCAAAATTCTTCACGATGAGACTGATTAAGAAGTTGTTCGTTTTGAGGATCAACTGAAATAGGTCTCGCGATAACATGGTGTGGACACACCATGTCCACTCTCTTGCACTTCTAAAGATGCGAGTACAGGAACAACATTCCCTCCCTCTTCTCAATCAGTGCAGAGTGTTTTCCCTCATTAATCACCAGCATTTACCAAGACGGGCTGTTTTTATCTGCCACATTAATACAAAGCCAAGTACTCACACTCAACACATGTTCTAGTCCTCCCCCAACCGACCCTCAGACCAATGGTTAATAAGTCTGAAAACAGACTACAACGATCCGCAAGAACAATCCTCTTCTTGCACAGGATGTGATAAAGCAGTCGATCCAGGAATGCCAGCAGTGGTAGGTTGGAGGTTCAGAGGAAAAGCTCGTTCAGTCTTAGTGTTAGCAGAAGTCAGACTGGTGGAGACAGGGGTAAAGAAATGACATTCTAAGGAGATTAGGTGGGTAAGAATAAACTTCCTCTTCACAGAGGCATGGATCAGGGCTATTTCTGGGCTATCAATCCATCTGTTAGAAGGGGTGGGAGGGAGAGTAGAGCAGGGGATCACTGATTTAGAGTACGTGTGTAGTGCTGTGTAAATACTGTTCAGTTCTAGGTTTCAAACACCTTTAGCACCCATTGCAATGTTCTTCACACCCCCTAAACATCTAATACTGCTTTCCACAAAATACACGGAGACAGCGTGGTGTTGGGATACTCACCTTAAATACTGCGGCTGTTCTGGTTTTGATTACTGTTCCTTGTTGTTTGACATATTGAGCCTTCAAATCTTTACAGCACCATTGGCATATATGGAGATTCTGTTTACCAAATAAAGAGTCTTAACAGCAAATCTGGCCATTCTCTTTCTGGGTGGGTAGATGGTGCTCTTCTCCCACATAACACCCAGTGTAATGTTGGCCAGCACAGATCTCTGTTCAACAGAGGATCTGGTGCTTTCCTCTAAACTCACTGGCTGCCCAGCAATGATGCAAAGCCAAAGGTTTGAAAAGAGGAGGTGACTTCATGTGTATGTGATCTGCATGTACATGTCTTCACCCTCCTGGTGTCTTGGAGCAAGTGTCCTAACAGGTTGGAAAATTCCAAATTCCAAATTGGGAGAGGATAAAAAAGAAGCATTTGCCATGTTTCAGATATTTGAATTAAACCATGCACTATAATGAGTCGTTTTTTTTTTTTTTTTTCAGATTCACTGGCAGGCCGAGATTATTTCTGTATGATGTCAAACACCATCAAAAAGACAGCCAGCTACCACATTCTTGCCACATTTTTCAGTAATTTCATTGGTGTTGCCATTTAAGATCCTCAGAAGGCCAGACAGCTGAGAATATTGCTCCTTCAAATAATAAACTTGACTTATTTAAGCCTTAATAATCAGACAACCCATATACACCACACACTATTACTGGTTTCACAGTGGAATCTGCCCAAGCTGTGGTTACCCTTCATTTTGATTCTATACCAACTGGTGCAGGTAAGCCAGACCACCATTACTCACCTCTCTCAGGTGCATGTTTTCCTTCTCTTTCTGCTCCAAAATAATCTCCAAATGGCCCATCTGTTCCTCAGCCTCACACCTGACCCTCAGACCCTCTTCATCAGCCAGTCCTGACCTCGGGAGGCCCTTGTTCTGAAGCATATCAAGTAGCTTCTTGATGGACTCATCCCGTGCACTCAGCGTCTGCTTCTGGGTCTCGATGCGGAGCTCCATCTCCTCAAGAGTCTTCCGGAGAAGGAAGAGCTCCTTGGCTTGCCGCTCATGCTCAGTTTGTAAATGGTGGAAGTTGTCCTCGGTGAGCTCCAGAACAGGGAAGCGGTTGGGTGTGGTGTCAGATGGGCCTCCACGGTTTTCCTGCTGCAGGAGCTGATTTAAATCCCTCTGAGTACGGAGCTCCTCCTGTAAAGCCTGGATGGTAATCTGAAGATGCTGTTAAGTGAGAATAGAGATATGAGACATGCAGCTGCATTCAAAAATAAACACATACACACAATATACAACAGCCATTTCCAAACCTTAATTCCAGCTGTTAGTTAAGGATAGGGCTGCACAATATACAATGTTTCTGTGACATATATTGCAATAATAAAAATGTATTAACTTACATCGTCTCTCACCAGAAGGTAATGTCTCTGTGAATCAAATAAAGGAGTAACATAAATGATATTGAAATGAAGACAGAATCTGCTTCAGGTTGATCTGTCACAGAGTTTTACTTTTGTATCAAGCAATAACAAAAAAAACTGTATTATTGTGACTTATCATTATGAATATTGTGCATTCGCACATTGTTTTGACAATGCTGAAATGACATATTGTGCAGCCCTTTCTTCCTCCCCAACTGCTTATTAAATATACATTTCTAAGATATATAGTTTTGTAACAACAGCAGAAAAAATTGGAGATGAACAGAAAAAAAACTAAATTATTTAGTAGCTTTGTGGACACTTTACACCACATTTTGCATAGCAGTATTATTATTTAGTAATAGTCATAATCATCATATCAATATAATAATGATGATAATTGATCCTAAAAATGATAATAATCATCAACAACTCCATGCAGAATTCTGAAAAGGGGACATCGACACAAACGGACAAATAAACAGAACAGAACAAACCTGAGGTCTCTCAGAATCCAAAAACTGCAGCGCATTATGGTATGTTGCAAAAAGAGAAAAAATGAAAGATTTCTCAAACATGAGCATAAACATGACCGCGAATGAAACAACTAAAGGCATGTGAGATGATAATATGCAGGAAAATTAAAAGACACCATTTCAGCAAGAGTGGAAGAGTGGATGAAGCAAATACTGTTGAAGTAAATACAGTATATTTAGTACATTTACAGCGTAAAGAAATGCTTTATGGCAGTAAAACCGTTACAGGACACACATCTGAAGCCTCAGCAAGAAAGTTCTGGCAGGGTGTGTAAGTTATGACTATACAGCATCCTTATACAGTAGATATCATCACTACTGCACAACTGACTAAATACAGTATTAATGAAAACTAACTACTGTACTACTGACTAAATACAGTATTAATGAAAACTAACTACTGTACTACTGACTAAATACAGTACTAATGAAAACTAACTACTGTACTACTGAAAACTAAATACTGTACTACTGACTAAATACTGTACTACTGAAAAAATACAGTACTACTGACTAAATACAGTACTACTGAAAACTAACTACTGTACTACTGACTAAATACTGTACAACTGAAAACTAACTACTGTACTACTGACTAAATACAGTACTAATGAAAACTAACTACTGTACTACTGAAAACTAACTACTGTACTACTGACTAAATACTGTACTAATGAGAACTAACTACTGTACTACTGACTAAATACAGTATTAATGAAAACTAACTACTGTACTACTGACTAAATACTGTACTAATGAAAACTAACTACTGTACTACTGACTAAATACAGTACTAATGAAAACTAACTACTGTACTACTGACTAAATACAGTATTAATGAAAACTAACTACTGTACAACTGACTAAATACTGTACTACTGAAAACCAACTACTGTAGTGTACTGACCACACTACTGCACTACTAACTGCTGTACTACTGACTGCTCTAAATACTGTACTACTAACTACTGTACTACTGACTAACTACTGTACTAATGATAACTACTGCACTACTGATTGCTCTAAATACTGTACTACTGACTAACTACTGTACTACTGACTGCTGTACTACTACAACTGACCACTCTAACTACTGAACTACTGACTGCTGTACTACTACAACTGACCACTCTAACTACTGTACTACTGACTGCTAACTACTGTACTACTGACCACTCTAACTACTGAACTACTGACTAAATACTGTACTACTGAACACTTTAACTACAGTACTACTGACTACTGTTCTACTGACCACTCTAATTGCTGTACTACTGACTAAACTAGGTGTATCTTGCAACATCTAAGCAGGAATCTAAATTCTGTATATTTATTGTTATGGATTATGAGCAGCTTTGTCTTCTATCATTTGTAATGAATTGGTGGAGAGTCTGGCCGCAGTCATTTCTGCTGCCAAAGTTGACACATTATCTCAGTCTTTTGAGGAGTCGTCACTGGTTCTAACACAATAATTGAATGTCCCTTAAGACGGTGATGGGAATATTTCCATGAGTAAATAGCAAGGCCAAGTCGATGTTTAATAAAACAGCACTGAAACAGACAAATTCATCTTCTTGTCACCTGTGTTTGGTGTTTTCTCTTAGATTCAGAATCGATCACATTAATGGTAAATGGACAGGTTTGTCTGCCAAGTAACAGCAATTTGTCTTATCCTTGTAATTGTCTGTCTTATGTATTTTATGAATTTCATTAGTTTTATTTTGATCTCCTGACAGTGTCAAATTTTACTGTTCCGTTCTATTGAAGTCAGATTAATCAATGGCAGAAGGGTTTTTGCTTTAGGTTGTGTTGGCAGTGATTCACAGAATGCAGACTATTTGTCAAAAGTTTAAAATGTATCCTACTAGGCCTGTCCACCAAGAAGGTGAGGAACATCAATGCTCCAGAGATGGGCGCTCAAGTTAGCACCTCAGGTTGGATCGCATGTAAGTCACATTCAAATTAAAGTCTGACTTGACTTTCAACTCATCACTAATGACCATCAACTCAAGTTCAGTGATTTGGGACAGAGCCCCTTTTCTTGTGATGCATCAAAACATCTGACCAGTGCAAGCATGATATTGGTGAGCAGGGCCAAATATTAACAGCACAATTGGTAGCAGCCTCCAGCTACAGGGGGCTCCAAATCCTGAGTGGCAACATCCAATGTGGGAAGCAAATTAACGTTTTAATTGTGTAGAAGAATTATTATGATAAATATTATGCTTTAACCTGTACTAGTTTGGATATGAAAAAAAAAACATGAACACAGTCCATTACCCTGTGCAGTCAAATATATTACATAAATAAATAAAATAAGTGAGCAGGTCAAGCCCCTGTATGAAAGTACTGCCAATAGAATAGGACACTCATGAGCTGGTAAACAAGAATATATTGGCATCATGCCTAATTCCAGGCATGAGTTGGAGAGGAACAGGGTTCTCTGGGCTTATGGTGCTTCATCCAGTACTTTTGTGAGCTCTGAGTTGGGTATGAGATGGAGTGGTGATCATCTTGATGACCTTACCAATGCTTTTGTCACTGAATGCAATCAAATCCACACAGAAATGCTCCAAAATCTAGTAGGAAGCCTATTACATTAATGCCTTGTGTATGGCTTATGTATGAGATTTGACTAGTCTAAAGACTTGACTAGGACTTGTGAACATCTCATCAATACCCTAAGGCAGGGATGTTAAACCGGGTCAGAAATGGGCCGACGTGGCGGCAGGTCTTCATTCCTTAATTTCCCCGAAGGAACCCTCCCAAGGGATCGATAAAGTTCTATTCTATTCTATTCTATTCTATTGTAACAGAAGCTCATGTGAGTGATTGATTGAGTGGAATCAGGTGTTGCTGATGGATGTTTAGAATGAAAACCTGCTGCCACACCGGACCGTTTCTGACCCGGTTTGACTCTCCTGCCCTAAGGCCATATAACCTAGTTTTTCATACACACACATTTGTGCTGGTATAAAAATGAAGTAGCATATATCATTAAATATTAGAATTATTTCAATTTTCTATTGTATGTCGTGTGAAAGAGGCATTATTTCTCATCTTGTGAAAGAGGCATGCCACTGTAAATGCAACAGTCCTCCCACATTAGTGCATTTGTTGTAGACACATTAATTGCACCCTGCAAATGGTAAGACATTGCAAGAGACTTTAAGTTATGAAAGAAAATGACAGCTACACAAATAATGAGGCTAAAGAGGATGCACTGCCTCCATTGATCACATTTCGAAGCTGGTAATGAATTCAGCAGTAGAATATTGAATTCGAGTCTCTTCTCAAAGAGCCCGTGCGTGGGTGGACTGCTTAGTATAGTGTGCCAACACGCAGGCTTCAGCACCACACATCTCAAAGCCAGCCTGGTGTGTACTTAGACTGCAGAGCGGAGCTTTCGATTCCCTCTCTCTTTCTCTCTTCACTTTCACTTATTTGTTTCATAATCTATACTTTCGTACTCTATACGAATTCAATGAGGACGACTGCTGTGAACCATTTCAGTTGCATTTCCATTCCTCCCGAGCTTTTGTTCTATCTGTAAAATATATTACCTGTGGCAATCATCCATCAACCGCCGATGCTAAACTATAGCTTTTGAATATAGTGTGCCTATGTTTACTCCGCATTTACAGATCGTGGGTGTCAATCCTGGGGAAGATGAATGATGTTGTGGGCAGCTGGATATTACTGACTTCACCTTCACATGCCAGTCTGTTTACCTATTGGTATTGATATGCATTAGCAATCTCTTAAATCACTAATTCATATAACACTAAACAGCATGTCATGCTGAACGTCACATGATTTCTCATGATGTTCTCTCAATTTAGTCAATTCCCGTCCACTAAATCCACAGTGCTTCTCAACCCTGGCCCTGGAGGCACCCCTACCACTTTCCCTGCTGCCACCACACCTGATTCAACTAATCAGCTCTTTAAGAAGCCCTTTTGAAGTTGCAGGGGTTGCCCTTAAACATTTAGGGCAGGGGTGCCTCCATGACCAGCGTTGAGAAACACTGCACTAAATGGATACCCCAATCACAAAAGGTGCTACCAAGCATGGACCACCTCTGAGACACTTAAAGCTTCACTGCATCTTTTAAAAACTCTACTAATGCAACATCATCAGACAGCCCAGTGCATTGGACGAGAGCTCTTTCAGCTAAGATGAGGAGAGATGGTGGACCATCTTGCCCATCCACAATGAGCAAAGGCAATTATGCCATCTTAGATTCTTGACCACAGATGGCATTGCTTGGATTGTTTACAATTACAGCATTTAGCTGATGCTGTTTTCCAGAGCGGCTTGTTGTTCATGTCACATGGGTGGTGTTAGGAGACTTGCCCAAGGACTTATTGGTGTTGCACAGCATAGTTGCCCAGATTAGGAATCAAACCCCAATCTCCCACATGGTGTGGTGGCTCACTGGTGGTGTTAACCTGTTGCACCATACCAACCAACAGGATTTTTGCACCACTTCAGACTCTCCTAAAAACAGATCATGACTACCAGATCTCCCGGTTTAGATCAGTGAGTGCATTTTTATGTGGGTGGTGGGTCATTCTCAGCACTGCAGTGATATAATGAAATAATGGTGGTGTGTTAGTGTGTGTTGCGCTGGTATGAGTGAATCACAGCACAGCAGTGATGCTGGAGTGTTTAAACACTATGTCCACTCACTGTCCACTCTATTTGACACTCCTACCGAGTGTCTCCACCTTGTAGATGTAAAGTCAAGGACAGAAGCTCATCAGTTTCTGCACAGTTTGTTTTGGTGATCCTCTAGTCCTTCATCAGTGCTGTTGGTTGGATATATATATATATATATATATATATATATATATATATATATATATATATTATATGTATACAGTGTCCTCTGATTTCTGTTTTACTTAGTCTAACCATTGCTGGCAAAGTAGAAATCGGTTTGTTCCCTGACTAATTTAATCACCTAATTTCTCCAAAACCTGATTCCCATGTGCAAGTAAACGTTTTGAACATATTACTGGGAAAATCTGATTTCTGCAGTTGTTACCATTAAGGACATGTAAATGCACCCCATTACATTTTTTGTTAATCACTTCAAATACAAAATTATCAATATATATCATCAATTGCCTACTGCCAGCAACATCTCATAGAAATATATGAGAACGAGACCAGGTCAATAATGACCTTCTGGTAGCCAGTAACTCTGGGGCCCAAAGTATTTTCTTTGTTCCAGATTTAACCTCGGCTTTTGCAAAGCAATAAACCACAAAATACATTACACTATCTCTACATCCACCCCTCACCAAACCCTCTAGCTTTACGCCACCGCTAGTGGAGCATTAGTTATGGCAGGATACATCCAATATCAACACTGCTATGCAAGGTATTTTGCAGGGATCAGATGTTTTGTTGTTTACATGCTGAAAATTATCCATAGTCATGCTCTCAAATGCCATTCCCATGCTGACAATACTCACATTCATCTCGATGGAATGTTTGTTAAAGCTTTTCAGGGAAGTAAATCCTTCAGCAACAACTTGAAACTTTCTGTTGCTTCATTAAGAATAAAAAGATACTAAAAGTCTTGTTGGCATTCCAGCACAAATATTTCAACACCTTTTTGAATGTGTCTAATATTCTGCTACTTCTCTACTAGTTCCCTCCAAAAACACCCACATCACCCCAGTTCTAGCTCATTTCACATTTCGTTCAAAGTGCAGCTCCTCACATACAAGACCTGGAACAGACAGAATATAATGTCATATATTTGACTGTTTCCACTCAGGTCTTTCAGTGAAGGGTTCTAACCTATACATTGGCTATATTTTATGATCTCCAAGTCTGAGATGTTTTTTAACCATCTTTTGAGGGTATTTATTTAAGTGTTTATTAAACAACAAATCAGTAAAACAGATTAAATCAGCTTAAATCTGAGAATGTAAGTAAGACAAAAATAATACTACAATACCATGTAGATGATCATAATGGACATCTCCCCAACTTGACCATTATTACTGATCAGCAGGAGCATTCTAATGTCATATTATGCAACTCCCTTATCAAAAGAAAGAGTTGCACCTAAAACGAATCATAGCCAATGCAAAGCATGATATAACGGTGTCATTCCAGACTGTCATAGAGTCACTCAGACTGGCAGCATTTCCAATGACAAGTCTCTGTTGTCTTGGTGGAGACAGACCAACAAATCTGTGTGTGGAGGCACTGTGGTCGCGCCAAGATCAACGGTTTGTTGTCATGCATCACATCATTGCATCCCACACCATGACACCAGGTGTTCTTGAATGTGATGCATGATTAACGCCCATTGTTTTTGACCCACTGCTCAAGCTTTGCAATCAGCAGATTCTTTCAAAAACAAAAACTACTCTGATTGTTTTCTAATCTCTAGCTTATTATTTACTTTTCACTCACCCTGAATGATGGCTAGTAGGCTTATTATAGGTCAGGTTAGGATGGCCGACTGACTTCTAAGAGCAGAAATGAAAATAGAAGCAGCATTTAAATTAAATTTGTATATCATTGATGAACAACGCTCCCTTACTTCCAAAACAGTCAATCGGGAAAGTCATGTTTGGTGTCCAAAACGTGTTTCTTTACTTTTGCACTGGAGCTTTAATACCAAGTATTAAACTCAGGATAAAGCAAACACTAAAGAGACACATATTGTGTAACAAACATGTGCAGTTTGCCTCAGTTACAAAAGTATTTTATATTTTTGAACTTGCACAAAACTGGCTAATGAGGTCTGAAGTGGACAGCAGTGGACTCATTGTTGCCTCCAGATAAAATGGAGACAGCATTCTTCTGACCCAAATTTCAAATTCTAACCATTGTAAGAGAAACAGAACTGCCTCAGACCCATCATGAAAGGTCACCATTCACCAGAAAAATGCAAAGACAACTAGCCATAACATCACTGACCAGGAATACGGAGCCCATGCAGGGAAGAAATGCACCAAAGTGCATGTTGAGAAACTTAACATGGTACCAAGAGGAGATGATACAGACTGAAGTCAACTTAAACTACTTTAGAGTGTTTTCTGCTCTTCACTGGTGTCCACTGTACAGTGCTTCTTGTGTCTCATTATCAGTGATGACTGTCTTACTCTTCTGATCAGGTTATGGCTTCATTGTCTATGGTCTACTTACCATTATTAACACACTATGCACTCGACAAGAGCACATCAACCTTAGGTGTGTGTGTGTGTGTGTGTGTGTGTTTGTGTGTCACTAAGTCTGGAAAAGTATTTGTCACATCATCAGTACTAAAGTGACTGAATTAGATTCGTACTGTTAGATTCATCTGTTTCCAGCAGCAGTCAATGCTTAGGCCTGATTCAGATACAGAACTGTTGGTAGAGTGGTTTAATGATTAGCAGAAACTGAGCAACCATAAAGGAGATGACATTTCTATTCCAGTGAAAAAGAGAGACAGCATGATGACTAAACACAGTTTATCCAGTGAAAATGAAAATCAGAGTTATTTCTCCAAGTCTGGGTGATTTAGGACAGGAGAAAGCATTACTTACTCTACTTTGAGAAACCATTAGGTCACACTTTAGTCTATGGCCATGCACACACGCAACACGCACACACACACACACTTCATATATATATATATATATATATAACTCCTTAGAACCCCAGGCCAATTATTTGGATGTTTTAGGAGTTTAATAACCTTTATTGTCCAGTATTTATAGGAGACAGTCCCATGTCAGTAATTTTCAGGAGATCCTAGACCACTTAAATGTGTCTTCGTTTGGGATGTAAAAATGTAGGAATTTAAATATTTGCTTATTCAAAGTGTTGTGGAAGAAAATTGAAATTTGTAATAATTAGATTAAGGATATTCTTCAAAATACTTGATAGTAGTTCAAATTAAAAAAATGATTTTTTATTTATCAGTATTATCCCTTTTTAGGACTTTTTTCTCACTGATCAGTCAGAGTCTGTATGCAGGTTGAGCAAGTGCATGTGGACAGAGCGGTAACCATGCACTAGAGCCCTACATTTCCACTGATTTAATTCAGCTGAATTGAGTGACTTTAGCTGTTTTATAAACTAGACTTCGCATCATATGTACACTCTGATCCTGAGATATGATTCTTAGAAAACTCCATGTAAATGATCTTTATTAATACAATAAAATATATAGTTTATTTTATGCCTTATTAGGTTTAGGTTTAAGTCATGTAATGTCAACGCCCAAATTCATACAGGCATGGGACTTTCCCACCACTGTATAAACATGTGTTGTTGTATATATCATTTTTTTCCATTCATGTATATTTTGGCCCTAAACTACTGTATTTCACTTACAGTAATTACCTGCAGCCCACAAGTGCATTGATTTTAACCGGACATAAGTGTGACTCTATCCAACATCTAGCTAACAGCCCTGTCAGAGAAATGTACCATCTGTTTAACAAAACTCATGTATGCCTTTATTTAACTAAAACATATCAACCACTGAGACTCTTGCAGACAAGCCATGAGCTTCATTAGAGCTAATTAGGTCGATTGCTCTAATTATCTTAATGGATCTTTATCAACAGGTGCCAAAAAAGCCCTTTAGAATTGATCTAAATGATCAAGAAAGCCTTGAATATAATCAAGACTATAATTTACTTTCAGTTTTCAGCGTATGTGTGTATTAAGTTGCATTAACATGCCTTAGTTAGTAAGAAACCTGAGAATGTGCTAAAATAGAAAATAGATGCACAATAGTACATTATTTATTAAAATATGCTTATTGGACTAGAACAGAACCCCAGGTACAGCAGCCTAGTTTATCTTTAAATGTAGTTTATAGAGGCATATATATATATATATATATGTTATATATATATATATATATATATATATATATATATATATATATACACACACACAGTACAAGCCAAAAAGTTTGGACACACCTTCTCATTCTCAGTTTTCTGTATTTTCATGACTATTTACATTGTAGATTCTCATTGAAGGCACCAAAACTATGAATGAACACATGTGGAGTTTTGTACTTAACAAAAAAAGGTGAAATAACTGAAAACACATTTTATATTCTAGTTTCTTCAAAATAGTCACCCTTTGCTCTGATTTGTTTTTTTTTACAGTAAGTTGTGAATTCCAACTGAGTGGAATTAACTGCATTTGTTCTTGGTGAAGAATAATCACATCATATAAATCATTAAGCTTGCTGGCATTGTTTAGAATCTCTGACAAGCTGCTAGACTGAAGCAGAAGTACTGATATGGACACTTGTAAGCTTTGCAGACTGTGTTGCATAATTGCTATATAAAATGAAGCATAAACTACATACTTCACTTTAATTAAAACTGTACATTAAGACTAACAGCTTTTAATGCTCCTTCGACCATAATGGGAATTATTATTCATTAATCATAGACCGTCTAATCAAGGAGTAAAAAACAATGCAAAATGTAATCTCCACCTCCTGTCCAGAAGGTGTTCCTTAGGACACCTAAAGACTACAGTTGTTCTATATGAGTGAAGACAGCTGTGTAACAATACCAAGGTCTTTAATCTAGCTCAGTCTGGCTGGGTAGTCTAAGTTGGTCATGGTATTGTAGTGATGGCCTTTCGCTTGAAAAATGAGACTCTTTAAGGGCTCTTTAGTGAACTGTGACAACTCACAGAACCATTTGTCTCTTAGAACCAGAGATCCACACTGTGTGGGCAGTTACATGCAGTTTTCTAGACTTCCTATCTCAAGATCAGAGTAACCTAAAGACATAAACCACAAATGACAAGAGCTACCAGTCTAACCATTGCCCATGTCTCATCCCTGTTTGATGAATTATCAGTGAGTAATTCAGCTCGGAAAACTTAATTCCATCTGAATTAAATCCCAGGATCAATGGCAAAGTAACCTTCCAGTGCATGTTTACTGCTCTGTCCACGTGTACATGATCAACCTGCATACAGACTCTGACTGATCAGAGAGAGGGGGCGGGGCTGATGCTCAACCTGCATACAGACTCTGACTGATCAGAGAGAGGGGGCGGGGCTGATGCTCAATCTGCATACAGACTCTAACTGATCAGAGAGAGGGGGCGGGGCTGATGACATCACTGACCCAGATATTGGGTTACAAAGGGAAATTGAGTAAAGAGGGGCTGTTTGCTCAGCGTTTTATGCAAAAATACTGATAAATACATAAATAAATACATTTTAAAATGTTTTTTTTTGGGGGGGGGGTTCTGTTAAGTATTATTTTAATGTACTAAAAAGAACATCACTGTCAGTGTAATCATTACAAACTTCAAAAACTTGAATTTATAGCTTAAAAACATTCGGGATGATCAATTCCAAACCGGATTTCTGAGATGTAAAGTGTTTTTTAGTTCTCATGAGCTAATGAAAGTGATAAATCAAAATGAAAATAACATTATCTGGCATGTATGACTGTCTATAAAGTCTATAAATACTAAAAAATAATATAAATGAATACTTTTTAATTTTCTCAAACTACAAAAACATCATGCAAAATTAGCCGAGGGTTCTGAAGGGTTCTGAATGCATAAACGGTTAAAAATTTCACTATTATACAGAACCCTTTTGTTTAGAGTGTAAAATACATACAATGATAAAGTTGTGTATGATTAGGTATAAAATTCAGGTTTTCTTTAGAGTATAAGAGAAAATTATATATAGATAATAACTGCATGTTCAAGAGACAGAGTGAGAAAGCTAGTGAAGAAAGGGAGGAAGTCAATGCGCAGCACAGAAGGATGCGGATAATGATAGATTCTTTTTTTGGCAGACAGAAGCCCTGATGGTCCCCTCAAGCCCTGCGCTCACACAGCCCAGCTGACAGGCTAGACAGTGGGCCAGGAGAAAGGTGCCACAGGCTGTTAGATTAGCTACTCAATAAGAAAACTAAAGCACCAATAACAGTTGTGAAATGTCCAACCACACACTCTCTCAGCAGGGTGCCCTGTGCAATGCTCTGGTTTATCTGACACCTTGAAGCAGCATTGACAAAATCACAACCAGCAAAGAGCAGGACTTCACCAACAGCTTGAAGACAACTAGGGAAAGTGAGGTGGAGACTTCTCTTCCTCACTGTGTCTCACGAATCGTGCACCTTTCAGCTCTGTGTTTAAGAACACATTATGTAACAGAATTGATGCACATGTCTAGTGGTTCCCATTTCCAGGCGATTACTTGGCTGTTGAGATGTGGTTGTAATATTGCCTGGTAGATTCTACTTTGTTCATTGTTCTTTGGTGTTGTGAGGTGGTTGCTATGGTATCACTTGTGATTGCTCTTGGGATAAGTGGTCACTTTGTTATTCCAGGAGGTTGCTATGGAGTTATGTGGTTGCTAGGTGGTTACTATTGGTTTGCAAGTTGGTTGCTAAGTGGTTTCTGTCTTGTTGCTAGTTGGTTTCTATGGCAGTCCTTGTGTATGCTAATTGGCTGCTATGGTTACACAGGTGGTTGCTATGGTGTTTCTAAGCACCTGCTATGAAATGCTTGCTAGTTGATTGTTATATTTTGCAAGGTTTTAGGTGGTTGCTATGATGTTGTTTACTTGTTGCTAGGGTTTCGCTAGCTGGCTACTAGGCAGTTCCCAGGTTCAAGTGGTTGTTCTGGTACCTGTATTATGGGGTTGCTAAGTGGTTGCTGTGGTGTTGTTAACTGGTTGCTAGGTGACTGCAATTATGTTGTTAAGAAGTTGCTAAGTGGTTGTAATGGTGTTGCTATGTTGTAGCTAGGTGGTTGCCATGGTATTACAGGTGGTTGCCATGGTGTTGCTAACCACTTACTACGATGTTGCAAAGTTCATGCGATAATATCTCAGGTGGTTGCTATGGTATTGTTTACTGGTTGCTAGGGTTTAGTGATGTGGTTGCTCTGCAGTATTCTCAGGTGGAGGCCATGTATCTGTATCATCGTGGCAGAAAAGGGTGCACAAACATCTTCATATTCATGTCTAAAAAACAAATATCCACTGCAATACGGTAACTGCATGTACAGTCATATAACTGTACACAAGGCTGAATTACACAATCAGACAGAATCTGGAGTTGGAACAGTGTCGATATCTCCAAACCTAATAAGAACAACAATGAAAGGAGAAGAAGAATATAAATGGGATAATAATAGAGTTGCTTTGCAATGCACAACCATAATTTCAAGTTTTCATTAAACGAATATCAGTAAAATTGCACACTTCACACTTCAGAATGTCGTCTCCATGGCAACATTGAGGAGGGAAAATACTGCTTGACACAAGCTGCTATCAGTGAAGGCAGGCAGGCATGAAAGTAGTGCCTTCTTAACTCAGAACATTTAGAGACTTGTTAAAAGGATGTGCTCCTGTACCGCAGCTCTGAGCACAACGGTGACCTGGGTACAGTCTTTTCCCTGGCAAAGACAACCTGCAACAATCAATCCTCAATCCCACAGTCTACAATGTTTCAATTAATCAGGAGAGTAGTTTGTGGGTAACATCAAGTCTCTTTCTACAATAAAAAGCTAATAAAATACAGGAGTGAGCCATTTAATCAGCATCAGTAATCCAAAGTCATAATCATCTAAACAGTTATGATGCAATATAGGAATTACTGGCTAAAACTGACATCCAGGCTTTGTCCTGCACCACGTGAATGTATAAAGAAAAACAAATTCAGACTGTATAGATTCTCCTAATCAAGACAGCCATGGGGTTATGATGAAATAAAATAAATTCCAGAAATATCAATCAATCAAGAAATCAAGAAATCAAGAAATATCCAAGCATTGCCTAATCAATTGCATCCAATATTAATATCTATCCCCATCCAGTCAATGGCTATGGAGATTATGACTGCATTGCTGATCATATGACTGCTTAACCTGCATGACCTTTCACATTACACTCGCTCACATTCTCATATTCACACTCGCTCATACTCACAGCTGCTGTTGCCTTTTGATTTGCTCAAAAGATGCTTGGACCCAGGTCTCTGTAAAGCTGCTTTGTGACATTGTAAAGAACACTATAAAAATCAGCCTTGATTGATTGATTGATTGATTGATTGATTGATTGATTGATTGATTGATTGATTGATTGATTGATTGATTGATTGATTGATCGATCGATTGATTGATTGAATAATTGATTCATTACCACTTAAGCATTATGATCCTTACAGACATGGAAGAAGTCAGAAGTCATGCTAACAACCTATTTTCTTGTCTTTCAATATAACTGCCTCTTAAGCTTTCTGGTTCTTATAAATTCTAATTATAAAGACACACAAACACTACCAGATCATGATCCAGTAGGTTGTTTTAAGCATAAACTTAAGCATGAAATGAAATGAACACTTATTAGCAACGAAAGATATGGCGTGAGTCTCATTCTGTGATCTTTAATGATGTTTGCGTAAGCTGAGTGTCAAAAAGAGTCAAAAGGTTACCACGTTTGGTTCTCTAAAGAACGTTTCAGCTGGAGGGTTGGATGGAAGACCCCTCAATTAAAAAGTTATTTAGGCACACTATCATTTTCACAAATGTATTATTCAGAATGAGGGTTCCTTACCTGGTTCTCATCATCCAGCATTCTCATCTGCTCCTTCAGGATGGACGTCTTTGCCAGCTCCTCCTTCCTCATCCCTCGTTCCTTTTTCAGTTCAGGACTCCAGAAGCTCTTGATGCTGTTGACCGAAGAGCCTAATTTGCTGTCCTTCACGTCTAGCTCCCTCCTTAGCAATTCATTCTCCCTTTGCAACTCCCTCAACTGCTCCATCAAGGGACCGCCATCTCCTCTAGCCACACCCCGCACAGCCTGCCTCAGCAGTGGAGAAGAGGCCCTTTGCTGCAGTGAGTGGAGATGCATAGTTCCATGATCACCATACCCCACTGCGTCTGAGTGAAGATGCCCCAAGGAGGAGCTGATGTTGGGGCTGCTACCTATAGCAGTGGCCCTCCCCCCATAGGCCGCCCGGCTTGTAGCACGACCCAAGGTCATGGTGCCTTTTGGGTAGGCAGAGGAAGCCAAGGCTTCATGATCGCTCAAGTAGACAGGTCCAGACGCTGCATAGGCAGCATTGAGGGATTGGATATTCTCCATGGAAAGAGTTTTTCCTCCACCAGACTTGCTGCCTCTGCTGCCAGCACTGACCCGCCGCTGGCCCATTCTGGGGGAGCGAGGGAGACGTGGGGATCGAGATGGGCTGGCCTCAGCTTGGCCAACTGACCGCGTACTCCCATACATTATGGGTTTATTTTCTAGAGGTCTGTGGTTTTTATTCAGTTAGTAACATTAAGGCTTTTTTTCTGGTCACTATGTAGTAACAGGAATGAGGGATTTAAGTCTGGACTCCAGAGTTTGACAGACACTCTTCACACTTTTTCAACACGTTCTTCCTCGTGGTACAATGCTGTGGTGAGGAACACAGTATGGAATAATATTTGCTCCGGAACGAACAAGCTTTTAACAAAACGAAATGTAAAAATATAACTGACTTAGAGTTTGAGGATTTTCAACAGCTTCGACAGCTTGCTCAACGGCCACGTTCAGTTTCAGTTCAATTTCAAACAGCATTTGCTGTGTAAAAATGTATTTCAGTACATTGTTCCTCAGCATTATACCCCCGAATTACCACGTCCGATACACATGATGAGGAAAGTCATCTTCTCTCACTCTTTTGAGTTCAAATGCTGGCCTGAAGTGAAGCTATTTGGAGAACAGGTCTCTCACCGTGAGGCTGCTAATTGCTAATTGCTAATTGCTTTGGTGCTTGCAGACATACTTCAGGCCTTCTTTAATATAATCTGGAGGAGAGAGAGAGAGAGAGAGAGAGAGAGAGAGAGAGAGAGAGAGAATTTGTGATGTCTACACAGACACCATGGCTCAGCATACACTCTTTTCTCACTTAGATAAACAACTACTAGGGAAAGTCCTGATTAGTGTATTTTGACTGAGACTGTGATTTTACATATGCATTCTCTCTGTCTGTGTCTGCTGCTGATGGCCATATGCCAGCATTTAATGAGAGAGAGTGTATATATATATGGTATTTCACAGCCACTCGAAGACAAGGAAGGTGGATTAAGAAACTGTGGAAACAGACAGACAATGGTACTCAAACTAAAAATTACAAACTAACAAACTTAAAAACAAACAAACCAACAGGATCTCCACAGAAACAAGGACTGACAAAGACTGAGTGAAACAAAGGGTCTTAAACAGAGAGACAACATTACACACCTGGAGCTGGGAAATGAATGGGAAGGGTAACAAATGAGACACATCTGGGAATTGGAGGCGCAAGGGAGAGAAACAACCAAAACAAAAACACAACTGCACATGGGGAAAAGACAAAACAAAGATGGGAAAAGAAGGCAGGAGAGTAACAAGACTGATACATGACATGTATACTAGTAAATCTACAGGGGTTGAACAATGAAACTGAAACACCTGGTTTCAGACCACAATTATTTATTAGGATGGTGTACTAGGGCCTCCTTTTGCAGCCAATACAGCGTCAGTTCATCTTGGGAAGGACATTTTTGGATACAATCCGGGTTAACACCCCAACATCCCTTTCAGACAGCTTCCTCTTGTGTCCACAGTTAATCCTGTTGGATGTGGTTGGTCCTTCTTGGTGGTGCTGACATTACCCTCGATACCGTGGCTCTTGATACATCACAAAGACTTGCTGTCTTGGTCACAGATGTGCCAGCAAGACGTGCACCAACAATTTGTCCTCTTTTGAACTCTGGTATGTCCCCCATAATGTTGTGTGCATTGCAATATTTTGAGCAAAACTGCTAATTGAACCTTCTCACTCTGCTCTTACTGGTGCAAATAATGAAGATTGGCCACCAGGCTGCTCCAGTTTAGCCATAAAACCTCCCACAATAAAATGACAGGTGTTTCAGTTTCATTGTCCAACCCCTGTATGTGCATGTAGCACATACCAGATGATACCAAGTCAAGTAGTGATTTCTGAATTTAAGATTTCTTTGCATTATTTGAGATCTAAACACTGAATATATATATTGAAAAACATGTTTCTAACATTCAATAAAGCTGATTTTTGTGCAGCAGTGAAAGTTTATTTGTTTAACACTACAGATATAATAAAGTTTTATAGGAATAATGTCCATTTAATTCAACTTCTTAAATAATAAAGTGTAATAAAGTGAGATTTTACAGAATAAATGTCTGTTTTAATAAACTTCTTAAATAAAAAGTGTAATAAAGTGAGATTTTACAGAATAAATGTCAGTTTTATTAAACTTCTTAAATAATAAAGAATAATAAAGTGAGACTTTACAGAATAAATGTCTGTTTTAATAAACTTCTTAAATAATAAAGTGTAATAAAGTGAGATTTTACAGAATAAATGTCTGTTTTATTAAACTTCTTAAATAATAAAGAATAATAAAGTCAAATTTTACAGAAATAGTTCATTAAGTTTCTTAAGCAATAAAGTTTAAAATCAAAAACTAAAACTAAAGTCTCAGTCCTGCTGTCAGAGACAGAGATGGACACACTCCTCTGAAGAACCTGATTGGTGGGTTATCTGAGTAATCCTGCTGCTGGTGTGGAGAGGATGGAGCGCCTGTCAGTCAACGTGGATTTACAATCCCTTTAAAGATCATAATAAATCTCTGCCGGCTCAATACAGCTCCAAATCTGCCCCATCCAGATCCCTCAGCGGGCTCTCTCTCTCTCTCTCTCTCTCTCTCTCTCTCTCTCTCACACACACACACACACACACACACACACACAGTCTTCATCACCACACGTTCTGTTTGTAGTGGATTAAAGCCTGAAGGCTTCATCTCCCTGTGGTGTGCAACCAGGCCGACGCTGGTGTGGGCTGTGGGTTAAGGGGGCAACATCAGCAGGATGTGGGTCGCTTCATGCAGACCCCCAGATCCATGTGCACCTGTGCTCTTCAGAGCAGAGATGCTCTCAGCACTCCGCCGGCACGGTTTCACGTTATGCATATGCATTCAGTCTCAACCTCGCAGCTGTTTATAGAGCTTCAGATCAGAACTGTAACACACCGGTCCTGAACACAGCAGCACTGTAACACACCAGTCCTGAACTCAGTGGCACTGTAACACACCGGTCCTGAACACAGCAGCACTGTAACACACCAGTCCTGAACTCAGTGGCACTGTAACACACCAGTCCTGATTACAGCAGCACTGTAACAAATAAGCCCTGTAACTCACCAGCCCTGAACACAGCAGCACTGTAACACACCAGTCCTGAACACAGTGGCACTGTAACACACCAGTCCTGATTACAGCAGCACTGTAACAAATAAGCCCTGTAACACACCAGTTCTGAACACAGCAGCACTGTAACACACCAGTCCTGTTAAACAGTGGCACTGTAACACACCAGTCTTGAAACACAGTGGCACTGTCACACCAGCTCTGTAACACACCAGCCTGTAACACAGCAGCACCACCCCTGTAACATACCAGTCCTGTAACACAGCAGCACTGTAACACATAAGTACTGTTACACACCAGTCCAGCAGTTAACCTTCCCCAAACCTGCTCAAACACTGTCCACTGTGAGGGTCAGTCTGTAAAGTACAGGTGCTTTAACATGTCCTGGAAAACAGGGAGACAGGGACAGTCCCCTCCTGCCCGGTGCAACAGATCTTACGTCAGGAAAGAACGGAGTGTTGCGCACGAGGGAGACAATATATACAAACATGTACCGTTACAACCCCCCCCAAACCCCCCCGACCGCAGCGTCGACCCTCATACGGGCGGATTATTCCCCCGCACGCGCTGCTGCCCCTTCACCTGCTGAAGCGTCTGCGGCTCTCCGCTGTCCCGCTGTGTCCTGCCCCTGTACCGCTGTGTCCTGCCCCTGTTCCTCCTCGCGGGGACGCGGCTGAGCTGTTAAAGGGCCGGTGGGAGAAGCGCCGGACCGGGAGCGGGTCATTTATCCGCGGACAGAAAGGCGGAGTGATCAGTCTGTCAGGCTGCTGACGTCAGAGCTTTATCTTCAGCCCACTCCGTCATCACCCACCGGCCTGACGAAACAGCTGAGAGCCACCGTGACGTCACCACCTACACAAACTGGACTCTGCAGAGCTGCAGTCCCCACTGTCCCCCTCAGTGTCCCCCACAATTTCCCTGAGGGAACCCTCCCAAGGGATCAATAAAGTTCTATCCACACTGTTCACCTCAGTGTCCTGAAGAACTGAAAACCAGAGGCTCAGAGAACATCTTCATACCAAAAAAGACACCTCAACACACACTCTGAGAGTGCACACTAAAATACACACTGAGTGTGCATACTAAAAGGACACACTCTGAGAGTGCACACTAAAATAACACACTCAAAGTGCACACTAAAGAAACACACTCGGTGCACACTAAAATAACAAACTCAGAGTGCCCACAAAAGAAACACTCAGAGTGCACACTAAAATAACACTCTGAGAGTGCACAATAAAATAACACAGTGCACACTAAAATAACATACTCTGGGAGTGCACACAAAAATAATACACACAGGGTGCACACAAAAAGAACACACTCTGGGAGAACACACTAAAATAATACACACAGAGTGCACATGAAAATAAAACACACTGAGTGTGCATACAAAAATAACACACTCTGAGAGTGCACACTAAAATAACACAGTCTGAGAGTGCACAATAAAACAACATCCACAGAGTGCACACTAAAATAGCACACTCTGAGAGTGCACACTAAAATGAAACACAGTCTGAGAGTTCACAAAAACAACACCCTCAGAGTGCACACTAAAATATCACACTGAGAGTGCACAGTAAAATAAAACCCATTTAGAGTGCACACTAAAATAACATGCTCTGAGAGTGCACAGTTACATGACATACACACCGAGAGTGCACAATAAAATAATACCATAAGAGTGAACATTAAAATAACACAGAGAGTGCACACTAACATAACACTCTGGGGGTACACACTAAAATAACAAACAGGGAGAGTGTGCACTAAAATAACACACTGGAACTGCAAACTAAAATAACACACAGAGTTTGCACTAAAATTACACACTCTGAGAGTCCACACTAAAACAACACATTCTGAGAGTGTGCACTAAAATTACACTCTGAGAGTACACACTAAAATAGCACACTCCGAGAGTGCAGACTAAAATAACAGACACAGAGTGCACACTAAAATATAACACACTGAGGGTGCACACTAAAATAATATGCTCTGAGACTGCACACTAAATCATTTTCTTAGAATGCACACTAAAATAACACTCTGGAAGTGCACACTAAAATAACACACTGATAGTGCACACTAAAATAACACTCAGAGTGCACACTAAACACGCTCAGAGAGTTCACACTAAAATAACACGCTCAGAGAGTGCACACTAAAATAACACTCTGAGCATGAGAAGGCACACTAAAAACACACAGAGAAGGCACACTAAAAACATGCTCTGAGAGTGTACACTAAAATAGCACACAGACTGCACACTAAAATAACACACTCTGATGGTGCACACTAAGACATCACATACTGAGAGTACACACTAAAACAACACACACAGAGTGTGACAGATATACAGAAAGACAGAGAGAGAGAGAGAGATAGAGAGAGAGAGAGAGAGAGAGAGAGAGAGAGAGAGATAGATAGATAGATAGATAGATAGATAGATAGATAGATAGATAGATAGATAGATAGATAGATAGATAGATAGATGCAACCTGAATGTGCTTTAATATTGTATTATGCCTTGTATTGTATTATCTTGACATTTATTCTGATATTAGCCCCAGAATCAGAATACAGGTTGCAGGTTGAGCATCAGCCCCGCCCCCTCTCTCTGATCAGTCAGAGTCTGTATACAGGTTGAGCATCAGCCCCGCCCCCTCTCGCTGATCAGTCAGAGTCTGTATGCAGGTTGAGCATCAGCCCCGCCCCCTCTCGCTGATCAGTCAGAATCTGTATGCAGGTTGAGCATCAGCCCCGCCCCCTCTCGCTGATCAGTCAGAGTCTGTATGCAGGTTGAGCATCAGCCCCGCCCCCTCTCTCTGATCAGTCAGAGTCTGTATGTACACGTGGACAGAGCAGTAAACATGCACTGGCATTTAAACTGGAATTTAATTCAGCTAGAAACAAGTGAATTTTGGTTGTTTTCAGATCTGGACAACTCTCTGATAATTCATCACACAATGATGAGACCATGGTTAGAAAGATAAGTCTGCAGCTTGTTATGAAATGTGTATCGTGTGTAGGTTACCCTTGTCTTGAGTTTGCCTAGAAACCCTAGAAAACGGCATGTAACTGCCTGTAAAGTGCAGATCTGGTTCTAGGATTAAAACAACCAATGACTTGTTCCAGGAAAGTTCTATTTTTTTGTTTATTTTTCTCTCAAAGGCAGGTTACTTCTTCTCTTTGTATGAGGTCACTGACTTTAGCACCTTTTCAGGTTATTCCCTGGACTTTCTGATGCTTGAAACATTAAGAAAGTCAGGACACATAGCGATGCCTCTTTCAGCAGATGACACTTTTTCAAATGCTTGTTGAACAGCTTGCATTGTTTGTTCTTGAATTGTTATCCACACTTTTCAAAATACTGCCAGTTCTGTGTCAGTCTTAGGCCTTATTGTTTGCACAGCATGTTTATAATCCAACCACATATTCTGTAATATTCAAGTCAGGGTCATACATTATATATATATATATATATATATATAT